>JAGFMF010011413.1:2745886-2801587 GCA_019455555.1 Galemys pyrenaicus
CCAGGTCTTAGCAATTACAAATAGTGCTGCGATAAACATAGGAGTACAGGTGCTCTTTCAGATCAGTGTTTTTGTGTCCTTTGGGTAGATTCCTAGGAGTGGGATTGCTGGATCATATGGTAGTTCCATTTCTAGTAGACTGAGGAACTGCCATACGGTCTTCCGTAATGGTTGGATTAGCTTGCATTCCCACCAGCAGTGTACTAGGGTTCCTTTTTCTCCATAGAGATGTAGAAAACATATTTTGAAAGTATAACTTCTAAAGTGAGAATATGTTTAGAGTTAAATTTACTTCAGTGAATTTTAAATTTAGTAATTTCAAAATCAAAGTGTGTTTTAGAATAAAAGTGCTAGTAATTTATATAGTCAATTTCGTCATCATGTAGTTATTTTAATAATCATAATGAAAATTGCACTGCTTCTACTTCATATGTAAACAATTTACTTGTGCCTCAACATATTGAACTATAAAATATTTAACCAGATTTTTCAGGAATGGTGAAATACAGGATTCTGAATCTTTTGTACATGTGATCTAGTTACCCTGAGTAATGGAGTTAAATTGTTGGAGTCAGTTGCTCTGACTTCATATGAAACAAGAAATATTAATACTGAGGGTTCTTTAGTTACATGTTTCAAGATTATAAGTTTCCTAGTTGTGAAAACTCTAAGAGCAAAATTGTACATAGCCTTTTGTCTACAAATAAGAGAATGAATGACTTGAGAAATGAATGGACTATAATTGTACACACCAACAGGGATAAATAGAAAAAATATAATATTAAATGTAAATCACTTAGAAATATACACAGTATAATTCTGAGTGTACTGGGATCTTCAAGGTATTGATAATCTGCTAAAGATATGTGGGTGTATGGGTATTTGTTTTAATTTTTACATTTTAATGGTATTACATATTGAACATATACATGTACATCTGATCCCTCTTGTGTGCTATTTTATTTTAAAAAGTGTCTTAGACCTCTTTCATTATGGAACAGCTTTTTTTTTTTTTAGTTTTCTTGCCTCTAGACTACATAACTGCCTAATTTTGGGGGAGTACACCTCTATACCACCATACATTAACATGCCATACATGGAACAACAATTTTGATAGAGTCCAGCATAATTGTCAACCTTAACAGAAAACTTTTATAATGTTTTAGCAAATCCCATTCAAGTTTTGAAAGTTAGATTTAAGTCTATTACCTTTTGTTTTCTATTTAACCCCATCTGTTTTATCCCCACTCTCCTTTTCTTTTTAATGGAATTTTTTTATTCCTTTTTCTTTGCTTTTCTGGCTTATTAGTGATAATAGTTTTGTTATTTTTATGATTTCTTAGTGTTTATATCATACATTCTTTTCTCACATCTACCTTTAAGTGATATACTTCACTTATAGCATAAAAACTCTCAAATTTTCTTCTTTTGTTTAAAAATCTATTAAAGATATTTAAATGAGTGTTCTTTCAGTACGCTCATATGTGTAGCTTCATATTTCTAATAGGATGTGATTTTCCTCCTTCCTAAAGAGCGCCTTTTAAAAATATTTCTTAGAGCATGACTAGGATGTGAAAATTTTCAGTTATGTATGTCTGAAAGGTCTTTGTTTTTACCTTTGATTTTGAAAGATATTTTCAATTGGCATAAAGTTCTAAAAGTTGACAGTTTTTTCTTGCATTTCTTTAAAGATGTTGGTCTGCTGTCTTTTCCTTTGCCTGATTTCTGCTGTTATCTGTCATTCTTATCTACTTTTGTTCTTAAGTGTCTTTTCCTCTTTAATCCTGGTTTTGAGTAATTTGATTGCCTTGATTTTTCTGGTTGAGGTTTTTGAATATATGGTTTTGTAACTTTCAATACATTTGAGAAATTTGGGGTAATTATGTTTTCAAATATTTTTCTCCCCATTTTGTCATTGTTTTAAGGAATTCAATTACCTGTTTAGTTGCCTGAAGTCAATGTCACTGATGCTCTGTTCACTTTTAAAATTCTCTTTCTAGGTTTCATTTTGTAACATTTCTATTGCTATGTCTTTAAGGAAACTGAACTTTTCTCTTGCAACATTTAATCTGCTGTGAATCCATTTATTACATTTTTTTCTGTCTCACATATTATGGTTTCATCTGTTGAAGTTTAATTTGGGTCTTTTTATATCTTTGTGTCTACTAAGTAGAAATTTTTGAACATTCAGAATATATTGTCTTGAATGTTGTAGTCTTTGAATTACAGTATCTTGTGAGCAATATGCTGGTTTTCATTTGTTTTTCTTATTATGGATTGTATTTTTTTTAAAGATTTATTTATTTATGCATACTAGAGCTGGGGTACTAGCCAGAGTCGCGGGAGGTGAGAAGATTCACCAGACAGAGTGGGGAACAGAATAGGCAGACCGATCGAAACACACTGCTGAGGGGAGCAGCGGGCACAGCAGGAGAGGTCTGCTGCACCATGTGGGTCCCCTCCCTGGCCGGCAGCAGGGATCAAGCTCGTGCTGCAGTGGCTGTGGTTTGCTTCATAGTGTGTTGCTTAACCCACTGCGCCACCAGGGAGGCCCTGGATTGTATTTTTTTGTTTCTTTAGATGCCTGATAATTTTTATTTAATGCCAGATACTGTAAATATTACCTTTTTGAATGTTAGATATTTTTATTCTTCTATAAATAAGTTTGAACTTTATTCTGGGGTCCAGGCAAGTTACTTGGAATCAGTTTGATCTTTTTGGGACTTACCATTAAGTTATATTAGGTATACGTTGCATAGTGAACAGTCTTGGACTAATAATTCCCTTCTCCTGAGTCCACATTTTCCTGGATATTTTACACAATGATAGTGAATCACAATATATTTCTTTCAGGATGGGGGGGACAGATTCTTCTGTCCTTCTGCATACCAGTAACTGTTACTGGTACTCATTCATGGTCCTTCTTTCCTTGGTCTTATGAAGTTTCCTCAGATGACTGTGGTATTAGTACGCAGCTGAATTCTCAACGGGAATCTTCTGAGGATCTCTGGGTTCTCTCTGGGTATGGCCTTCTTCTCGTCAGAGAATTCTAACCAGTTTTCTCCTCCTAGCACTCTTCATGGTTTTTCTTGCCCTGCACCATGCCTTCTCTTATTTAACAGTTTCATATGCCTACCCTCTGATTTTTAGTTCCTGTATTCTTTTGGTAAATAGGCACATCTTCTCTTTTTTGCAAGCACACTATTTTAAAAAAAACTTTTTATTTTTAAATGTAAAATTTACTGAAGAATTATGAGTAATACAGAGAAGTTTAAGACCTCTCACCCAGATTTATCAGTTAACATCTATTCCACTTATTTTGTCACATTTTTCCTTTCTCTCTACTACCTGCTCACAAAGTGGTATTTCTTTTCTGACTCATCTGAGAGTAGCTTGCAGCCATTGTACTCTTTTATAATTCCCTATATTCTTTAGTGAATATTTTCCAAAAACAAGGACACTTTTCCATATAGCCACCAAAATTCAGAAAATTTATCATTTATGCTGTTCTATAGGAAAAAAAAACTTTTCATACTATGTTACTCGTTCTCACATAGAACACTTTACTTCTGACACTTCTGGCTACCAAATGTGTGGGAATTTTCCTGCACCAAGAATTCTACAGTACCATCTGGGTGTCCCACAGTTGAACTCAATTTTGATGCTCTCTACCTGGAGATAGCATCAGATTTTATGGGTTAAGCACTCAGTCTCATGAGGTGACCTATCCTCCCAACTTAAGTCCCAACCAAAGTAGATGGCCCCCAGTTACCCACAGCTTCTGATTTGGCCTCAAGTTGGAGGTCCCCCTGACCTTCACCTAGAGCACAATTATATGCTAGAACAGCTTGCAGAACTCAGGAGAAGACTCACCTTTTCCATTTGAATATATAATAAAGAATATGGTAAAAGATACAGATGAGTAGAAACAGATACGTAAAGCGAGATCTGGGCATCCTGAGCCCAGGAGCTCCTGTCCCTATGGATTTAGGGTTTGTACCCTCCCAGTATTTGAATGTGTTCCCCAACATGGAAGCCCTTGGAACCTCATACTATCAAAGGTAACTGTGGGACAATAATAAACCAATTATACACCTAGGCTGTATGGTAAAACCTACTGTAGCCAGTCATATGTGTGGTCTTTCATTGAAGAAATGTTAAATGATGCATGACTATGGGATTATTGTAGAAGTTTCATTGTATAGACATAGTTAATTGTTAACTCCTGTCCCGCTATAGAAATGGGATGCAGGAATAAAAGTTCTTATCACCTAATCATGACTTGGTCTTTCTGGTGACCGCCTCCATCCAGAAATGATCCAGGAGTCCATTCAGAGTTACCCCATTAGAACAAAAGACTCCTATCACCAAGGAAATTCTAAGAGACGTGGGAACCCTCTTTCAGGAACTTAGGGTCAAAGACTAATTCATATAAAAGATATTCCTACTGCTCTTATCATTTATGTATGAGTTTTAGGAACTCTGTGCCAGGAACAAGGAACAAAGACTAAATATCAGAACAGAAGATTCTACTAGCACTGGTATTTACAAGGAGTTCAGGAGCCTGTAGCAGGAACCGAGAGCCAAGACCTTTCTAGTGTACTCTCACGTTCATATTCTGCCATTTGTCTCAGTAATGTCTTATAATGTTTTCCCTCCAATATAAAATCAGGTATTTAAATTTTTTTTTCCAGGAAGACTGTACAAGTGACGCTTGTCTTATTATTTGTGATGATAATTAAGGTTTCACCAGCTTTTCCATCATAAAATGGTCTTTTTTTCCCTTTCGCAATTAGTAACTCCTCAGTAGGGATGTACTCAGTGACTATGTTAATATTTTATTCCTTATCAAACTTTTTTTAGCAGTCATTGATTTTTGTCTTACTCAGGTATTACTATAATTATAAAATGCTTTTCAAAGTCTGTCATTTCTTCAACACTTACCAGACGGGATTCAACTGTATGTTCAAGCTTTCCCTTATCTATCTACTTGCCTGTGTCTACCCAGTTACCTATGTCTCTGTCTACCTACCTACCCATGTTTTTACTATCAACATTTTTTACACCAAACATGTGGGTTTTTATTCCAAACCAATATCCAGTTCTCTTTGGACACCAACTAGGTATCTTAAATTCAATTCTGACACCAACTACCTGGAGTAGCAGGATTCCACAGCTTGGGAGGTCAGTCCCACAAAACCACCTACTTCAAAACCATTGCAAGTGTCAGGGTGAAGAGGAAAGTCTTCGATCTCTCTGGATTAGCAAAGGAAAAACAATTTGATAATATGCATGGGGGAGGTCTTGTTATCAGTTAGGAAGAAAGGGGCTTACTTTCAGGATTCAGGGGTCAAAAGTTCCCCTGAATGGTTTCATCTTTGTTCATGACAGGGAGGAGAAGGACTTCATTTTTAATGTAATAAAGATGAGTTGCTACTGAATGAGACCCCTCAAACTACACTTTTCTAGGTTATGAAAGAGAAAATATTGGTTGTTTATTCTGTTAGGAGAAGGACAGATGCTTAGGATGTGATGATTATTTTCTTAGAGAAGGGCAAAGAACTTAGACAAGGATAGAGCTTCTTCTCAACCTCAAGGAATTTCATTGCGCTTAGCTTAAAATACTCTTTATGCCAGAATGGAACATCTTGAGACCAGTATGGAGAATCTTGGGATGGTCTGATTTGGGCACCCTCACAAGTATAGGCTATAAAATGGGTTTCCACCACCCCCTCCTTAGACCAGTCAGAAATCCTAGGCCTCTTATCCTCCTCACTGAACAGTCATAAATTAGGGTTTCCATGACTTTTCAGGTTCAATAATTTGCTAGGATGACTCACAGAACCCAGTACTTAAAATAATTTAAGTACTATTACTGATTTACTGTAAAGGCTATAATCAGGAACTGCCAGATGGAAGAGGTATAGGAGAAGGCACATGGGTCTTTCATATCTTCTTCAGGTGTGCCACTCTTTAAGCACCTTGCCCACCCCCTCTCTGTCCCTCCTGAGATCCTGAATGTTCCAATCCTCTAATTATGCCTCAGTTTGCCTGGGAATCAGTGCCCACCCTGACGCTATCTAGTAGCTCCTCAGCCAAGAGTTATCTAATTAGTGTACCAAAGGCTTTCTTACCAATCCAGAAATGGGAACAGGATCACATATATATTCTATATAATCTACCCAACTGAACATATTCCTGAATTTTAATTTTAGTCAGTACATTAAAACTTTATTTCTTTAAGTAATGGATGGATTTTTTCCTCATTTGTTTTAACTTAATAAGAGGAAAACAACAGAAGGCTTTTTGTTCAGCACTCCTGGTTTTTTAAGAGCCCACCTCTAATACTTTGTAATAGGAAGCTATTACTGTAAGAATACACGTAATAATAAGAAAAAGACAAATCCTAGCTACTTGGCAAGACTTAAGGAGAACCGGAAAAAGCCAAACTGAGATTCCAATCTCATTCCCCCTCCCCTCAGACAGGAAGGAACACATAAGATAATTTTGTGAGTATTAGAGAGAATAGTGGACTTCATGGAGAATAGCACCATAGACAATTTAGAATCTCAGAAAGTTATGGTTCTTGGTTTTCTACTTATTCACCTAGCTTCAGGATTTCACAGATATTTTACTAGATCTCCATCAATAATGCAACTTAAAAAATTTTTTTTACTCATATCCAAACTAAGTCAAGTGCCATTCCCAGCCACTCAGGTATATGTGTGGAAGTGGGACAGGAATCATGATTTTCAGAATGTTATTCCATTTCACTAAAAATCCTGGGGCAAGCTCCCGTAGTAGTAGAATTGGTAGGGAGGCAGTTTCCTTAAGTGGCATCTGTGCATATAGATGGCAATATGTACTTGCATCCTGGTTCTTCATCCTGCCAGAACAGTGTCTTACTTTATCGTAGGCAATGTAAGCTAAGTGGCTTACTTTTCAGAATATTAATATTGTGTTATTTATTTTGATTAATGATAATTTTAAAAAATTGGTTTTTTAGTCATTCAATACCTTGTATTATTCACTAATAATATTGTGAAACCATCACTGTTAAGTCTCCCTTATTAATTTGATCTGAATAAGAGGTATAAATATATCTCCATTTATTTCCTTATTCTTTGTTATTATAACATCATTTAGTACATTCCTTAAAAGAGTTATGTGGCACTTGGTTGAATATCTGTATAGATGAGATTGCAGTGAACATTTTCCAGAGACCAAAACTAGACTTCTCATAATCTACAATGTTCCTCTGGAAACTTCCAGTATTGAGTGTTACTGTTCATGTGCTCTTATTATTTAATAGGACTGAAATATTAATAACTAATTGTTTAAAGTACTGTATTTCAGTTAATTCCATGTATAATTAAAAAATTTAAATACATTAACATTTCATAACATAGTCTGTGATTAGGATTAGAATTGTTTGTATTTGCTGTTCAAATAGTCAGTATAATATTTGATATTTGGATAAAATACTATTTTTCATGTCAAGTATATTTGTTTAAAATTTTAGAGGGGATATACTAGCATGCTTAGAAAATTTGTATTTAACAAACTTATTTAATTATTTTCAGATATTAAAAATACAGAACGGTATTTTTGAATCTCACAGGCTTATGTGACTATTAGAGCTTGTAGGTTTACATCCTTTAATGTTTCTTTTTCTGTCACACATAAAACATTTGATCTCTAGGTTATGCTTGAAGTGGGATAAAGGGAGGGAAAAGTGAGATGACTCTCTTGCTTCTTTTCTAGAGAAGGTAAAACTATCCCATTTCCTTTAAGTAGACTCTTCCAAATGATTAACTTTATTTCACAAGCGGAAACACATCTTTATTTTAAAGTACAATACTTTCCTTGTACATTGTGTGAATTAAGTGTGTTGACATTTAAAAAGCTGTCTGATGCATCAACTATTTACAACAAGTCCAGGCCAGCCAGAACTACTTTGGGAAAGGCATATAGACTTACTGAAGTTAAAAACCTACTACAAGGCAAGATTATTCCAGAGACATGAAGTCTGGGTTTTGGCTTCAGGAAATATCACTTTGGAAATTACTCTCTAGGTGGGATTAAACATAAAAGTTTGAATATGAATCTGAAAAGAATTAAGTTACCATACTGAGTAGAACTTATTACCAAGGGATTTTAAAGTATTTTGGTTACTGTTATTTGAAATTACTTTTAAGAATATTTGAAAGTGAGTTACGGAACTACCTTATAGTGAAGGCGTTAAAGGAACATGATTGTTTTTGGCTATAAAAATCTGATATTTTAAGTTAACTGTTAGGAAGCTGTTAACTAGTGATAGTTAACCTATGTCTAATTGAAAAGCTAAAATTACTTAACTGTGTGTTTATAAAAAGAAAACAAACTCTTAATGCCAAATTTCAAATTATGTTCTGTTGTAATAAACAACTAGGTGAAGAGTTAAAATACAGGAGTTAATTACTGGATTTTAATACTAAGTGATGGAAATGATTATTTAATATTAGGACAGTTTTATATGCTATCTATAGCATATACATACATGTATGCTGTATGTCTTGTGCTCTATATGTATAGTGGTATGTTTTTATATACTGTATACTTGGAGTATACAGTGTATATAATGTATATTTTGTGCTTATAGCTTTTATATATGTATATATACATACATGTGTGTAGAGAGAGATTGTCTAGTAGAAAATAATAGGTCTGTAGGCTATTTCTGTTATATAATATAGAGAAGTAAATTTTGTAACAGTGATCCTAAGTTTTCCTAGTTACAGCAATTATCTTCTGAGCAGCCCTCCTTTGTCATAATTTTAAAGGTTGTATTGTGTTATCAGTGGCATTTGTGTATATTTAAGTTTTCGTTTTAGCTTTCCACCCAGCAAACTACTGCTAAAGAATAAATTTTAAAGAGAATATGATTGTCTTTCATAAAAATATAAAATGAATATGCATAAAAGATTTAATTTAGCTCATTAATGATATTCTGATAGTGTTACAAGTTCTAAGCACTACATATTCAAGTCAAATAAGGATGCTGAAATGAATTTACAAGTGCGGAGTAGGCAAAACTGATCACTATCCACTGGGCAATAATCAGTTGCATTCCACCAACTTGTATTTCTAGGAATTAGAATTATTTGTATCACACTCAATTAAAATTCCAATTTTAATTGGATGACAGGAAAGTGTCCAAGCTAGCCCAAACACCCGTTTCTTTTCAGTCTTTGACAGATTTTCCTTACTGTGCAATGATGATTTCAATCCTTGGTACTTTATGTAGCATTAGCTTGATTTTAGTAGTTGCTGGAGAGAAATTGTTTCTTGTATATCCATTTATTTCAATTTAGTCATATAAATTCTCTGAGCAGGCACCCCCAAAATGCATCAAATAGTCAAGAATAAAATAATGTTCTAGAAGTTAATATAGAAGTTGAATGGTTAAAACCTGTGCCTTGGTTCAAAGGATAGGAGAAAATAGGGTTTGTGTAAGTGTAATTTTATTTTAATTGTAATGGAGCAGCCAGTTATTTGAAGAAATAAAACTAGAAATGCTTTTGAAAAGCAAGAATCCTCTTCTAGTAGTTTTTCCTCTTTGCCTTATTTGCTTTAGAAACTAGTGCATTATATATTTTCCCCAAGTAACATTTTATTAATACTTTTATATTGTTCTATTTAAAATTGGATTAAAAACACAGAAAAGGGCACTGGGTGCTGGAGCTTTATCTAATGTCACTCCCTTGGTATCCCGCCGGAAGCAGCCTTGGACCCCTGAGGCACCCTTCAGGCCTGCTTTAAGCTGAGACAAGAGGAGTGGCCCCCAGAGCAGCTGGACCTCCTCACTCTCACACTCCAGGGAGGTTTTCGAGGGAGCATCTTAGGTGGCCTGGGACACCTGGTGGGAGGTCTGCATGGGCTTCCAGTTGCCCACCTTTTCTGTTTTAAACCCAGCTCGTTCTAGATCCTCTCCAGGGCCATTTTCCCCACGAAGGTGGTGATGGCAGAACTACACTTGTGCTTCTGAAAATTTTTATTTAAAACTCCTCGTAGAAGTCTGCCGTTTCTTTTTAAATTATTTTTCCTTTTTAATTTATTTTCTCACATCATTGTCCATTTTTGTACAATAATTGGTTTCTCCCCTTACGTGTACTCCCTGTAGCTCTCCAACTGGTAGGGGGAAAGAATGTTGTGAACGAACTCCACAGATAGGTTTTATGAACTCCATCACCACTCCAGACCAAAGAAATCCAAGACACCAAGAACTACAAATCCCATAATGTCATCATTACCGAAGGGAGGACTGATAGGACCTGAGGGTGGAGTTAAGCAGCCATGTTTGGTATAAAACCAGACATATTGGCCTTGGGGGGCTCTTGGTTTTGAGACAGCTTTCAGTGTGCTATTGGGGTTCCAGCTCAGCAAAACTGTTAGGATGCATTCACCAATTTATCACCCTCTCTTTCTCCCTGAGTTATTCATGTCTTCATTTCCCCTTCTTTTGTAAATAAACCCTTTATTAACCTTTTGTGTGTATGTGTCTGCAGTTGAGTCTTATTATAGGTGCCTTTTAAGGGCATAGGTGAGGACCCACAGTCAGGCAACCCATTTTATATTAGGGTTGCCCTGTAACACCGTCACCACATCACCCGTGAGTCATCACCTTAGTCCCTTGTGCTCTTGCCTCTCCTGTTTTGACCCCTCTACCTCTCAGTCCCTTGCTGTATGCCTCAGGTCTGTGGTTGTCCTTTAAGTTTTGTCTTTTTCTTGGCCTTTTGTTAGGTTTCTCTATATTCCACATATAAGTGAAACCATCTGATATTTATCTTTTTCCTTCTGATAAGTCTGCCATTTCTTCAGTATTCAGTGCTGTCCTATACGCTGATTCAGTTCTCGGCCCCAGGCTTTCAGTCTCAAATCAATGAATTCATCTCATTTCTTACTGAAAGTCAAATTCTGTTTTGCACAGAACTACTAGTTCCATTTTTGTGTTTCCTGCCTCAGTTCTCTTAAATCTGGTTCCAAAGGTGATTCATTTTCAGGATGTAAAAGTGAACAGTTTTAGGGTTTGAATATTTTTCTGGGAGTCCTATCCAATTGTGGCTAGCCTACCTTGGTGGGTAGAATCTTGAGACCTCCCCGGGAGGACTGAAAGGGGTGACTTGTGGGGCCCATCTTGGGTGCTGCATGCCAGAAAAGGCTTATCTTCCACCTTACATCAGATTTTAAAGTGGTTATAACTTTAACTTCAAAATAATGAGATGCTTCAAACCATGAAAAAAAGCATGACGTGATTTTATGAAATCCTCATATGATTTT
The DNA here is from genome assembly GCA_019455555.1 of Galemys pyrenaicus. NCBI lineage: Eukaryota > Metazoa > Chordata > Mammalia > Eulipotyphla > Talpidae > Galemys > Galemys pyrenaicus. Next base: position 2,757,206 of record JAGFMF010011413.1, read on the forward strand.
GCTCTTATGTTTGTGCTCATGGCAATTGTTTATAATTTCCATTTTATAATTAATAATAATTATATCTAGTTTTTCCGTTGTATGCCCTTCTCGTTTGGGGGAACAGCAGGTTTGTTGAGGTAAGCTCCACTTTTCTACCAATAACAAACTTTGAGCCTATAGGATAGTCCTAGTCAGTCATTGACTCTTAAAGGGAGTAATGGGTGTTAGATTATATAATGCAGCTGTGGTGTAGTCGAGCCCAGTAGTAGAGGAAGTAGACAGTGGGTATGTGTTCATTGAGCAACAAGGGCTATTATACCTGGGGATATGGCTTAGAATTTTCCTCATACTTTACCTCCTTTGGTATTCTCTAAATTCCGATTCTCTAGACGTCCACTAACTGTGATCTACTTGATTTCCTTATGATATGTTTACTTTCTGCTAAAGTTAACTGGAGCTGATTTCTGTTGTCTCTGAAGAAAATAATTCTAACTAGTAGAACAAGCAGCCAAACACATGGTTCTGTTTCTAAGTATATGATCATTATCATGTTTACATAGAACAAAGTGCATATATTGTTATGTAGGGAGAAATTGAAAAAAATGTTGAAAGAATTTAGGTTGCAGAATTAAAATGACATAAATCAATTTATGGGCTAACAGTGGTAACTATGAGTATATAATTTTGGAGTATTGTAATCCATCTTTTAACTTATGGTCACTTGTCCAAGAATATTCTTTGAATATTTAAAGCTTTTCTGGCATCTTACAATGTTAGCTGCTTCTAGTAATAGTGGAATAGCTCGTATTGAACTAATCCTTCTGCAGAAAACTATTATAAATTCTGGACAAAAGACAAAAACTTCACTACTCTGAAGGCGCTGAAGAGTGACCATAAACAGGGAGAAATTGAAGGGGAGTCAACATTTGGAAAGACAATAACACTGCATAAACGAAAATGAGAGGTTGTTGCCAGCAGGCCTGCATTACAAGAAATGCTTAAAAAGGGAGTTCTTCAGGCTTAAGAGAAATAATACCAGGTGGAAACTTGGATCTTCCAGAGGAATGAAGAGCACTAGAAATGATAAATATGTATGTAAATTTCTCCAAGACACATAAAAGGTTAAAGTTATAACTGTATTCAAAGCTTATAAAATATGTAGATATATATACTGTAGTAAGTATAAAGTTGAGGAAAAGGAATTTAAGTTTCCTTCATTTTACATGAAGTGGCACAATATTACTTGTCAGTAGACTGGAAAGTTAAAAGGATGCATGTTGTTATCCCTAGAGCACCCTCAAAAAAACACTGCAAAGAGGTATTGCTAAAATATGAAGTCAGCATTTTACAATATGCATGCAGCTGAATCCACATTTCAAAGAAAAGTTACAGATTTGTTTAAGTGAGATATTCAAACATAAAATCATTTTCAAATGGTGGGATAGAAAATGCCAGCAGCCTTTGAAGTGCTGAAATAATGAAGAAATTCTATGGTAAATAATTATAATTGCTAACATTTGTTGAATGTTAAGTTCTTTACATGTATCACTTTTATACATGAAAACAATCTTAAAAAGGTAATTGTTGTTATTTTTATGTTACTATAAGGAAAGTGAGGCATGGTAGTGTTAAATAATTTACCCAAGGTTTCATATCTAGGCAGAGCTAAGATTTGAACCCAGAATGTCTGACTATAGAGTTTATGTTCCTAATCTGTTACATTATACTTCCTCAGAAAATGAAATGGTGAATAAAACTTCATGACTGACATGTTGCAAATTAGAGATAAAATATTTGTTAAAAATATGAAAATCCTTTAATTCATATTTATAATGCTTGGCATTGTATGATCCCAGATATAATATATACATTCACCTTTTCTTATGTTAACTCGAACATGATCATCTACTTGTAGATATTTACTTGTTTGATCCCAGGAGCAGATAATTCCTATTCTAAATTCACTTTTTTTTTTAAAAAATAACTTTATTTTGTCATTTTGTCCGTCCTTTCATAACCCCTCTTTCACTCATCTAACTTAAAACAAGAGTCTTTAATAACCTGGACTAGGAAAATTAGGGAAAAGTTGAAGGTGAAGGGAAGAAGAGAAAAATCAGGTACTAGTTGATGGGGAAGGTTGTAAACATTTACTGAATGCCTTTTTGTTTTCATAAAGTTTCTCATTTTTGTTTCTGTCTTTTCCATCTAATGATATTTCTGTTTGGTGATTTTTTTTTTCATAGCACAGTATTTTTTCTAATTAAAAATTTCCATTTTATTGCAATGTATAAAACAAAAGTGATATTTTAATTATAGATGTTTTTACAAATTCACCTTGTTTGCCTGGAAGTCAGTGAGATTAATCATGTTTTGATGAAAATTTTGTAAATTTTGTATATAATTGTGATCTTAGTCTCAGCAGCCAAGTTGTTTCTATAGTTTCTCTTAAATTTCTACAGTTTCTTTTAGCTCAGTATTGATAAGTAATGACAAATAGTCCTACCAATGAGAGGCAAGGAGTCGGTCATTCAACCATATATCCTCTCTTTTCTTGAATTATTTTAAGTGGTTATTACTATACATAGGCACTTGAGGTTGAAGGCATTTGAGAGAAGCTGAAGGGTCTCTATGAATGTTCACTAGGAGTATCTGCTCGTAATAGTCAGGTAGCCTACTCTGGGGAACTAATAACTAAACTGAAAATACGCTTGCTAACTGCATCTACCAGGATGTTGCAAATACCACCAAGGTACAGAGTTTTGGGAGCAGCAATCATCAAACACACAACTGTTTTTTTAAATAAACTGCCTTTTTGCTTTTGTTTGTCAGTAATAGCTCTAACCTCTTACTCCTTGCCCATGTGAGTTAGCAAATGTTTGTGATCAGGACATTTGTATAGACCTCTAGCACCAAAAATATAAAGGAAAGAAATCCACATGTTCATCAGGTAGGATAACACTTGAAAATCTTGGTACATACTCATCTGTTTTTAGACAGTGCTTATTTGGGCATCTGCCATCCAGCTGACCTTTCCTTTTGAATAGATAACACAGTATAACTTTGTCTAGATATATGTGAAATGATAAATAATACACGTGAAATGTAAATGGAAAAAACCCTAACAGATGTGTAGCTGGACTGCGTCTCCCCTCCACCCCCTGCAGCTTAAGAAGTAGCACATTACCAATGGTTTGAAAACCATTATAGGACCCTTCCAGTTGCATTCCTCGCCTTCCCTATTTTTTATTTATTTTTTATTTTTTTAAAGATTTATTTATTTATGCATACAAACACTGGGGTACAGGCCAGAGATGTGGGGGTGGTGAGAGAATCCACCAGACAGAGCAGGACACAGAACAGGCAGATTGACAGAAACACACTGCTGAGGGGAGCAGTGGACGAGGCAGGAGAGGTCTGCTACGCCATGTGGGTCACCTTCCTGGCCGGCGGCAGGGATTGAACTCGTGCTGCAGTGGCCGCAGTTTGCTTCATAGTGCGTTGCTTAACCCACTGCGCCACCAGGGCGGGCCCTTCCCTATTTTTTAAAGGGTGATTATTTGTATATGTGAGTTGGTTACTGCCATTTTGTCTTTAGTTTTCCATTGCTATTTCTTTGTTCAATATTTTTGTAGATGTTTTTCACTTACATTTAGGTATGAGAACACTTTTCAACATTTCTTACAGGGATGCTCTAATTTTGCAAACTCCTTCAATTTCTGTTTGTCTGGGGAGGACTTTATTTCTCCCTCATTCTAAAGGAGATTCTTATAGGTTATGGTGCGCTTGACTGATAGTTTTTATCTTTAAATATTTTTGAATGCTTCATTCTAGTCTATCCTTGCTCATCAGTTTCCTCAGAGAAGTCAGTTGCAAGTGTGATGGGGGTACCTTTATAAGTTATCTGTTTTTTTCCCCCTTAGCCACCTTTAATATTCTTTTTGTCTTGAGCTCTTAGAAGTTTCCCTACTATGTCTTGAGGGTCTCATTATGTTTAGATAAACAGATTTGATCAAGATTTTTTTAATCTTGATCTATTTTTGTATGTAGTTTCTCCCATATGTTTGGGAAATTTTCCTCTATTACTTCTTTGAATAAGTACTCTGTTCCTATCTCTTATTTCCCCTTCTGGAATAACCATTATTCCAGAGAGTTGGAGAATTCTCAACATCTTTTTTTCATTTTTTCCCCCCTTTATATTTATCTTTTCCCACTTAAATTCTTTTCTCATTACCATATTTGAGGTCACTAATTTGTTCTTTCATTGGGTCTATTTTGCTTTCATAGCTTTGTCCAGAATTTTTATCTCCTCTATAGATCTTTTTATATCCTACATAGTCACTATTTTCTTATCTAAATCCTCAATTTCTATTTTCTGTTCATTTATTTTCCAGTGCATTCATTTGTTTTTTCTGAGTTTTCTTTAATCAAATTTTCTGTATTTCTTTCTACTTATTTGACCTTCTTTATGGTAGGTTTGAACTACCATAAAGAGATCTTCCATGTCTTTGTGGTTGAGTTCTGGAAAATTGTCCTCTCCTTGTAATAATCTGCTCCCTGAAGGACTGAAGGTCCCATCTGTTATATTTTCTCTTTGCCTATTTTGCTCCTTGGAGTTTGCTATTTTTTTTAAAAAGTGTCCTTACCAGTGACTTAGAGGTTTGCAGAACTACTTTCCAACGGTTGCCATTGTGCCTTTTTTTTCCCCCAATATTTTCCTACTTTGTATGATTTTAGAAATTTGCCCTTTCTAGGCTTTTATTTGTTGGGAAGACCTGATCTGTAGTTGTCAATTTGGAGTGAGGGAGGCACTTGGAGGGGTCCCAGTTGCCAGTGAGCATTGTTGAGGAGAGTTGGCTCATGTTTGTGGCATCACCAATATCTCGTCTCTCTGGAGAAGAGAATGCAGAATTGAGTCTCTGCAGTCTCTGTGCTGTGTCAGTGCATTTCACAAGGTCAGTACCTACCACAAGAGGTTGAGGGAGAGCAGGAGTATAGTCTAAAGTACTGTCCTTGTTCTTTTCACCTGGGACCTGGGCAACTGGGCGCATCCCAGCTACTCCATACGTATCTCTCCTCAGTCAAAGATGTGCCTACATACCACTCAGCTTTCCCTTTCCCAGGACTGCCAGCCAAATGGGAGTACAGATCCAGGACATTTGCCCAGAAAGCTCTCTCCTGGGACCACAACCTTTAGGTGTCTCTGCCCATCTACCTTGGCTGAATGGAGTTGAATCTCTTCAGTGTGCAATCTGTGCTGGTCTCTAAATGGTTCTCTAATTTGCTTCAACTCTCAGGACCCTCTTGATTTTGCTCTTCCAGATAATTTTCAGATTATCCTTCTGAGAGTGAAGCAGGGAACCTCTTCTGACACCAAATTGGTTTGGTCTCTTCATAAAATGTTTTGGTAACCCTAGCTTATTTTCATAATCAGAAAGTTTATTTTTGACTTGCTTAGTTAATTTGCTTCATTTATGTACCATGTACTATATGAAATTATAGTTTTTTTTTTCTTTTTGACTTATTTTACTGGCATAATACCCTCTGGGTCCACCCATGTTGTTGAAAATGACAAAATTTCATATATATATATAATTTTATAGCTAAGTGGTATTCCATTGTGTGTATATACTGTACCTTTATACAATCATGTGCAATGGGCATTTTGGTTGTTTTCAACTCTTGGCTATTTTAAATGTGCTGAACATAGAGGTGCATATATCTAGGTTCATAGATCTTTTCAAATTAGTATGTCTGCGTTCTCTTGGTAAATGAAGTGAGGTTACTAGATTGTATAGCATTTATTTTTTGAGATGTATCTCTCAAAAGAGCCTGATGAGTTGGGAGGCCAAGAGAAATAAAGAGACTAAAACTTAGCAAGGTATAGGAGCAGAGAACTTGGAAGAAGTATGGTCAAACCTTGCAGATCAAGTAAGTTAAAAAAGAAAAAACAAAAACCTGACAGGGTTGGTTCTGGTGGCCTAGGGTTTAAGTCTTAGTGCTATCATTGCTAAAGCCATAGTTTGACCCCCAGCCAGGCAGCTAACCCACATGGTGCAGCAGACCTCTCCTGTCTTGCTCACTGCTTCGCTTAGAAGTTTATCTCAGTAGATCTGCCTGTTCTGCTTCCCACTCTGTCTCTGGTGAATCCTCTCACCCCCTTCATCTCTGGCCAACATCCCAGTTCTTCTACGTAAAAATAAGTCTTTAAAAAAAATGATAATTTTCAATAGATTTGGGGTTGGAGAGGGGCGGAATCCATTTTACACCTTAAGGAATCTCCTGTAGCATAAAGAAATTATTGAATATTGAGCAACTGTAATAAATAATAGAGGTAGTAGGTGATAGTGGTCATGGAAATGGAAAGAACTAGACATTTGGAAATATCTAGGATATCAACTAGATAGGCCTGGGTGATAGCTATATATGTAAGAGCTACCTGTGGTGGTGAGAGAAAGAGGGAGGTGTCAAAGATAACAGACATTTTTTTTTTGACTTACCAGTCTTCCTTTGCTAATTTTTAAATTGTAAGGTTTTTTTAATTCAACATGCTACAATTTACAACTTTTCTCATTAGTTTTATAACCTGTAATAAAATTCAGTGCTTTTGAAAAATAGATGCTTACCTGATGGAGAGAATGTTACTGAAATTTTAACTAGTTTGTTACTGTCTAAAATGTATGTTACATGAAACCTAAAAGACTTTCTAAACATTTATTTCCTTCGTTGATCAGGCTATTTATTTAAAAGTGTGTTGCCTAGAACCCAATTATTCTTAATACATTTTTATTTCTTCCCTTTATTTTTCTAGAGGTAAAAGAGTGATGGATATATGGTTTTCAAAATCATTGAATCTCATGTTTTGTCACCTTCAACATTCTATGTCCCAGTGGAATTTTCTCAACCTCTAGGCACTTCCCCAAGTTTTTTTTAAAATTAATTTTCTATATGATAACTTTATCTCAGTTCTTTTAGCACCACAGGATACATTTCATTGACTTTTTAGATTTAAAGTGATTATTTAAGTCATCTTTAATAAGGTCCTTGCTTGTGTGTAATTGATTTCTACCTAAAAAGCTACTATATTTCTTGTTTGTTTTCCAAGTTCTTTTTATAAAAATAAAATCATCTCTGTATTTGGCAGGGTATAAATTGTTCTGTAGGTTATGATCTTCCGAATTTCCCAACTACTATAATTCTTAAATAACTGAGTAAATTTGAGACTTTATGTGAGCAGTCTCCCAAAAGTCTTGACTGCAGTTTTAATCTTTAATTAGGTCAAAAGTGTGTGCGCTGCCAACTTAGAAAACACATTGTTTGAAAGTTTAATTTTCTTTCATACTCATAGTTTAGTGAGTATTGGATAACAAAATTTTAATTATAAATTTTTTTTCTATGCATGTGATGGCAGTCATTGATGAAAAGTTAACTAATTATGTTCTTGGTTAGCTGAACACCAGTTCATGACATTAAAAGGAAAATTCACTTCCTTTTACAGGAAGGTAAATGTCCATATAGACATTTAACTAACAACTGGCTAAAAAGTCAGGGATGCTTGCCTTAATGTAGCACAAGTCTAGATCTTGGAAGTGCCAACAAAGCAGACTGTGGCTGAAATAGAAACTGCATTGGCACAGAATCTCAAAAGCATGCACTGCATTGCTTTGCACATTGATTTGCACTGCACATCTGCAAATCAAATATTCCAAAACTATAGGCTATAGTATTATAGCAAAGAATCCCCAAGGCATGCCTACCAGATTCACATGCTACAAAAAAATATTACCATGTTGTTAGACTTCTGTCACCTAATGAAGTGAAAACTTGAATATTCCAATTATATTCTTGACAAGTTAACCTTTTCTGATGAGCACCTTTTTGTCAAAATGGCATTATTTTCTACCACATGTTAGTTGTCATGTTTGATATCAGAAGTTTGGCAACACGAGATCCTCAAAAGTTAACATTTGGTGTGTCATAAGTCTTACATTATGGGCCTTACCTCTTTTGTTGAGATGTAATTGATATTTCATAAAATTCACTCTTTTAAAGTGTACAGTTAAGTGGGTTTTAGTATAGTTATAAAGTTTGTGGCCACCACCAATTCAGAATATTTTCATAATCTCCAGAAGAAATCCTGTATTCATTATCATTCTGCCCCTAACCCTACTTCTTCCTCCCTCCTGTCCTTGACAGTTAACCTCTCTTTAGTGTCTATGAATTTGCCCATCCTGCACATTTCATATACAGTCAGTCATGCATTGTATGGCCATTTGTGGATGTTGATCCATTTTTTTTTCTTTTTCTTGAAGCATCAATGAAGAACCTAACTTCGCAATGCTTTAGAATTTTTCCACTTACACATTGCAGTGGTTACTCTAATTTAATAATACCATTTTTCAACAGGATAAGTACACTGTTGTTATGCATTATGTGTTTGACAGTTTCTGCTTGATACTTCCTTAGACTGGTGGAGCAGTAGAGGATGCCTTGTTTTGCCCTCGTCTGTCACCTGTTTTATTTCCATTGGATTTTTTTTTGGAGGGGGTGGAGTCATGTCAGAACTGTTGTATTTATATGTATCAGAACCTTTTTCCTTTGGATGATGTTAAGACTGGAATTACAAATGCAATTTTTTTCTTACTGAAACAGCATACATACCTGCAAACATTTCCTGGTTCTGACCTTAGGGGGCCTGGAAGCAATGATAGAGTGGTAGCAAAAGAGCACACTCGTGCCCAGATCTTGGATTCTAAATGTCATTCTCCACTAGAAGAAATCAGACTTCTGGAATGGCTTGTGCCAGAAAGCAATGAAGTGTTGAAAGAATGATAGAACCATGTCAAAAGCGCATAGGAGCCAGCTTGAGGGAACACTACCAGCCAAATCAGTGACATTTTGAATGTCAAAGTAACTAAATGATAGATTGCATTCATTGAATATATTGAAATCCATGTGTTCAGACTGATACAAATAAATGAATAAATAATAAATTGGGTTCAATAGAAGGCTTTACTTACAGAAGAATACCAAGTAACAGATAAAAGTTGAATTTGAAAATATCTTTGGCAGCCCTTATATTAATAACTGATTTAGGCAATAAAAAATTAATAAGAGCTATAATTAGTTTGATGAGAAACAGGGTATTTGCATAGTTTCAAGATGTTGCCCTACATATAATAGGAATTACTTTTTAATATGTATAAAATGCTAACTTTACTGAGGGAAATGATGGCAAGTACCATCTTAACCAAGTGATAGTATTTACCAGACTGAGCAACAGGAGATGTCAACTTTTTGTGCTTCCTTGTACAATGAATCTAAAAGCGCATAACATGAAGTCTGTGGTATTCTTGCCAAAAAACATAAGCCACATCTAATCACAAGGAAACACCAAAAATTTGAAATTGAGGAACAGTCTAGAAAAAATGAGCATTTGTGTTTCAGACATGTCTAGGTCATGAAAGTAAGGAAAGACTGAAGAAGTATTCCAAGTTGAAAGTGGCCAAAGATGTAGCAGTGCAGTGCAAAATTTGGTCCTGTGTTGTATTCTGGCCATTGTTGGAAAAGTGCTGAAATTTGAATTGAATCTTTAAATGGTTAAGTTCTGTAGTTATGCAGAATAGTGGCCTGGTTATACGAAATATATTAAGAGTGATGGAACACCAAGTCTACTACTTAATTTAAAAAAAAAAAGTGTGTATATGAGAGAATGACGTTTATGAGGTAAAATGGTAATAATTGGGGAAGGTGGATCAGGGGTGCGCAGAAGTTCTTTGCATTATTATTGCAACTTTTGCATTAGTTTTGTTATTTCACAATACAGTTTTTAGAAAATGCCCTTTTCTAAAGTTGAGTTTCCATCTAACCCAATGCATATTGAATGCCCTGTTTCCCAAGAGAAAATAAAAAGGTGTTTTTTTTTCTTTTATGATCAGATTGATGTAAATGTGAGTTTTGAATATTTACATAAAAGGGATAAATGGGAAATTATGCCTTAACTATAACAAGGTTGACATGAGTTTTGATTCTTACCTTTTTAAAAGATCATTTATACTCCAAAGTGCATAAATCAGTTCTAAACAGAGATACATTGAGGAAAAATAGCATCCTGGAGGACAAAACACCCCAGGCATTCATCCCCTGACCTAACCAAATAACAGACCTTGAAGCAACTTCAAAGCTGTAAAAATAACTGGCTCTGACATGTACCATGATGGTGGGGGGGAATACTTCCCACAACCTTGAAATAAATGCTTAGTCTTTGGAGAGCAGAAGAAAAAGTAGTATCACATTACATAAATAGAATTTAACAGTTGAAGGTTCACATTATTTATTTGTGATTTTGTTACTTGGGGAAAGTTGGTAGAGTTAAATCAAGCTTCTTTTTATATCCATTCTTCCCCACCTGCTTTGCACCCCTTGACGGTGGTATGCAGGGAATTGAAAGCTTTTAAAATATTCATTGCTTGTCCAAGTGTCAGTGAAAGTCTGTTGTACTCTTTCCTTTCAGTGCCATTAGGCCCAGGCAGCTAAAATTTCATTTCACACCCCTTAGTTTGGCATTCATGGTCTTCTGTAATGTAGTGCTAACCTATTTTTGTAACTTTTTTTTTTTTTAACTTTACTACCCTGTAGAGATCATCTTCAGATACTGTGCTTATTTTAGCTTGAAAAAAATCTTTGGTTCTATTTATGTGATTCTTTTACCTCTATTTTCTGAGTGTTTGCTACTTGTCTGATTAAACATGCCATGGGTTCCATTTCTTCTGGAACAGTGTTTCTAGTCATCTTTGGTCCTTGGTGATTTCTCTATACTAAGCAGTCTTCTCACTTGTTAATGCCTTTTCTTTAGCATCTAATCATTCATTTCCGACTAACTCTTCTGTATTTTTATTATTACTTGTGTCTCAACTAAAAGGAGGTACTATATTCATACTCATAACCTCCATGACATAGACTAGCTGTTTTTTTTAGTTGAATTACTCTTTAATGTACAAAATACTTGTTTCCTGTATGGATATATGTGCATGCACATACACATACAAAAGCTTTTGAGGTTTTTTTCTTTTAAAATCAGCGTTTTATTAATGCTTCCTGAAATCTGTTTAAAATTTAAATGATTTTAAAAAATAAAGTGGTATTTCCCCCATCTAGGAATAACTGTTAAAAAAAATATAAAAGAGAACAAATGAGAAACGTTATCTTTTTAAAAAATTATAAAAGAGGGGCAAATGTGTTAATGGATGAAAAATTTTAGTTTGGTGTGATGAAATGCTTTGGGAATAGGTAAAGATGTTGGTTGTACAAGATTGTGACTGTATTAAATGCCACTGTATTGTTCACTTAAAAGTGGCTAATTTTGTTATGTAAATTTCACTTCAGGAAGTTTTTTTTAAAATTATGTATATATGCATTTAATTGTATTGAGGCAACATTAGTTCACAGGTTCTAAAGTTTCTAAATTTACGTTTTCTCACCACATGCACCACTATATATCCATCACCACCCACCACTATGCAATTGACCTCTTCTCTCCATTTCTACCTTCCACCCATTCTTTTGTCAGCGTCTAAGGGTTTTTTTTTTTTTTTCACATTTCACAAATGACTGAAATAATATGGAATTTGTCTTTTTGTGACTTATTTCACTTAGTATTATGTCCTCAAGGCCATTGTCCAAATGGTAAGATTTCATTTTTATGACTATGTAGTATTCTACTGTGTATATATACTACATCTTTATTCATTCATCATTAGACACAAGGATTATTTTCATATATTGGCTACTGTGAATAGTGCTGCATAGACATAGGGTGCATGTATTCTTTTAAAGCAGTCTTTTTATTTCTTAATGTAAAAACCCAGAAGTGGAATTACTGGATCATAATAGTAGTTCTATTTTAAATTTTTTGAGAAACCTCTGTACTGTTTTCCATTGTGGTATCACTGATTTACATTCCCAGCTATGCATGAGGGTTACTTTTTCTCCACCTCCTTGCCGATGTTTATTATTTCTTCTTAACTGGTGTGAGGTGAAATGTCATGTGGTTGATTCATATTTTTATGCCTTCTCTGTGGAAGAAATAGGAAATATGTATTTTTTTGGGGGGTGGGGAGAAGATGTATCATAAATCTATATCGATATTTCTGATTCAAATTCAGTAATACCAGGTTTTTGTGTCTTCATTGTTTGAACAATATCCTTCTGAAGTGGAGGACAAAATGGGAGACACTGATTTGAAAGTTTTAATTAATGAAAGCGAATATGATTTTTTTATGGAGAAGGAAAAGTTTGTATTGTATTTCAGAAATAATAAATTTTAGGGTCTTCGTTTTTGAAATTTTGGAATTACATGCTGTTATTTAAACAAGAGTTTCAATCATTATTTGAGGTAAAATTGGACAATTTACAAAACATTTGTAAAGTAGAATATAGTGGAAAGTGTGAGCAGAAAGAAAAACATTATGTAAGTTCTTGACTTGAGCAATTAAATGAATGGTAGTACATTTATAAGAATGAAACTATAGTTTTGCTAGGTGAAGATGAGGATTTCAGTTTTGGTTGTTGGTAAGTAATACTGTTTTGAAATTTTCATTTTAGGTGTAGGACTAGGTAGAGGGGAAGACAGCATATTTTTCTTGGGTATGTACTTGAGATTTAATTTTGTAGATGGAAATTAAACCTATGGAAGATTAGATCACCCAAGCATACTAGATAAAGTGAGAAGAAAATAGGGTTTTGTCAGATCTGAAGAATGCCAGATATGAGCAGAAAAATGGTGCTTGATGAATTGATCGAAGGGATACAAAGTAACTGGTTTGAGAAGCAAGAGAAAGAGAATCTTTTCAGAAAGAGGGTATGGTTAACAGTGTCAGTAGGCTAAGGCCTGAGAAATGTCCTTAGCTTTAGGAACAGGAGTTTATATGTGGCCCTAAAGGAACTTGTTTCTGTAGTGTGTTGAGACAGAAGCCTCAAGAGTACAGGAGGTGAGAATGAGTGAAAAATGAGAATGGAGAGAAAACTTTCAAAAAAAAACCAAAAAACTTTGTTTTTCAAAATGGAGAATATTGGTATTTGAAAATATAGGAAGTTTTTTTGTTTTTTTTTTTCCTAAGATAGGAGATACTTAAACATTGTGCTGTTGGGAAGGTGTGAGGTAAAGAAAAAACTATACAATTATGTAGGTAAAGCCAGTATTATTATGCAGAACCAAGTTTTAAAGAATACAAGGAGGGAGAGAGCACTGTAAATGCATTTGAAGATGTCTAGTACATCTGAATTCCCTGAAGATTTAGAGAACACTGCAGAAAGTTCTGGCATGGAGGGGAGTAATCAGAGATTGTGCATGAAAGAGATAGAATTGAGAGATTTACTGCATAACAGTCACATTTTTTCTTTCCTCACCATTTTAAGCTACAGTCCTGGTAGAAGTAACTTCCACTCTGGGGGTGTTCTCAGGTTTGCCTTCCTAATTTCTGTTTATGAGAATAGTTTTAAAACATTTTTTATGCTAATAATATAGTGATTTTTTTGTTTCCATTAAAGTATAAATTACTTTGTTGACTTTGTTTCTGAATTCATTAATTTCTGCTATTTTTATTTCCTTCTAATTATTTTTAGTTTTCTTTGCAGCTTTACATTTTTAAAAATTATTTTTGGCATATAAAAATTGTGTATATTTAAATGTAAGGTGTACAACATGTTTGGATATATGTATACATTATGAAATGATTACCGTGAATGGATGCATCTATCACCTCACATAATTACCGTGTGTGCGTGTGTGTGTAGTGAGAACAATTAAAATTTACCCTTAGCAAATTTCAAGTATAGTCACCATACTGTACATTGTTTTCAGAACGTACTCATCCTTTAACCAAAAGTTTATTTCCTTTGATCAATATCTCCTTTTCCTCCTCACCTCATTCATTTTAGTAACTTCTATATTTTAAGTGTTTAAGTTTGACTTTTTTTTTTTCTTTTTTTGCAAGATTTCACCTGTGAGTTGTTATCTTTTTGTGTCTGGCTTATTTCACTTAGCATAATATCCTCTAGATTCATTGTGCTGTTGCAAATGACAGGTTTTTCTCCTCTTTTAAGGATGAATAATCCTGTATTATATCTATATAGGCATAGAGATATCCCCCATATATTCTTTACCCATTTATCTGTGGATGGGTGGACACTTAAGTTGTTTCTAACATATAGAGTATTGTTAATAATGTTACTTTGCAGCTTTTTTTTTTTTTAAAGATTTATTTATTTATACATACAAGAGCTGGGGTACAGGCCAGAGTCGCGGGAGGTGAGAGGATTCACCAGAGACAGAGCGGGGATCAGAACAGGCAGATCGACTGAAACACACTGCCGAGAGCAGCAGCGGGCGAGGCAGGAGAGGTCTGCTATCCATTTGGCCGGCGGCAGGGATCGAACCCGTGCTGCAGTGACTGCGGTTTGCTTCATAGTGCGTTGCTTAACCCGCTGCGCCACCAGGGAGGCCCACTTTGTAGCTTTTTTAACTTTTAACTTTCTTTAGGTGAATGCTTAGCACAAATGGTATTTTCATTGTTTAATTCAAAGTACTTAACATTTTTCTTAATTCATGGTTATTTAAAAGTGTATTTCTTGATTTCTAACATGTGGAGATTTATTTTAATTCTATTGTTGATTTCTAATTTAACTGGTCAGAGAGTATAATGTATTTTGTATGATATAAATCTCTTAATATTTGTTAAGACATGTTTTGGCTCGATTTTTCATTTTGAAATTGAGTTTAAAAACACTATAGATTCTGTACTTTTGTGTGTAGTGTTTTCAGTCCATTGGGAAAACTATTAATTATGTTTTAAATCTTTATTTAGATCTTCTATAAATGTTCTGGGTTTTTCTGATTATTCTGGAAACAGATTTAACTATTTGTTCTATGATTTCCAATAATTTTTGTTTTGTATATTTGAGGCTGTGAAGTTTGATGCATACTCTTTATAAATTTATTTTTCATGGTAAGCTGAGCCATATTGATCTTATCTACAAAAAATGTTTTTATCATTTTTAGTCTTTTTATTAATAATACAACTATATATGATATCCTTTTCTTAGTATTTTCAAAAGAATAATTTTATTTTGAATGCTCATGTATCATTGTATTTTTGATGTATCTCTTTAAAAATAACAAATATTTGGTTTTTTTTTTAAATCCAGTCTGACTTTATCTTTTAGCTAAAGCACTTCATATTTGATGTAATCATAATTTCAGGTTTATAGTTACCATCTTATGTTGTGATTGTCATTTGTACTTTTTATTTTGTTTCTTTTTCTTTATTTTACATTGATTGGGTATTTAAAAAGACGCCATTCACAGCAAAACTGAGCAGAAAGTAGAGTTCTCATGTACCTACTGTCCTCATCCCCGCACCCCCGTATCCTCAATCAGAAAGGTATGTTTGTTATAATTGGTAAACCTACACTGACTAATCATCTTCCAGAGTCCATAAGTTACATTAGGTTGCATTCTTGGTCCTTGTTTTGTCTTTTCTAAAATGCCATATAGTTGGAATTATACAGCATATAGTCTTTTCAAATGGGCTTCTTTCACTTAGTAAAATGCAATTGAGTTTTCTCCATGCCTTTTCATGACTTAATGGCTCATTTAATTTTAGTGCTGAATAGTACTCCATTTTCTGGACGTACCATAGTTTATCCATTCATCTACTGAAAGACATCTTGATTGCTTCCAAGTGATTGTTAATACAACTGCTATAAATATCTGTATACAGGGCTTAGTTTGGAGATGAGTTTTCATTTGAATAAATACCAAGGAGCATGATTGCTGGATTATTCAGTTAAGAGCATATTTCATTTTGTAAGAAACTGCCAAATTGTCTTCCAGTGTGCCTCTTTTCACTAACAATGTATAAAATTTATTATTGCTTCACATCCTCACTTATATTTGGTGTTGCTGTTTTGTGTTTTCTAATAGGTGTCTAGTGATCTCTTTGTTGGATTGACTTTATCATTCCATTTTTCCTTTCCACTAGATTGGAAGTTACGTACACATAAATGTGCATCTGATCTCTTAGTGTACTTTAAATTTCAAGGTCTAAGGCTAATACCTCTATTTTCTTCTCAATTTAAGGATTATTAGAACTTTTTAAATACTTTTGCCTACTTCCTCCTGACTTATTGCTGATTTATATTTAAAATGTATCTTTTATTGAACCTCAAGGAAATAGCTGCTATGGGTCTAATGTAGGGTTTCATACTTGTGTTTGTTTTTCTTTTTTCCTTTTTGCATCTCAGATTCCCATCTGGGATTATTTTCCTTCTGCCTTCTGTGTATTCATAGAGTTGTCTTACTCAAAGTTTGCTGGTACCAGACTCAGCTTTTGTTTGTTTGTTTGAAATGTATTTTTTCCTGTCTCTTGAAAGAGTATTATTGAGTATGAATTTCTAGGATCACAGTGAATTTTTTTCAGCACATGGTTTCTCTGTGGCTACTGAAGTTAGCTGTCAGTATAACTTGCTTCTTTGAAGCCAGTCTGTCTGCTTTTAATATCTTGGCTTTGTCTTGTACAATTTCACTGTGAGGTGTCTAGGTATAGAATTTTTTTTCCTTTTTAAATTCTACTTTATTGAGCTTGAATCTGTATATTATTATTTTCATTATATGGAAAATCTCTTAAGTTGTTTCTGCAAACTTTGCCTGTGCCCTCAGTCTCCCATAGAGAAATTCTAACTTTTTACTGTTTCTTAAACTACTCAAAAATATTTTATACGCTCTAAAATTAATTCCTTCACATTTTGCATATTTTCATTGGATTCTTAATTTCAACTTTCATTTCTAGCATTTTATTTACTTCTGTTTTTAATAGTTTACTTTTCTGCAGTATTTTATTTGTTTAAAATAATAAAGATATTTATTTTATAATCTATGCCTCATAATTCCAATGTATTCTGAGTTCGTTTCTGCATTTTTTAAAAATTTGTTCTTGTTCATGATGTTTTACTTCACTGTCACTTTTATTTGAAAAATTAATTCTGGGAAGTCTTTTGGGGCTGAACAGAAAGTTCTTTCTCCTAAGAGGAATTGTCTGTGCTTCTGCTATTGAAATCACTTAGTGGTCTGGGACCACTTAGCTCTAAATAAAAAATATAAAGTACTTTGAATATATAGGAAAAGAGAATTACAGCTGCAGTTCTATGTGATGATTGACTTTCTCAGGAACAGGGGAGGGAGAGGTTTGGTGGGATGACTTTTGCTTTATTTGAATAATAAGAATGTAGCACTTAAGGATTCAGGCTCTGTGGTGGTAGAATTAACGTTTTTTGACAATCCTAGACTCTGTCTTCTTTCCCCTTGAATTTAAAAGCTGCATTACTGATTTGTTCTGAGTTCATTTTCAAGGTTCTGAGTTACTGAGTTGTCTATTACCTAATATAGTTTACTCATAAAAATCTTTTCTTTAAAGCATTTTGCATGTTGATTTTATTCCACAGGAGGAACAGAAACAAATGTCACTTTTTTTTCTTTTGCTAAACTAATGCAGACTAACCTCTGTCATTTTTCTGCATCACTAAACACAATACCCATATTTTTGTAGTTGTGGTGTCTTGGGGTCCTAGGTTAGTTAGAGCCTAGACCATGGCTCAGAATCTTTGGAGGCCTTATTGCCTTTAGGGTCATGGGTCTCTGGACCAGTATAGAAAATAGAAAACTTTTAGCAAGTTTTAATTAAGAAAAAGTTTTCAGACTATAACCACATTTCAGAGTACTTTTCACATTTGAGCCCCTCATTTTATAGAGCCTAGCTTTCATGAAAAGTAATAGTAATCTCATGAATATGTCAGAGTCAACTAAAAAGGAGCTGGAGAAGCAAACCTTTGCAGACCATTGTGAGTGAGTTTTCCTTTTTTTTTTGGTCATGGAGGTGTCACAATCTTCTGTACTTTTAGCCTCTAGAGAATCCAGTGTATGCTATAAATATCTGAATGTTTCTAGGTAGAGCTGAGTACTACTTGATATGGTAGTACTAAGAATATCACTTGAATTGTTTCTATGTTCAGTTTTAGACAAACTATATGAAACATACCTGTCAACTAGGGGGAAGTTAAAAAAAAAAAAGACTGTTCAAAGAGGGGAAAAAAAGGAGAGATTACCATGGTATGTAGATTTAAGAGATAAGAAAATGCATGGTCATAGAGGCCTGAAGCTGGAGATTTGATTGCCTGCCTCTTCTGTTTACGTGGTGAACCTGGACTTGTTTTCAGTTTGGATCAGAGCCTCCATTTTCATATGTCTGTATTTGTGTGTCTGTGTCTGTCTGTCTGATGCACCACACACACATTACCACTCATTCTCACTCTAACACAAGTTAGCATTAACTACTTTTCTGTGCCAAAATGTATTTGGCTCTCTTCTGTCTTTCAGTGCCGGAGGTTGGCAAGTTGGAGAACTGGTATGCTTACAAGCCAGGGATTCTGTCATCTCCGACCATGGCATGCTGCTGCTAGAGGATAGGACTGCCTCTCCCAAGTGAGATAATGGGGTGATGTTTTTGAAGGACTACCTTTCTATTCTGTCTGGGTTTTCCTTCCTCCACAATTAATTTACTTTAGGGGTGCTTGCTTTTAGCTATAGAAGCACAACACTGATTATACTAATTCATGTGAACCGTTTATCACCTATGCTTGACTACCACATGGCATATGATGATGACTTTGATCATTATGTACATTATCAAATGGGTGTAATGGTAATACTGTGAATTTAATGTAATTTTGATACTTTGTCATGGATGCAAATTTTAAGAAGTTGTTGTTCAAATATTGAATGATTCCACTCATGTGGAATATTAAGAAACAGGTAAAACTAAACCAAAACTAATTTTAGATATCTATAGAGTTGAGACAACCTGAAGTGGAGAGGAGGAGGAGCAAAGGGAGTGGGGCCCATTTCACTATGGTGGAGGACTTTGGGGGCCGTGGTAGTAGTGGGTGTGGTGTAGTAATATACATTGGAAAGGTGTTGAATGCCTGCAAATCATATACCATGATTGTAAACCAACAGTACCTCAACTTAAAAAAAAAATCAAAAGCATAAAGAAGTTATATCAGGAACATTAATTTTTAAAAATCTAGTAGTTATGTACTAGGAAACTATAGTAGTCTTTCCTTACAGCTAAATAACATTTACGTGTGATTCTCGGTAGAGAACAACTACAGGAGCTTACCTTAGTGCTCTTAGGGAGCCAAA
The DNA here is from genome assembly GCA_019455555.1 of Galemys pyrenaicus. Lineage (NCBI taxonomy): Eukaryota > Metazoa > Chordata > Mammalia > Eulipotyphla > Talpidae > Galemys > Galemys pyrenaicus. The sequence continues at coordinate 2,776,440 of JAGFMF010011413.1, forward strand.
GGAATAAAGGGAATGACACTGTATGTCATTGCCTTTACCCATGAAGAGACCACTGACCATTTTCATTTTACATTAACTTTGTTATTTAAACACATTCTGGATTTTAAAATATGATTCTTTTTGAATAATATCATTTTGAGCACATTTAAAGGAATGTTTTTCAGATGTTAAGGACCAACATCAGGGCACATCCAGAATATTTAAATATATAGAAATTAAAAACTAAAATTTTAACGTATCTCAAACTGTTAAACTTTTATAAGTCAAACAAAAATAACAAGTAAAAGTTTGGAAGATTGACACAACGTAGTGGTGGGTAATACTGGTGGTTTTTGTTTTGTTTTAAGTAACAGGAAAGCATTAGTAAATTTGTAGGATTATTGCGTAGCAAACACTAGGTGGTGCAATTGTGCAAGGACCATGTATTGAAGCATTCGGAGCCTTTTTTGTTTATTTTTTTGGAAGGCAGGAGGAAGAAATTATAATTCTGGATTGAGGAAACTATTTGGAAATAAGAATTCTCAAAATAATAAGTAAATGAGTCTTGCTCTTTAATTATTTGGATTTCAAATAGAGATCTATCTAGTGATTTAGATTATAAATGTCTCAAAGTATTTGTATATATTGTTTACGTTGCATTTTAAGCTCAACTAAATATAGGGGAAAAATCTTGTAAGAAATAGGGAAGTTAATGGATTCAATTTTGATTTCTAAAAATATTTAAATACTGAATTGCTCTGTGCGTACAATTAAACAGGCTTACTCTCTGTTATTTAAAAATCATTTTAAAATGCCGTAGGATTTGAGCAATTATCTGTAATAATATATTTCATCTTATCAAATGATTGTTGATAAGTTAAAACTTGAAAAGTAGCATTCCTTTTGGCATGTTTTATCTTCTTTTATCCATTAAAAAAACTTGCATTCCTATGTAAGTTTAGGTCATTAAATTATTAAAGATTTAGTTTCTGAAGTGAAAAAGTAATTATTGTTGGTTTTACTTGTATAGTAAAGAGATAAAAAGAATCATATCTATCCAGATAATTATTTAAAGTCTTAAATCTTAAGTCTTAGGGTTTTTTTCCCCTTAAAGTTCTTTTCCAATTTGGTATAGTTCTTTTGGATATTAAAAAAAAAATCATTTATGTTTTCCAACAACTTAGCGAATAGTGTTGTTTCAGTTACATTCGTATTTAAATCTTTCGATATTTTGGAAGCACAAATGAAGATATCTTACCATTTTAAAAATTCACTGGTAATCACAGAAAATCATAACTGACAGAATTACACAAACTGTGTGTATTTTTATATGTTATTTTTCTAACTGTGAAGCATATATTCTCTATCAGACCCAGAGTTATATAAAACTTGTTTTTAATGTAGCGCAACAACATAGGACTTTAAATTATTTTAAAACTTATTTTCCAAGTACAAACTTGGTACGTGGAGCACTGAGTACGTTTTTGGAAATTTAGATTTATGTTTTATGAAGTTCTTTCTCTAATTTTATAATTCTTTAAGACTACCACCTTTAGTATTTTTTCTTTTGAATCTTTGATATTTCTAATTTGAGGTACACTGGTTTTTCATTACTTATGACTATATGTTAAAAATATATTATCCATTTGTTTCAGAATATATTGACGCTTCTTTATAAAATGTTATACCGGTTAGGTTATTATCAGTAATTAGCTGAGGAGGTTTGAAAGGGAGAGTCATTTTCCTTGTGTTTGCGAAACACGGGTATATGTGTACACAGTCTCGTAGACACATCACAGATAATTTGGGATTACTGTAAGTTCAATAATTGGACCATTGCTCATAGCTTATTTGATGATATATATTTTCATTTTAAATTCATTATAACTTGCCTTTGAAATTTTTAGACTGTAGTATATGTAATTAATATTTTAAAAATAAAGATTTAGTATTTGAGTCATGCAATCCAGTTTGAGATAAAATGTTAGAGAAACAATTTGTGGAATTGAAAAATCACTATTTTTATAGAGTTGGCAGCTTTTACAAAATGACTTGCTGCTCTTGCAGATATATCCATTATCACAATTGTCACTATTTAATGGCGCCCATGTTAGCTACATTAGCCAGGGGGCTGAATAGCCATGAAAATGGGAGTAACCTCTGACCTCAGAAATCGTTCTTTTAAAAGAGGATTGAAACATTGGTGATAGGAAATTTGAATTGCTCTTGCAGCTGCAGTGTTTGTTCTGTGAATACTTAATTTAGTTTAGAGCTATACTTTTTCTTCCAAATCTGTCAGTCTTTCAGAAGCATCAAATTCACTTCAGGAAGGAAAAAAAATGCTTCCTTCCCAGGCCTGTATTATTGAATGCGGTATTCAGACTTCAAACAGTTTCATTTAGGTAATACATATAGTCTTAAGAATGGGAATCCTCACATTTGACACGCTCTGTTAAATATATAGCTCATTCAGACCCTGTCCAAGATACTGCTATGCAGGCACTTATTTGGGTAATCCTTTTAATGACTATAACTCAACTTCTTAGCTATGTAGAAGACTGGTAGAATGTGGGTATATATATATGTGTATCGATGCATAACTATGTCTAAGTGTATATATACATTATATGGTTAAGGTTTTATAAAGAGTTTGTACTTTGTATTATATATATGTACATATTACACATTTTAAAGTTGCAAGCCTTATGTTTGACGTATGGGAAGTTACACATAGAATACTCATTAGAGTAATAGGATTGCTATGCCTGATTCTCACATGCTGATCAAAAATTTAGCCCAAAGAGATTTGAAAGTAATGTGAATAGAAAAGCAAGTTGGACTGTGGTCTCATTAGTTTAACTGATTAAAAAGTCTGGCATTTGCATGACTCTACCCTTACTTTTAAACATTTAATAACGTATTCGTCGATTAGAGATTGGGGAAAAGTAAACGGCAGAAACCACGCTTGATGCTTTAAAACCAACTAAGGTAAAATCAAAGCATTTGCTACATATTTTAATATTTGTTTTAGTTTTCACAATGTTAAATACCTTTGAAAAAACAAAAAACATTATGGTTAAAATGTATTTATGAAGGTAATCCAAAATGTTTCTTTTCAGCATCATTCAGTTAAGAGTAATGTAAAATAAAAAACCATATATGATTATCCCTTACTATATTATATGCTGTATTATAAAGCTGGACAGTGAGAACTGTTTACATTCAATTTTGAAAAATTGTAGTTTTACTCAAACTCATTTGAGTTAAAATGCTTGTTAAATCAAAATTGGATCATTTAAAACCAGGAATATAGAATTTAATCATGTTTTAATTAGGCAAATGTAATTCTAGCTTGCTGCTTCTCTGCTTTTTTTTTGTATAAGTGATTATATATAAAAACAGTATTATTAGCATAAATAATATAAACCACTCATATTTTCTGGTCTACCATTAACTTTCCTTTGTGTCTGAAAAATTGAGGGTATGTATGCTTCTTGACAACACAAAGTCCATTTCTTAGCCAGCTGTAGAAGGGGCCCTCTGTACCAACAAGCTGCTGTTTCTATTCTCTTTACTTGATGTATGCAATATTTGCTCTGAAAATGAACATTTAATGTTTAATATAATGACTTTTCTGAATTTCATGCCTTTTAATTAATTCGTTTTCACTAGTTGTTAATGCTCTGACTTAATAGAGTTTAGGTCACTAATTATGAAAGAAAACATATTTTATGTTTTAGAAAAGTGTGAGCAGAGGCCAATCAAATATTTATGCCTATTGTTTATAATTGGCAAGTTAAACACTATTTCTTAATATAGAAAATTTGTTTCCGTCTTGAATACAATTACGCAGACCGTCTTCTGAGTCTAAATACAGGAACCAGTTTCTATATGATTTAAAAAAGTCTAGTTGTTTTTAAAATTTAATTGCTTTTCCAAATAATATTCATAAAGCTCCTGCAATATAACCTTAAAATAGGAAACATTGCTTTTATTTAGAATACCAGTAAGAATTATTAAATAGTTAGATTATTTAAGAAATAGAGAATATAGAACATGTCTTAATGTTATCTAGTTATCCACCCATCTATAAATAAATGGTAATGCTAGAATTATTGGTTCAGATTCTCTGATTGCCTGTAGACAATAGTCAACTATAAAAAGAGACACACTACAAAGTTATTTTGACATAATTTTCAAAGTTTTATTGGAAATTTTTTAACCATTATTTGTGATGAATATCCAGTTTAACTTGGTTTATAGAAACTGGGACAAAAGGTTCTGTCTGTTTTCACCTTGTAATATCTGTGTAACTTTTACTTCAAATGGAAAGAGGAGCTACCGTGTCCAAAAGTAGCTAGTTTACAATGATATACTACACAGTAAGTAGTGCAGTTTTCTGTGCAAGGGTAAATTATGGGTTAACTGTCTTATAAGAATTAACTATAGCATATTTGGGAAAAGTTTTACTTCCACCAAATACCGTTTTTCCTTAAGTATCAATAGTTTACCTTAAATATTTAAGCATCAGATTTTGAAGCCATATTCTTTATTCAAGTTCTAGATGATTAGGTTTAAAACTTGCAAAGTAGGGAATTGAAAAAAGTATGAGAAACAGATAACAGTCCATGAATTCTATGACTAGAAAGTATTGGTTTGAATATATCTGTATTAATTGTAGTTATTTTATCTTTTGTGATATTTCACAACAAAATTGACTGATTTTCATAAATAATTTCTTTTTCTTAAATGGTACTTCATTAAAAGTGGTAGAAATTCTAATTATCAAAACTTTGAGACAGTGAAAATTGATCATCTCTTCTAGTTTTATTGCTTAAAAAATGTAAACTCTTACAATTATGTTTGAAAATACACGTCAAAATAATATATACTTTAGAAATATTTTCCTTGAATGATATATAAATGATTGTTTTTAAAGAGGGTGTTGACACCAGTGATTTTGATGGTTGGTATTAAGCTAGAAAGAAAATATACAGGGTAATGCAGTGTATTTAAAGTAGACTCATGCTAAAATAGTTGAGGTAGACAAAGTCATCTTCATAGCTGGACAAACTTGCCTGTATGAATTTCTCTTTCTTGAATGTCCAAAGCAATTGACAAGAAGCAAATTTTTTATTTTGAATTGATTTAAAATATTTTTTAATTAAGGTAACATTGGTTTACAACACTGTATATGATTCAGAAGTATAGGATCCAGTCTCTTTAGGTGTATGTTACCATACCACCGACAAGGCACCCGTAGTCATTCACCATAGCCCATTGGGTTCCCTCCCTGCTTTCTTCTCTACACGCCGTCTCTCCCTCTGGTAGTCTCAGTTTTACAGTCAGATTTCTAGGATTTGGTTTTGTCTTACTCTTGGTTTTGTTTCTCTACATTTCACATATGAGTCAGTTATTTGTCTTTTTGCTTCTGGCATATTTTGCTTAGCATAATCCCCTCCAGTTCATTCATTTTGTTTAAAATGATAAAATCTCTAAATTCAAGTAGATTATAGCATCCAAATCTAAAGGATAGTCACATTTCTCAATGTTGTTTACTTATCAACATTAACATATTAATAAATATGTGGTGAGTCTATTTTGATCTTAACATTTATTTTATTTGGATTCAATGTCTAATTTTTAAGTTTACATATTTTAAATAACACTGCTAATGATAATTGGTAAGTATTTGGTCATATGTAACTGAGGAATTAGTCATATTTTACTTATTTAAAGGCAGGGAGCTGGACTATGAGACTCTTATAGCTTTTTTCTAGCATTTTGGGCTGTATTTTTTTTTTAAATTTTGATCATGTTCCTTGAAAATTAAGTCTTACTTGACTGTGTGAAAAAATTTTTAATTTTTTTCTCTGAACCTAATATATAGCAATTGTTTATTTTGTCAGTGGGGAATTCATGTTCTTATTTTTTTTAGTAGGATAAAAGATTCATTCATTTTACAATGTGTTTTAAGTATATCCTTAAGTAAGTTACCTATCATACTCAAGTGGTTTATAGTCTTAATTTGGGACATGGGGAAAGATACTCTTGAAAATAACTGTGATAGATTTAGGTTGGCCATCTATCCAAATCTTAATGGGGCCTGATATTGAGGAAACTTTCTTGGATAAAGGTTTGGCTTACTTGAGGCCTGGCATGTATTCAGGCTAACTAGGGAAATGGTCAGGGAGCAGGAAATAAAGATAATTAAGTACACTTCACATGAAATAAATGTACTAAAACAAAAAGGAACTAGAGAATGTGACATGATTCATGGGACTCCAAGACTTCAGTGTCCAAAGATGAAACTGGAGCTGTGAGCAAGGACCATTTCACGTATAGTCTTGTGCGTCACTGGAATTTCATCCTAAATGCAGTGGATCATTTAGTAGTTTCTGAGAAATTGACATGATTATTGTTGATTGGAAAGTTGCACTGGCAACAGTGTGGAGAATGGATTGGAAGGAGTCAGAGTAGAGGCAGGGATACAAGGTGAGGACTGAGTATTTGGTGGAGAATTTTGGGGTCATAAACTTGACAGCAGTGAGATGCAGAGAACTAGATGAACTTAAGAAATACTTAGCTTATAACAACAGGTTTGTGATTGATGGGATGTGGAGGGTTGTGGAAGAAATAATAGTAATTATGACACTCAAATTTTTGACTTAAGTAACTAGGTAAGTTCCATTCATGTAATTGACCTGTGGAAGGAGTCTGAAAAGGAAGACTGTGCATTCAGTTTTAGAGACAGTAAACAAAATTAATGTGGATTATTGTATGGAGATGACCAGTAGAAGTTAGATGTAGAAACCAGATGTTCAGGAGAGAATTGGGTGACTGCTAAGTAGGCATTATCAGTATGTAAGTAGTAATTAGTAAGATGAGATATTTTGCCAGGAGGATATAAACACATGAGAGGTAGATCCCGATTAAGATCCCAAGGGACCCAATATTTAAGAGATGGACACAGTAAGAAAAAACTAAAAAATATTAAGCAGCAGCTGAGAGAATAGGAGGACAATGAGAAGACTACAGTATTAACAGAAACCAAGGAATGAAAGTGCTTAAAAAAGGTAGAGTAAAAGCAAAACTACCATAGATAATGTACACACTACATAGGAAATATAAAGTGTTACATGATTTTAAATGAGTAAAAGATACCATCTGTCTCAGAAACAGGAAAGCTACGTGGAGGAGGTGACATCTGAAAAGCACATTAAATTAGCTACTGAATGGCAGGAAATACATTCTGGGAAAAGGGGACAGCATAGGTAAAGACAGACTAGTAAGGCTGAAGAGATAACAAGATTTTTATCAACTAGTGACAGTTCTAGAGTTTATATTAGAGGTAGCACTACAAAGATATTAAGGGGTAATGATTACAGAGGCTTCAGTTGCTTGCTAAAGCCCTAGGCAATAGGAAGCCACAGAAAGATTTTAAATACAGGAATACGTTCAATCCTTTTAAGGCTTAATACCACCACAGTTTTAGCAACACTGGTAGCAGTGTCATTTGCCTACTTTTAAAATACAGAAGCCATACATTAGGTAAACCATCTACCTGTGAAAGACTTCTAATGAGGTTATAGTAACTTTTGAGAGATTCCAGAAGATAATGGCATAGGAACAGATCACTATCCAAAAGAAGCAATAAGAGAAAGGGATCTTCAAAATTAATAATAGATTGCTAAAATAAAATATATATGAAGTATAAATCAATATAATAGATCTAACTACAGACTGAAATAGTAATCGCAAAGATAAGAATCAATAAAACAGCATTCCTTTGTAGTCATAGTAGCCATTCCTAACTTCATGTTGTTGGGAAAGGGAAAAGTGTTGGTGATAAGACTGCAAAGTTTGGGGCCTCCCTGGTGGCACAAGGGGTTAAGCAGTGCACTATGAAGCAGCCACAGCCACTGCAACATGAGTTGTATCCCGACCAGGTAGCTGACCCATATGGCACCGCAGACCTCTCCTTCCTCACCCGCTGCTCCCCTCAGCAGTGTAATTCAGTTGATCTACCTGTTCTGCTCCCCACTCTGTCTCTGGTGAATCTTCTTACCTCCCCCCACACACACACCTCTGCCCCACACACACACCTCTGCCCTGTACCCCAGTTCTTGTATGCATCAATAAATCTTTTTAAAGACTGCAGTCTGTCCTAATGCAAAATTAGTTACATATATATATTATTTAATAAAGAAAGTTCCTTATCTTTACTTTCTCTGTGCATCAATTATTTGAGAGTGCCTTGACCATGCAGCTCTGGCTCTGGATCCTCTCATAAGGCTGCGTTCATCTGAAGTTTGACCTGGAGCTAGTCGAGTTTTGTCCCAGGAGGCTTCTATCCTTGATGGGTTAGGGGTGAACTAGTCATGTTTAGAGGCCACGGTCTTCTCCAAAGGCTGAGTGTCTTCACAGTATGGTAGTTGACCACAGTCCTCTCCTTCTGGTCAAGGCTCATGGAGGACAGACATAATGTGGGGTGGAACAGTTAAAACTTAAAAAAAAAAAAGTTTTAAATACTTTATAAACATGTAGTGACAGAATGATGGGTTTTGGTGTAAATATAAAATACAGCTAGCTTCATCATTTTTCTACTTTATAAAATATGGAAATAATACCTCATGGTTATTGTATAACTGAGAAATGCTGTATAAAGCATTCAGCCTAAGCAGGTGCCCTCTAATTTGAGAAGAGAACTCACTTTTGTTGAGCAAACATAAAATGATTAACACTAAAACCTTGGAGATTTTCCGAACTTGCCAAGGTTTAGAAACAAGTAAATTTATGAAGGCAAATTACATGTATTTTCATATTGGGATTATCAGTGATTTAGATATAGGTTAACGATACCAGCAAGAATGTGCTTTTTAGAAATTGACCATTTTTTTGGTTATCAGTATCAAACCTTTCACTGAGTATCTTTAAAAGAAATTACTTCTGAGTGTACCACATATTGAATAACTTTTGTAATAGTTACACCATAATTCTTATGTTTGAATTAACTAAATCATATCCAAACATCAACTTTGTAAGTTAGGTGCCTTACATAAATAAAAATTGGAATATTCATGAAGAGGATGCATAGTTACCAGTGTTTTTGCCAAATCCACCTTTTACTCCTATGTAATGTGCTATAAATAACACATATTTCACAGTTAAAATATGTGTACCATCCAGTTTTTCTCTATTAGAAAATAACTGACATAAAATATTTACTACTAAAAAAAACTTAGCAAACCATGCTTTGAATAGATCGATGTCTTCTTATTGGCTGGTACTGTCTGTGATAAATCTTGATCTATACTGTTTACACACACACAGCTGCAGCCTGAGTTGGCACCAAAACTCATTACTGATGCTGTGCTCTTTGCTGGTCCTGTCTAATCCCCCTAAGAAGGTAGGGATGGGAAGACAGTTTGCAAATTGAGGAGTAAAAATAATAACTTATGTCTCATCTATCTTAAAAAATAACCTTTACTACTGGCTCCTCTATCTACCACCCTCTTTCATTTCTGTATCAGTGACTTCAACTCCATGATTGATTCCTGTGTTTTATTCTTAGATCTCCTTCCAGAACTCCTATCTGTATTTGGGTGCTTATTGTCTATTTAAAGCTCTAAGTGGCATAATCAGTGTTGCACCTCCCGAATATGAAATGCATTTCCTGAATAATAAATGCTAACAGTGGCAGCATAGCAATTTTACACCTATTTTTAAATGCCAGGTGACATTATGGAATGTTGCAGTCAATGTGGTGAACAATACCAGAAAACTCTACTTGTATTTATAATAAAAAAAAATCTTTCATGGACTGTACCTGTTAAGACAGCATGACTAACTCTGTCAATGGTAAAACCTGTGCAGTTAAACAGACCATCGATCTGAAAGGTTTTGAAGGTTGCTCACCAAGACCTTAAAGGCATTAGCACAGGAGTGGGCAGAGCACCTGGTATGAGGCATTTACTCAGTGTTCACTACTAGTTCCATGTGCAGATGTCTTCTGAGTAAATTTGGTAGGAGATAGAAGACTTTATCTCAAAACAATGCATATGCATAGTAATAAAAAGTTATATTTTTACGAGACTCAACAACAGTGCATCTTCTCTGGCATTCTGTGGAGACAGCCGCTTTTAATTCTTTAGTTATTTCTTCTGACATTTACTTCCACGTTTACAAACAATGTGCATTTACTTATTTCTTCCTTTTGAAAGATTTAGATTTTAACCTATTAAGTTTTTACTTTGAAAGGAAAACAACTATCACCTCAAACCTCATTCCCTGCCCTTTCCTCTTTTCCTTCCAAGATAGGTATACCACAGATTTTGGTTAATCAGTATTTTCTTTACATTCTTTTAGTTATATGCGTATTCAACATCTAGCCATGTAGCATCCTCTAATTACATTTCGATTATATTCTCTGCAGTTAATACTTAAATTTTATTTGCTGAGTTTTTACAGACTTCTTATTTCTCCATTCCCAGCTGCAGCAGAAATCTTTTTTCAGTCACTTCAAATGCATCATCTATTTTCATTTTATTTTTTCTTGATGATATCCTTCCTGGAGGATGCTGCTATGGACTTAATTGTCTTCTGCATGTGACAGTTATCCTTGTAGGATTTCTCTCCATCATTATTCTAGAAGTCCTTTTTTCCTTGTTCTTTTGTTCGATCCTTCCCCCCACCCCCATATCCCATGTTGTTTTTTCTTGGTTTATTCCATTGTTTGGAATGGAATTGTTTCTTTTCTTGGTTTATTCCACTGTTTTGGAGGATGGACACATCCTATAATAATACTCCTGAAAAACAATACATTGTAATTTTTGAGACCCTACATCTCTGAACACCTTTGTTCTAACTTCACGCTGAAGTGACAGTTTGGCTATATGCAGAATTAAAGGTAGGACGTAATTTTTCTTCAGAAATGAAAAGAATTACTGTAACTTTTCTAATTGTCAATGTTCCTGTTGAGAACTTTTCTAAGTTACTTGTTTTGGGTGCTGTCTTTTCCTTCTCTGGAAACTGCTAGGATTCTAGTTATCGCCAGTGTTTTGGGATTTCCTAATGATGTGCCCACGGCTGTTTTTATGTTGTCATTATGTTGACACTTGGCGATTCCTCTCTACTAGGAAACTCAGGTACTTCATTTCAGTTCTGGGAGATTTTTTTTATAGTGTTTCTTTGGTTATTTCTTCACTTCCATTGTATCTGGCCTCTTTCTTAATCAGTTATGTGACTAAGGGTCAATCTGACTGATTTTCCATTTCTCTCTTTCTTGTGTGTGATGCCTATTTCTTTTAACCTATTGAGATTCTTACTTTACAGTATTTTCCAAGTCTTCTGAATTATTTATTTTGGCTTTCACATTTTATTTCCAAGTCTTCTTTTTCTCTCCCTTTAAGAATAGCTCTTCTATCCTCAGTAATGTTTTATATCTTAGAAAGTTGCTCTGATACAGCTTCTCAGAAGAGTTAATTTCTGGTTTTCTTCAAGAGCTAATTGCCCAGCTTTGCTGGCAGAGAAGAGCACCGACAAGTATTGCTTACATAAACTTTCGAATAGTTCTCTTGTTTTCAGTCCCAAGCATAGGCGTTTCTTCAAAAGAACTCGTCTCCGGTTTCTGATACTTTCTAAGATTTTTTAAAAAAAAGATTTATTTTATTTATGCATGCATGCAAGAACTGGGGTATAGGACAGAGGTGCAGGGAATGAGAGGTTACACCAGAGACAGAGTAGGAAACAGAATAGGTGAATCTACCGAAACACACTGCTGAGGGAAGCAGCAGGTGAGACAGGTGAGGTCTGCTGTGCCATGTGGGTCAGCTCCCTGGCCATAGATTGAACTCATGTGACCGTGGCTGGCAGTAGCTTGATAGCACTGAGACTTTAACCCCTGAACCACCAGGGAGGCCCAGCTTTCTAGGATTTTAATATATGTGCATTTTGACTATCGAGATCCACCTTCCATAGGTACTTGACTTTCTTGATTGTTAACCTCTTGCCCATCTGCTTTTTACTCCACAAAATTTTGTGACATCTATTTTGTTATCTTGCCACTAATTCTTTGTGCTTGTGTGTTTGTCTTATGTCAATAAAGAATGGGAATTGCGGTGGACCTTTTTGTTGTGATTTTGTGTATGTTGCCAAGTCAGTTGGAGTTGGTCATGCTACCAAAAGAAACCAAGCCCCAGAGTTTTTCACATTACCTTGATTCTAATTTACTATTGATTATAAGGTGTTATTGATTTAATATCAAATCGTGATAAAAGGTAGCACTATATTTACAAAATGATTATAAATATATACATAAAGTTTGAGAAACCATCAAATGTGAATTATGGCAACCTTAGAATTGAAGAAAAACAGTGTATTCATATGAGTGGGTCATACGCTAGCTATTCATTTTCTTTGAAAAGGTCTCAGAGAAACTTTTCTCTGAAAAGGTTCTGAAAATGCATATATGACTTCTATTTTTATTGTGATTGAAACTGTGTTAGATGCTAGGTTTGGTAACTTTCTTCCTAGCACTTGGTAGTATTTTATTTGCCATACTCTGATGTAATCACATTAATTATTTTTCTTCTCCCAACATCCCATCCCCTAACTCATGACCTCCTTGGGTACAGGTACTTGTTTTTTTCCATTTCCATATCTTTAATGCCTAGCACATGCCCTGACTCAGTGGTTGGCACTTTAGGAGTGCTTTGTAAAAGAAAGTTGACCCGAACTAGTTAGAAGATAAAATGACACCAAGTGAAATGCTAAAGTAATTATAATATTTTCCCTTAGGTATTATTGAAATCAGGCTCTAACCAATGGATATTGAATAGCCAGAAGAAAACTGACTTTTATTGAACAATTATCATTTGCTACATATTTCCAATACATTATCCCATTTATTCCTGATATTTCATGTAGAGTACAATTTTAAAAGCATGAAACTTTTAAAAAAATTAATTCATGGTTTGCTTCAGCTTTGGGGAAAAATATGATCATAATCTAGAATGTTCCTTGTTTTATTTTACTGATTTTTTTTTTTAAATATCAGGTAGTAATTTCCTATTGCATTACAGAATTATCAACATTTAAAGCTGTGATGATGTATGCCTGTGTTAAATATACTAAGAGGAAAATGATCCCTTCTCAGGGGACTTTGTGGTTGTTCGAGACTTCATTTCAATAAGAAAAGACTGTTCTTTCCTGCGTTATCTACTTTAGTTCTCCATTCAACCACTGAAACAAAATACTGAAAGTATTATATAAATAATAGCACTATGACAAACCATTAATAAAGGTGAAAATAGTGAGTCAGATATGAAGGAAGATATAACTACAATATAAAAGGATTCACTGCATACTTCTTTTTTTTAAAAAAAGATTTATTTATTTATGCTTACAAGAACTGGGGTATAGGCCAGTGGTGCAGGGGGGTGAAAGGATTTACCAGTGAGAGTGGGGAGCAGAACAGGCAGACTGACTGAAACACTCTGCTGAGGGGAGCAGCAGGTGTGGCAGGAGAGTTTTGCTGTGCCATGTGGGTCCCCTCCCTGGCCAGGGGCAGGGATCAAACTTGTGCTGCAGTGGCTGTGGTTTGCTTCATAGTGCATTGGTTAACCCACTGCGCCACCAGGGAGGCTCCTGCAGAATTCTTACAAACTGTGAGGATTTAGGAGTCGTTTATATTTCATTTAGACTTTGATAGTGACCAAAGGGCTGGGAACTTAATAAGAGCTACTGTTAAATATAGGTCGTCAAAATAGACATAAAGCTTCTGTGATATAATAAAGTAAATTAAAAAGAAGATGTTAATTTAACTGTCAGCCATAAAACATGAACAGTTCATGTCGGAGCTTATTTTTTATATTGTGTATGAAGTTTGCTAAGCAAATATGAAGATTCTTTAGTGCCTCCCAAATCCCAGTTTTGATCAGTGTTTTAGATACATGAGCGTATGTTAAAACTATTGATATACGGATTAATAATAATCCATAGCCATTTAAGTAACTTCCTACAAGTGTTTTCTAAGCAAAAACCAAGAAATTTGGCCAGAAAATAGGTTCCATCTATATCTTTCACCATGTATTTAATTACGCAAGTCCAAACTGACACGTGTCTCAGGTGCTCATGAGAAACTTATCTTTTAGCATTTAGCAGTGTATAGACAGAGTAGAAGCACTAAACAGATCATCTGCACACAAGAATTCTAGTCTTAACTGTTCCCTAACAAGCTGACTGAACTTGTGCAAATTATTTTACTTCCTTAAGCCTCAGTTTCCACATTTGTAAATTAAAAGGTTTACAGTTTATCAGGTCGAATTCAGAAAAATACTTTAATGCACATACAATACACATGCACGCAAATACATATAGAAGTTAGTACATAATATTAGAAGGTTGGTTTGAGGAGTAAATAAATGAAATAGACATTATAAAGTGCATTTAGTAGGTATTTTAAAGCATTATGTCCCCTTTGCTTCTCTGCATTGATAGGCTTCTTTAGCATCTGTGTTTTGATGAAAGCTACAGAAAAACATTTTTCAAGTCTCTCTTGGGGAAAAAAAAGATTGTAAAGTATACAACTATCAAGTTGCATGAGATATTCCCCTTTTTATAAGAAGCCATTTCTTTCAACAGTTACTAGAGTTTGTTATTTAGAGGAGGGGGTGGCAATCTGTCATCAAAGTGTTGACAAGTGAAATCTGACAAGGTTGAGGTGGTATAGCTGCGGGCCACTTCAAAATTTTTCACTGTCTTTCCTATTTGAAGAGAAAGGATCTCTATCTTTTTTCATTCTTGCTCACCTTGCAGCAGTCTTTGATCTATATGCTTTTTAAAACAGTAACCTTGAAATGACAAATTATTTCGGCAGTTAAGCATTGGTTTAGATAAGAACATTTCAGTGTTTCTTGTCTTTAGTTCTTTATGAATTACTCGTGAAATTCAGTTTATTTTTTCTTCAAAATCACATTTCTTTCTATTCCAGTGTTGCATAAAACTGTATTTTTGGAATATAATCTAGGATTAATTATCATGATCACTTTGTCAACATTTCAGTTTTCCTTTCTTTTTATGTTTGTGATTAAGATAAATCCTAAAAAGAAAAATTAAGTCCATAGTAGTAGAGATCAGAGTGGTAGGTACATAAGGTGGTGGTGAAAGGAAGATTATTATGTTATTTTTTATGCAAGTGTACTTTGCCCCCTCATCCCCCAAAAGCCTGCTGTAAACCTTTGCAGTTATTTTTCAAGTCATGGAAAAATTGCACGTCACCTAGATATAAGTCCCTTTAGAATAATGGGAAACTGTGTGCAGCAAAATATTTAAAATGAGCATCAGCAAACAAGATGTTTGTATTAACAGGAACCTAGCAAATGGCTATGCAAAGGTCAGCACTGATCTTTAAATATTAGTGAAATTTAATTTGTTGCATGTAATGAGTAGAAAGAATAGGAAGCAGACCACAATGAAGAAGCCATTGATGAATTGTTTAAATGTCAAAACTGCTTACAGCACGGAAAATGTTAAATTGACAAGGTCTGTTTAACCAAGTGAATTAAATAGTTTGAACACTGCCCTAGAAAAATATTTTCCAAATTTAAGTATAATAGGAGATTTATAAAGATTTGGGTCACAATTTATTTTGGGAAAGTGAAGTGATTCCTATTTTCTTATAAGGGCATAGAATTTCTTCTACTTCTTTTAGTGAGAAAGATAATACAGGTTCTCTGGGAAGTGAATCTGTTACATTATGCTTCGTCTAGAACTAGCATCATCTGACCAACTGATAATAGCTCTGAAGAATCATACTATGGCTCTTCACACAGCACTAGCTTAGTTGAGTTCAAAGAGCTTTAGTTTTGTAATGCCCAATTTTGAAAAAAAAAAAAAAAAGAAAAAGTGCATTTTACTTTCTCTTATTTTCTTCATATATAAAGTTGATTAAAAACTGTAGTATGTCCCATGCATATAACAAAATATATTAATACACAAAGGGATAAAGAACTCAGTAGAAATATAGGCAAAAGATATGTACAGATAATTTATAGAAGAAACAAAATTGTATCAGAATAGATCAAAAGATATTTCATCTCTTTAGTGAGTGGAAAAATGAAATTATAACTACTAGAATCCATTGCCAGATTGGCAAAAAATGTAAAACTTTGATAATGTGCCGCGATATTGAGGATAGTGGGAAGAGTCATGTTATTGGTGGGAATAGAAATAGATACAGTCATTCTACAGACCATTTTGGCAGTACTTATCAAAATGCAAGATGTGCATATATATTTTCATGGTTATTTGTAAAGTAAAAAGCAGAAATAGGATGTTGTTCATTAAGGTAGTCGTTAAGAAATTACAATTACTATCCAATGAAACACATCTTGCAGCTATTAAAAACAGTATGGTATACCTGTATACATAAACAGAATATCTATGCTGTGGTGATAAGTGTAAAAAAAAGTAAAATCTTTCCTTAACAAAAATGCGAAACAAGTCAATATGGGTGTGGATCTAGCCATCAAGGGACCTATCAAGGAAGTCTAGAAGACTATAGGCCACTCTGTGCAGAGTGGGGAGTGCCTCTCAGTGGGTACATGTTCATTTTAACATCAAATACTTTTCATGTTATCTACATTCTTAAGAGAATAGGCATGCATTTCTACCAGTTTTAAAACCCAAGAAGAACACAGGACCAGCCTGTCAAATGAATTTAAAAAGGTTTTTCATTTTATACACTTTTAGGTACTATAGCTTATTTTAAAAATAAGGACATAATAGTGTTTTTAACTCACTGTTTTTTTTTTTCATTTGTGTTTACCATTTAATTGTTAAGTGATATTTGTTAAATCTAAATTTTCAGAAAATGAAGTGTAGTACCTTTTAGCATTTACTGAATACTTATAATGAATGCTCACTATCAAAAAAGGTGTCCTGAATATTCATGCTTAGCATTTAGGTTAAAAGGTGTTCTAAACTTTGAACTGATCTAGAACTTTATATGCAATGAGATAATGCTTATGATACAATATAGAAAAGATTTAGATATATTTAAAATAGTAATTTAATAACAATTGACAGTAAATGCCACTAAGGGAGCTAGAACATTTACTTGACAACTGCTGTTTGTATAAAATTAAAGGATAAAATTTTCAGTATTATAGGCAATTAGTTATGCAATAACCACTATTAATGTTCAGTGCTTTTCATCTTCAAAGCATCATACAACATTAATTAATCCTTACAACACTCTAACAAATGTAGGTCAGTGTCATTATCCCTACTTTTGCAAGTGGGGAAATTGAGGCAGAGAGGTTAAATGATTTGGGTTAAGTTTGTTACAGCAGGATTAGAATTGAGGCACTTCTGGCTTAGAGCCCAGCATTCAGAGCAGTAGAACCACACCTTTTTCAGAAGACTTAATCTCTGTGTCCTTGATAAAGCATTCCTTCTCATTAAACCACATTGAGGTCATCTCTACATTGAAATTCAGACACAACAAGTTTGATCACTATATAATCACTTAAAAAACACATACCATTTTCTCTTCCACGACTTTCCTGACACTGTTGTTTTAATTTGTCTTTTTCATTGTGTCCTTGTTGGAGAAATACTAAAATACCTAGCCTTGACTTTATTTTTCTTTTAAGATTTTATTCAGTGGGTTTAACTTCCTATTTAGAACATCCCCAAGTAGTTTTCATATTCTAAACCCCTTTTCTGTATTTCTAGCTACCCATATCTACACTTATACCATAAACTCCCACATTGTCTAAAATTCAACACTTGACATTAGCAAGATTTGCTTCTCTTCTAGACTAATCTGTTTCTATATATGTTTCAATTCAAGTCCTGCTTTTAAAACTAGGATAAACCATGTGGAAATGGCTCTAGGTAAAGAGTTCCTGGGAACCAGGTTGGGCAGTAAAAAAAAAAAAAAAAAAAAGCAAAAAGATATTTTTGAGTCCTTTGCCATAGTCTAGGGAAGAGACAGTTACTAAGGGAAGGCCAAGGCTAACATATGACAGGAGTCTGAGTAGCCAGGTCAGTGGCTAGGAAAATTGAGCTGTGTGGGTTGAATAGTTGAGGCAGTGGTTGTGAACAGAATGTACTGTTACTGTTTTCCTGGCCCATGATGATGGAGGCTTGCCTGCTCAGTGGAACCATGTCCTAATCCCTATTTGGCATTCAAAGACTTCCTCAGTGTGGGCCTAATTTATCTCATCTATTTGTGTACCATACCAAATATTTATTGTTACTTAAATAAGCCTTGCATTTCTGTCTAATTTATACTTTCCTATATTATTTCTTTTTAAAATCTCTCACCTATGCAAGTCTAACAGTCCCCTAACACTCTCTACTTAACAGGCGTTTTTCTTTATTGTCAAACTAGAATAGCTACAAAATGGCCATATAGCTCGAGCTATGTTAAATACCACAAACATTATTGTTTTTGTGATTTTTATCTGTTATATTAGCTTATAGTTTTGATAGTAGAGTCCCTGATTTACAAACTTGTTATCTGTGATGCTCAGTGCTTAAAGGTATTTGTAATACTTAATTTTTAGATGTTCTAAACTTTCTGAAATACAAGTAACCCAAACTCTGGTATTTCGTTGCAGTAGGTTCAACCTAAACTCTCAGTCTCTGAGAACTCTCTCCCCTCTTACATGAACTTTATCATTATTTAATTGGTTGGTTTAGTGTTGAATATTTTCTGATAACATGACATTATATATGTTCATATATATGATTACCATGTTAATATCATTTTGTGTTGAAGGCATTAGTAAGAGTGTAGAAGAATATATTGTATTTTGTTACTTGAAAATTACTTAATGGTGACTGCAACACCCAATACAGCTAACCTATGATTTATCTTGAATTCATACTACTTAACTGTCTTTATTTTTGTACATTTTGAATTGGTGAATAGGTATTTCTCAGAGACTTATTGATAATAAATAGCAAGTACATGTTTTAAGTTGATGCCCAAGAAAGATTCCCTTAGGCTCTTTTTAGGTATTTTTTGCTAATACACACTCATTTTAACTGTCTTGTTGGCGCCATGGTGTCATTTATCTTTTTTAAACTACAGCAATGTCTTCTCTTTGTTAATTCTTTCTTCCTCATCATGTTTTACATTAGGGTTTTATTTGCCCTCAAGCTTCCTGTCCTCAAAGCAGTCAAAATAGCTGACTTGAGAAACCAGAGAACTACATACTGTCAGAATACACGTACTTTACAGATTTAGTTAGTGGCAGTTTGATTTTTTTCGTAAGAAGGTTATCAAAAGTAAAAGTAGTTATAACATCTTAGTACAACTGTTTCTATTTTGTATATTACTTTCTTAAAATATAATCTGTATGGTAACAACTGTTCTTTAGGCAAACATTTTTTTTGTAATGTAATCTGTTTTGGAGGGAAGGTTTTAAACTTTCCGAGGATGTGAGCCAAACTATGTAGGGCCCTCTAGGATCCTGTCATGTCTCTGCTCTCAAATTGGGGACTGTCTGAGTCTGCCATTTAAAGAGAACAATCACTTAAACTTAGGTCAAGCTCAACTTGAATCAAGCTTCTTCTACTGTCATGTAGACTATTTCATTTACAATGGCCTTCTGTTACATTTCAGACAGTCATCAATTATTTTATAAAACTAAACAGATAATTGTGAAAGTTAAGATATTTTAAATAAATGAATATTAAATTATGGCAATTTTGGGCTATTTTCATTTGAATCATTTTTCTATTCAATATTCAACAATAAGAGAATTTGCTGGATTTTTAAAAAAATTTTTTTATTTTACTTATATTTAATGAATAAGCTATTTGCTTGTGTTTATTCATTTTCCCTTTATATAGCTATTCTTGTTATAAACCTTAGTCATGTGCACTGGGTTATATCTCTAGAGAAATGCACAAGAGTACTGAGCAGGGCAGCACTTCTCAGATTACTTTGTTAGGCACTCGCAATTTCACTGCCTTTTTATTCCCTGTTCATTACCCCCCTCCTAAAATACAGAAGTCAGCATTCTTCTGAAATTCTTTTCTTCCTTCCTTCCAAACAACTATTTATACATTAATACAATATTTGAATAATACAAGCTCAGTCTTGACTATTTCCTCAGGCAGATTTTTCAAATAGGAAATTATCAGCATTCTTTTTAACTGGTGGCATTCTTGAGTAAGATGTAAGATGTTTGAAAGTCTGCTCCCCCCGCTCCTCCAAAAAAAAAAAAAACCTGTACGGAGTAAAGAAATCTTGAGGACTAAAAAGGACGTTGATTTGGTCCTCTTCCACCTTGTCCATCTACTTATCATTATAGATTTTACAAATTTGTTTTATTTACTCCATTAATTCTCTTCAGTTTTATGTGTACTTGCTAGCAGATATTTGAAGTTTAGGGGGAAAGAATGATGAGCAGATCACATTTGACTGTCTTTGATCCCCTTGCTAATTATGCATGTCCCCAGCAAAGCCTCCTTCTTAATTAGACACAGTGCAGAGGAGTTATACTACATGTGTTCATAAACAAGTCCATTCATTTGCTAATGGACATTGGCCTTTTTCTTATTTGCCTGACCCCACTACTTGCTAAGCCTGCTCTATCAACTGATTATTGCTGCCCATTTCTTCAGATGGTATGGACCACTCCTTGATCACCATGTCTAATTTTGTTGGATATAGATCCTGTTTTGTCGGGTTAGCATCCTCAAACAGCACATAAATCGCCTCCTTTCTGTTGAGTACCAACCCTTTGCCCACTTCACCAGCCTTATACTCAGATGTTTCCTGGGAACCACAAAAAGATTCTTTATAAGTTACATGCATAATGAATGTGTCTCTCTCCTTTTTATTCTATACTCTTAGAAAGTAGAGCATTTTGAGAAATAGCTGCTATGTTTTTCTTAATCCTTCCATCCTCATTGGATATAGACACAAATCACTGGGTTATTGAGCTGAAAGGTAAGATCAGATCATAAATTCCACTAGTCTCAGAATTTCCTATTTATATCCAAATGTTTTGTGCAATGCTTTGCACTTGATGTTTGAAACTCTCAACAGACCTCATTTTGCTTAATCTCCCTCAAACACTACAATTTGTGAGTAGTTTAGGACTTTCAAATGTAGTTGATACTGGTGTTGGACTTACGGTTAGGTTACAAGTATTTTTACCTTTTAGAAATAGCCAACACAAAATATAAAGAAAACCATACCTCACCCTCCATTTTTGTTATCAGAGGAAAGTTTTGACAAATATTTTATCATTGAATTGACTTAATGAAATATGCAATTTTAAATGAAGTCTTTTAATACACAGTTATATGTTTTTTAAAAGATTTATTTATGTGTAGAAGAACTGGGATGTAGGCCAGAGGTGTGGGGAGTTGGAGGAGAGGATTCACCAGAGATAGAGCAGGAAGCAGAACAGGTGGATCTACTGAAAATACACTGCTGAGGGGAGCAGTGGGCAAGACAGAAGTCTGCCATGCCATGTAGGTTAGCTCCCTGGCCAGGGATCGAACTCAGGCTGTGGCAGTGATTTTAACCCCTATGCCACTAGGAAGGCTCCATAAATATATTTGATGTGATATGCAATATCAGTTTACTTGGTACATAACATTTTCAGCTAGAAAAATTGTACAGGTATTTGCAAAAGAAAATCTTTTCTATGACTAAATTTTTCCCTTGTCTTTGCCCAGATGTTTTAAATTATAATTGTTGATATCAAACAAACACTAAATACAGTATGATTTGTTATTCTAATATAGTGCATAAGTCAATTTGGCTAGTATTGCTTTTTCTCTTCTGTATGCTAAAAATGTTTTCTTTTTTCATAATAACATTTGAGTAAGAGGATGGAGGAGTCCACTAACTCTCCTATGCCATACCTATCTGTATCCTCTGGCAGATAGCTTCTGGTTAGGACAGATCTGAGGACTGAAGGATTCTTTTCA
Organism: Galemys pyrenaicus; assembly: GCA_019455555.1. Lineage (NCBI taxonomy): Eukaryota > Metazoa > Chordata > Mammalia > Eulipotyphla > Talpidae > Galemys > Galemys pyrenaicus. The sequence continues at coordinate 2,798,385 of JAGFMF010011413.1, forward strand.
TCTCTAACCTCTTAAGGTACTTTAGTATAAGGGAGAAGGTGACTTGAGATCAATTAATATGTATTATTCTTGTAGCCTATTTCCTTGCTACCCTTTTCAACTTCATTTTTCTTTCACTTTCCACCCTGCATCTTGATTTACTGCTATCCATGGAATATGCAGTCCTTTTAGTGAAATATTGTATACTCTTCCTCACATGCCTCTGAATGAGCATGGACTCAGGAGCCAATGTGCTTGGGTTCAAATGAGCTGCCTATCTCACCCTTCCATGACTCCGTTTCCTCATTGTGGGAGCATTGATAGTACTACCTCACAGAAGAACTTGGAGTGCTAAATAAGTAATATATAACAGATGTTTACAGTACTTGCCATGAGGTGATCACTTAGCACTCGTCAGTGTCTCTTCCATCATGATCATTTAACGGATAAAGTTCTGTGTTTCACCGAGGGCCTGCCGACATTTCTCAGTCTTCTTGTAGCTTTTCAGAGCCCACTATTGCAAGCAGGCCTTGGACCTTTACACTGTCACGTGTTTTTCTCTACCAGTTCAATAATTAGCATACTACGTCTCATTAGTTGAGCATAACAACTGTTCCTTGATGATTATAACTGCATTGTGAGGTAAAGTATAAAAGTAAAGGAAGGGCCAAAGAAATTTGTATTATATTAACATTATCTTGGATTATCACTCCTATTGACAGCATGGGAAATATTTTTAATTTTTTGTGAAGTTAAAGAAGTTGAGGTCCCTTTCCTCCATCTAAAAGATGTCTTATTTTTCAATCTTTTTTTATTACTCAGAAATTTATTAAAAAGTGTAATTCTTTTATGATCTCTAAAAAATCCGGCAGTTTACCGAATGTATTTCTAATATAGTATAGATAGTATTATATGTATTTCCAAGGAAACATTTGAAAGTTACATAAATTCCTTTCAAATATTTATAAAATGTTGTCTTTTTGCTGATCTGATTGGCTGCTAATCAGTCTAAACTAATGAAGACATTTGATTTAAGATAAAAATATACATAACTTGCTATTAAAACTGGGAGGAAATACAGGATGTATATTTTTGCTATTTTTTAAAAAATTCAGTCAGAATGGAAAATCAGGATCTAGTACATTAACAAGCTAATCTGAATACTAGTGTGGCTTCACACAGTTTACTTGTCAGTGAATTGTGTTTCTTTTTTTTTTTTTTTGGTTGTCATATCTAAATTTTATTTGAATTGTGTTTCTTATAATAGTAACTGTCTACCGTTTACTTCACAAATTCCACTTTAATTGACTAATTTGTATGTAGGAGATTGTAAATATTTGCCTTGTTTATTAAAAATAACAAGAAAATATGTTTGTGCTAAATAACTACCTAACAGATGTTTCCTTTCCTTAACATTGTTTTAAAAAATGCTTAAATATGAAATAATTCTACATATGCTATCTTAAAAACCAAACATATGTTCTCGAACACCCCAATATATGTATTCTTCTTACCACATTAGTCAATGTGATGACATTCTAAATCTAGTAAAATGTATATTTCATTTTTCTGGCCTTTATCACTGGATGGTCAACCAAGGTTATGTCAACGTGTGCTTATTCTAATGAACCAAATCTCAAAATATCAGTAGTGGCAAATCATTATATTATTTGTTAGGGATCTTAGTTTATTGGCAATAGAGGACAGTTAATTGTTACATATTTTTAATTTTTAAACAGGACAGAGATTCCGTCAGCCATCAAATGTCCTTCTGCTTGACACAGCTGCACTTGTGGTCTTTGAAGAATACCTTACATATTGGAGGTAAATGTGCTCTGGATTAATTCAGTATTTTTCAAATGTAAGTTATAATATTATAAATACTAGCAAGGTTAGAGCCTAGTGTCTCCAGTGGGACTTGCATTATTTTCTTCATATTTAATCAAAAATTGACTAATGGAAAATAATTCACATTCTGATTAACTTTTTTTCAGGTTGAGTTAAATTTTGAGTCTTGAAAATTCATTTTATTGACTAGTATTGTTTCCTCTTGAGATATACACAATTACTGATATGTTACTACTAATCATTTACAAACTAATGAGAAAGACATTTCTACTTTAAATTTAAAAATATTTAAAAAATACAGTTGACATTTAGTCTGCTGATGTTTTTCCATTTCACATTATTGAGGAAGAGGAGTAATACATGTGTTTTAGCAATGCATATTGGAATTATAGGGTAAATGTCCTTAGAAAATATTTTTAAAAATTATTTCCTCTTTAACCTAAACAACTCTTGTACTTAAAAATAGTCTTATTTATATTGTTTTGGCACCATTATTAATAAAATTACTTGCCTGTGAAAGCACTATTTCTTTTTATATAATATACATGTGATTATAGAGTAATGTCATTATAATTGCATTAAGTTTACCTTGCTTAAAATATGTAAGGACAGATCTTCCAATTAAAGCAGATTTCACACAATTTGCTTCCTTTCCACACTCTTCTCAAGTGAGATTAAATGAATTAAAACAAAGTAGGTATAAACCCACAAGGTCTAAGAGAATAAGAGAAAAGACGATGGTATTCAGACAGATTTTGATAAGTCGAAGGGATGAAGCTTAAAAACCTAAATATCAACTTTCTACAGAATAGAAAAAGTTTGTTTCTCAAAACTCTTAGGTACAAAAACTGGAGTAACCAGATATTGTAGAAAATGGAAATGTGGCAGGAGGCATAGGGAATAAAAAATCGTCATAAGAGGTAGTGAGACACCTCTCATACTATAGTAATATCTACCAGGGAGGCGCTATCTTTCAGGACACCAACTCCAGGGAGGAAGTATTGAAATGAAAAGGAGGATGAAGGGAAGACTTGGAGACTGACAGTGAGGTCCTTTTAATTCCAGTGATTCTGACACTGTCACAGCAGGTTTCCAAGAAGGAAGGCGCTTGAGCAAATTCTCTCTAGGGTGATCTGTGTGGCTTCAGAGAGAGGACCTATCTCCGTTAACATTTGAGGGGTTCTTTAAAAACAAACAAACAGGGCCTCCCCTGGTGGCGCAGTGGGTTAAACAACGCATTACGAAGCAAACCGCAGCCACTGCAGCACGAGTTCGATCCCTGCAGCACGAGTTCGATCCCTGCTGCCGGCCAGGGCGGGGACCCACATGGCGCAGCAGACCTCTCCTGCTGTGCCCGCTGCTCCCCTCAGCAGTGT
>JAGFMF010011413.1:2802439-2823051 GCA_019455555.1 Galemys pyrenaicus
AGCACTCTTTACAATAGGTAAGACCTGGAAACAACCTAAATGCCCAAAAACAGATGAGTGGATCGGGAAGCTGTGATACATATACATGATGGAATACTATTCAGCAATCAAAAAAGATAAACTAGAATCATTCATAGGAACATGGATGGAGCTTGAAGGGATTATGCTCAGCGAAGTAAGTCAGAAGGCAAAAGAAAAATACCGGATGGTTTCCCCCCTAGGAGGAATATAAGGGAACCAAAGGAGGATCAAGGAAAAGAACAATTATAATAATAATAATAAAAATAAAAACACAACAAAAACAAAAAGACAAGGACAAATTGGGGACACTTGGTGGGGAGGGGAAAGGGAGAAGGTTGAGGGCAGATAAGAGCACAAGGGACTGAGGTGATGGTGCACTGGTGAAATGGTGATGGGGAATACATGGGGATTACAATTGATGTCAAATATATATAAATAAAGAAGGAAAAAAAAGACTAAAAAAAAATCAGTTATTTCCAAGTTAAATTTTCTTCCCAGTCAGCTAGTCAGCCATTTGCAAGAAAACAGACTTTTTCAACTATTTAAATTCTTACCAAATTTAATGGCCTTTTCTCAGTAAGCGGTTACCAGATCATTGTATGTCTTGCAAACAAGGACATTAAATCAAGACAGGGAATGATACTTCTCTACATCAGGAAAAGACAGCGTATTCACAGGACAGTATCTCTGCAGCAGCCCTAGACATAGACGTTAGCCAGTTTGGAATGGAGTAAGATTGTGAAGCTCCAGGAGGGATGTTGCCAACTGAAAAGTTATACTGACTGGTTACCTGATATGTCACAGCATATTGGAAATTAATTAGTGTTAACAGTTTTTAGATAGCAGGTAGAAAACAAAATTATTATATAAGGAAAGAAAATGTAATCACAGTGTACCCTAGGTTCAACTTTGAATAAACTTAAGTATTCATAGCACTGTCAGCACAGACTAAAAATTGTGTTTTTAATATAGGAGTAAGTGGTTGTAAAAGGGGAATGGGAATGGTACACAGTGGTAAAGAGAATTGAATTCTTTTCCATGGTGGGTAGGCAATAGATAATATCCCAAACTGAAAAATCGAGGAGTAGTAGGACAAGCATAAATAAATACATTTATAAATATGGAGGTATAACCAGAAGAAATAACTCAGAGTTAAAATTTACCTCTAGGGAACAGATAAAGGACTGGAAGATATACCATGTGGCAATACTGCTTAGGTGGAAAGCCTTTTAGCAGTTGTTGAATTTTTATGAATATGGACATATTTGAATTAGTTATTTTAAAAGATCAAAAGGCAAAAACGAAAAATGCTTTTTCTATTGTCAAAGACATTGGTAGTGTCATAATTAGTGATATTTTTCTAGAAAGGTCCAAATGGTATCAATGCAAATATTCTTTAAAAAGAAGCATGATACATATATTTAATCATCTATAGAAAGTTAAAATTTTCTTACAGAAGTAAAAAGTGGGACTTGAAGAAATCAGGGTCCTTCTATATGTTATATTTTGTGTTTCTCACATTCAAAAACCAGTGATGAAGTGATAAATGCCTTAGTTTCTGAATATTTAAATCTTAATGAAAATGTGCTCTTATTTTGACACTTTCTAGATGCGATTTATAAGGTGAAACATTAAAACTATTATCAATGAAACCACCATATACATTTATGATTAGAATCTTAACTCTTTATTTTTCATCTCTTGTTCCCTTAATCTTATATATTTAGATTATATGCCTTTTAATAGCATCAGTATCTTAATTCTTTCATTTGCCCTAATCCGTTGTTCTCCTCTTCACTTGTCTTTCTGCCTAGCTTGTACCCCATGGTTGGAAATATGGTAATTCTATCTATCCCCTTATGCCTTGGTTTTCTGTTATGTGCCCAGCAAATTCCTTCCCTAGCCCTCCATCTGTCCTAACATCCTCCATCCCTGCTCCAATTCAGGGACAGTAAATGGCTTTTAGAGAAAAATCCCACAGTGATGCACAATGGCCTCTTGTGGGAGGAGGGGGAGGTGAGGGGAGGAGAAAGGGGCAAGGGGTAGTAAGGTTTTCACCCCACCTGGGTCTTTAACAGGCCCTATACATTCTCTCTTCTGGAAACAGTCTTCCCTTTGAACCCATATGAAATCCTGCTTCTTTAGGACTCAGCTTTAATAGGTCACCAGAGAAGCCTTCTTGTCATTTAGACTAAATCCTTAACTCTGCTAATGCTTTGGTTATACTTGACAGTTAAAGTATTTCTTTTAATTTTTGAAACTGATAAAAACATCACTATATAAATTTTCAGTATATAAGAATTATTCAGCAGATAGTAAGAGATCTCCAGTCTTACCACCCCCAAAGGCATTAGTGTGTATTTTGGATAGAAAGGACGCTGTACTATAGCACCATCAAAATCAGGAAATAAACAGTGATTATAATACTGCCATCTAATACTTGGAATTTCACTAGTTGTCCCATCAGTGTCCTATGTACTCTTGTTCAGATTCACAGGTTGCATTTAGTATTTTTATCTCTTTAGTCTCCTTCATTCTGGAATAAATCTTTCATTCTTTTTATATTTACTTATTTATTAAAACCTTTGTGGTCTTGTAATACTTTTGAAGAATTTAGGTTAGTTATTTTATAGAGTGTCCCTAATTTGGATATTTTTGAAGTTTTCTTTCAATTAGGTTCACGTTATACATATTTGGTACTGTGTTCTTAGTGGGTGCTGCATAATTTTATATCGTGCTTTTCCTGATGATTTTTCAGATTACTTGAGTGAGGTGGTATCTGATAGGCTTCTCCACTACATATTTTCTTCTTTGGAGTTAATTAGTATTTTGTAGTATTTTGTAGGGAAGGATATTAAAATTATGTAAATATCCTGTTCCTTTCAAATTTGTTTAATTTTTATATATCATCCAAATTTCCTTTTTTTAATTTAATGGTTTTAACTCTGTGGTTTGGTTTTCGTGTCTGTGTGATTTGACTCTGTCAATACTTGAGTATGTCCCTTCTTTCTAGCACAACAGATCATCCAGACTCTTAATACACATTCCCTTCCCCAGTCCTGGAATTAGCCATTTCTCCAGGGAGCTTGATTCCTTTCAAAGAATGGTATCTAGAAGTAGGGTATGCTTTATGTGTCCCTGTTCTATTGGAATATCCTTGCTCCTAGGCCCTCTTGGTGGTCAGTGCTTAAGAAATGTGTGTGTGTGCATTTGTTTGTATACACACATATTTACATCTGTATTTATTTCTGTATCTGTGTATATCTTAGAAACCATAAATTCTCACTGGTACTCTCAATTCTAACTACCACCACAGTGTTCACTCTAATTTTCTCCCTTTCCATATCTGTATCTCTGACAATAGGAAAGCTGGGTCCAGTATCTTTATTTTTAACGAGTATATGATCAGTCTCCTCTCTGCAACTACTTTCCCGCTTACAGATTCCCTTTTTACCCCATATAGGTTCTGACATGTTAGGCTCCCCCATATGTAGATGTCCTTCATATCTTGTTCTGCTTCTAACATGTACACTGGGTCATTGTCCCATGTAAATGACCTTCTTACTCTGATAAGGTTCTGATACACTGTGTCAGGCTGACCCCTCTGCATGGGTGCCATCTTCACCCAAATTGGGTTCGGACACCCAGTGCAGAGCAGATCTCCTTATGTGGATGCCCCCCTTATCCTGCTTGTATTATGACATCTCCACTCTGGAGCAGATACAGAATTCAGAGCCCCTAATGATCTTCATCATTCTTTTTTAGAGTTATGAATATTTGATACATGGATTGATGGCTCTAGTTATAGAGTAGACGATGATAATAGAGGATACTTTCTGTGTGCAAAATGCCTATGGTTCTTAGACTGAAAAAAAAAACCCCAACTTTTAAAAATATACACATGTAACACATAACATTGAAAAGTGTATAGATCATGAAGTATGTTTTGAACTATTATAAAAGTTAATATACCCATAAAATCACTATCCAGGTCAAGAAATAAAATACAACCACTCAAGAGCCTCTACTCTTGACCTTTCCCAATTACCCCTTACTAGAAAATTTTAATCTACTAGAAAATTTCAGTCCATAACTACTAGAAATAAACTGCATTCTTTAATAACATATGTTCCAATTAATAGCATAAGGAATAGAATTGGCAAAACTTTTAAACGTGTTGAACAACTAGATTTGAAAGGTTAATTATAGTAGCTACCGTATATTTTTTCAGTTTCTCATCCGTTTGAAAGCTTGGAGAAGTTAGTCACTAGGGGGCAGCCTGTACTGCTTGTGCTGCTTTAGAAACATCTATCCTTTTGTTGGTAATAGAATTACTTTGCATGGAAGGAAAGGAATGTTACTTTAAAGAAAACATGTCTCTATTCATAGATAGGAAGAAAACTGCCAATCATTTCAGTTTTATATAATTAGTGATAAGAAGAGATTCCATAGTAAAATCATTCTTAACATCTGGGAATCCTAGCTTTGCTTCTCTGTAGCCCCAGCGGAGCACCCATGTTTTAATAGCATAGGAGGCTTTTTGAGTCTAAACAAGTTTCAGATAATTTATCCATCCCTTCCTCTAATCTTCTTTTTCTTTCCTATAGATTTTTCTATAGATTTCCAAACCCCATACTAAAATGAGCTAAATTGGAGGAAAAGAAAGCTACAGCTCACAATCTAATAGTTAGGGCATTTTGACTTCATTTGACATTGCTTAGTGGCAGTTCCTTTTGGTAACACCCTGTGAAAAATATCAGGAAGTGTGAATGAGGAAAGTTAATGTTCCTTCATTTCAGTTACTTATTATTCCTTTTCTCATGCCATTTCAGTTTTGTGTATTCTTTTCTGATTAGATGAATAAGCTCTCCAGTTTTCTGCTGTCCTAGAATAATAGATGAACCTATGTGTAGATATTTTTGGACTACTTTATTTCTAATAATGTTAAAAGACTGTTTCTTCCTCTTTACCTACCACTCCCCGCTTGCCATATAGTATGATTTGAACTTTTTGCCATTATCTGATGTTATTTCTTCCTTTCTATAGATAGAGACATCGGGATCTACCAGTATTATGACAAGAAAGATCCACCAAGTAAAGTATCTATTTTACTCCACTAATTTTTATAAAATAAATTTTCTAAGCTATAATGAATTGTTTTTATGAACACCAAAGGAATTGTTTTTCTGAACTTCAAGAAAAGTCATTTTTGTTCTTTAGAAAAATGTGAAGGTTGATGTCTAGGTCTAGAGAAAATAAATATCGAGAAAGTGCTGTAGAAGAACATGAAAATTTTCATTTTACTGCTGATCAGACTGATAACTGGACAGTCTATTCACGTTGTTTATCAATGTCCCAGTAGAGGGCATTGTTAATGCACAGTCCCACTGATGCTGGCCTCCTGGATCCTCACCTGATATCTGAAATAGGCATTTCTGAGTGAATGATCAATTTTCTTTATCTGATTAATCCTTTTAATCCCAGAAGTTTCATGATGGGCCAAAAGGTCTTTCTAGCTAGAGTTACTTCCTGTTTTTGGTCTCTGTTGAAGTGGGGCTTGTGTGGGCATCCTGTGTGCTTAGCTTGGTGGTTAATAGGCTGACTTCATGGTTCTGATGACAGACTGAAGCAGCTTCTGTTCTGGGCTCAGTTGCAGTTCTCTTCCCTATCTGATGAGATTGCAGGCCGAGGATATTGGCCCACCTGTTGTGCTGTGTAAGCCTTTTCACTGCAAATTTAGGAAGTAACTGTCTAATTAAAGCATCCAGTTTTTATTTTCCCCAACTGTCTGTTTAAAAGTTTGGCATAAATTACTACTCTCAACAATGTATATATTTTATATGTGCATATAAAAATACCAAGTAGTTTAAAAATACAAGGCATTATAATAAAAATAATTTCCTTTTTTTTTTTCTCCTTATCTCTCTTGCCCCACAATTATCAGCAACAGAGCATGGTAACTTAGAAGATAAGCAGAAGTTGGCAGAATGTAAGTTTACTTTCTATTCTTTGGGAATGACTATAAAATTAGAAATTTACCCCTGATGTTACAGTTTTTAAAAATAATTTAAGCTTTCTGCATAAATAAAAAATTTCATTCCTTCCAAATTTCTTATCGAGTCCCATTTTGTTAAGAGATGTACTTCTGTAGGTATAAACTGTCTTAATGAGCCATATTTCTATTAATATATTTTAAATAAGTGTATACTATAAATCTGGTAACATTTTATTACTTATACTACACCTAAATTATTAGTGTATATTACCCGTTTAAGATTTGTTATAACTTTTTATTCTCTGTAGTGTTTTCTGTTCTAAAATATCTAAATTGTTACATATGTTACATTGAATATAATATGGTTTTAATGACTTAAAATTAAATATAATAAAAGTTGTCTATAATAGCTGAGTTGAACATTCCAATTGTTCTCTTACTTTAAATGGTCAAGTGGACAATTAATTAAAAAATACTATATTAGTAGCTGTAACAGTGATTTTTTAAATTTGCACATACAGTGTACACAATACAAATTATGATGTTAGGTGAAATTAATTTGCTGAACTCAGATATATAGCAACTATAAAATTTCAGTGTCTACATATGCTATATATCGCATGTAAACATACATATACATGTATATACAACTCTTTAAAAATTAATTATTTTCTTACATCATTGTTAATTTTTGGACAGTACTTGACTTCTCCCCCCAGGTGTTGTTCCCGTAGTTCTCCCATCATCAGAGAACCTGCGATCCATCTCCTACACCCGTCCCTGATGCTCTTTCCTTCCGTTTTGACCCCTCTCCCTTCCCCTGCTGTATGCCTCAGAATTCTCGTTTAGAACTATTATTTAGAGAATTTAAAGATGAATTCATGTTTATAATAGATACATTTATTTATCTACCATATATCATTTACATAAATACAACAAATTTGACATTTTATTCCTTTAAACAGAACTTATTTGCATTTGTCTTAGGCTAACATTGAGACTCTACTAAATATGTTTACCTTTTCATTAAATGCATTTAAAACAAAGAAAAGGTTTTAATTATTGAATTGTGGTAAATATTTTAAAGAAAATTATTTTAAATTGAAAAGAGTTCGTTATGGAAAAGAGCTAGTGCCTGATTTGTTAAAACTTGAACTCAGTCTTTAGTTTTAATATGTTATGCTTTGATTCTTGATTTTAAATTTTTCTCTATTTCATTCCTTTCCTCCATTATATTAATATATTGAAAAAAATTCAGATCTGCGGTATCTTGCAGAATTTAAAATTTCTTTTGGGTTGAACATTTAATTATTCACATGAAAATGTTAATTCTGTGGTAAAGAGTGGGTCATTCACCATTAAGAAGTAGATTCAGTGGCCTAGGAAACTTTCTCAGGAATTCTCTGAGCCTTGCTGGTTGTCATCATAAAATTATGATCAGGGAGATTGTTTTGTGGTAAAAATCCTGTTCCTATGACAAAGCCTTTCAAAAGGCTGTCATTTGATGATGGAAATGAAGCCCACTTCCTCTCAATTAAGGAGGTGTTTTATTTTAATCTTCCCAAGGCACATTGCTAGGCAGTTTCCTTTTTAAATCATGTTTAACTAACTGTAGTACATGTTTTATTTGCCAGCACGAGATTATCCATGGACGCTCAAAAACAGACGCCCAGAAAAACTTCGAGACTCACTCAAAGAGTTGGAGGTATCCTTCCAAAAGTTTCAAAAATGGCAACAAACAAATCTGTTTTAAAACATCTTTCAACAGTTTTAATTTTCATAAAGGATCAACTCTCATGGTGATGATAGCTTTGCTTTTGTCCGGTGAGGAGTTCCAAAACAGTTGCATCTTTGTGTGGCATGATTTTTTTTTTTTTTTGCTTGCAAATCAGAAGCACTTTAACTGATAACAACAATGTCTGTAGCCAACTGCACTCTCTTTTTCTGTTTCCTTCAGGAGCTGATGCAAAATAGTCAGTGTGTGCTGAGCAAATGGAAGAACAAATATGTCTGTCAGGTAAAATGGTTTGACATGCTTTTGCAGTGTTTAACCAACGGAGCTGAAAACTATGTAGTAATTGCTATTCTTCTGTTATGATAGGTAATGGACAAAAACTTTGTAGGAGTGGATATTTCATAGTTTGAATTCTAGTCATTCTAGAACTAACATTAGACAGCTTGACACAGGTTACCAAGCTACCACATTAATCAGTATAGTTGTATTCACACTCTATAAACACTAATAAAAATCTTTCACATGATAGCTTTTGTTTGCATTTGTCTGAATGTTGTTGTAGAGGTTTACTGACATAGATCTAATATTTTCGAATGAAGATAAACTATAGGACAAAAGGTTGTTGGCATACCACTTTAGAAAGCTTTTATGAGTACTGTGCTGTGAAAAATCAACCAGCAGCTACAGTTGAACCTAACATGACAAGATATTTGGTCTTACTTTAAGATGCTTTACGAGGTGAGTTTAATAAGATAGCCACCTGTGACTATTTAAGTATAAAATGAACTAATTGAAATAAACTAAAATTAAAAATTCAGTTTCTCAGTTGTAATATTCACATGTTAAGTGCTCAGTAACCCCACATTATCAGATGGGCAATACAGATGCAGAACATGCCTATCACAGAAAGTTCTATTGTACATAACTACGGGGACCTAGACAAGATGAGCTAAATTTTGAATGGATTTAGATTCAGAACATAATCAGGAAATCATAGTATCCAATGATCACAGAATAATGAACACATGCCTCAGCGTTGCTCATGGGCTTTAAAGTACTTCTTGCCTAGAAAAGTTTTAACTGTTGTGATAAAAAGAATCACTACTCAAATTCTACTCATACATGTAATTAAAGTTATATCACTACCACTAATAAGTATTATTATTTTATGGATTTGAAGATCCTGTTTCTATTTAAATTCTTTTCTCTGGACAATGTGATTTAATTTAGGTCTAACTAGTCTGAAGTTTAGGCCCATGACTATCCATAAATTCACAAGATTAAATCATTAATAATTACAAACATACCTTAATCTACTACTTAAATATAGACTATCATTTTAATGGACTCTAGCTTTTCCTTGTTCTTTGTTTAAACTAGTCTATCTTTACTCATGAAGATAACTGTTTAGTTACCTCCTCAACTGGCAATAAATTAATAATTTACAGACACTGTTCACAAGGCTGAATTAGTATTTTGAGAACCATAATAATTCTTAATTTCATTTTAGGATACCATTAAGAAGATGGGATTATTTTAAAGAATTACAACTTGATTTCATAAACGGTTTAATCAGACTTTAAAGCTTGAATACAAAATATGCCCCAGAAAGTTTTATACTTAGTACAGCTCAAATTATGCTTCTTGATGCCATTACTCACCTTAAAAGCAGGATCAAAATTATTTGACTGGAGGGCAAGCCTACCACCTATAGTAAGAGGTGTGTCTATAGCCTCCACCCATACCATTGCACAGGGTAAGTTGGAACATGTCATGCATCTTAAAGTATGCAGCGGAGCATCCTTTATATGCAGGCAGCAATCCTTTATAAATAAATTTATTGCATTCAAATTTAATAAGCAAGTTTATGTGTATGAATGGGAACAGTACGGAGAAAGGAATGTCTTAGGTGAATTCAAATAACGCAGAAAAGAAATTTTCATGATAGAATATATATATATAATTTTTCTAATTTATTGCAACTTTACTAGTTTCTAAGGCTGCAGTGAGTCTAAAGTGAGTTTCTAAAGGAACTTATTTTTCTTTATGTTCTGTCATATTTTGTGCTTTATTTCTATGATGGATAAAAATCTTCCTAAAATAGACCTTTTACTATTTACACATTCTTAATGTGATATATTTGAACAAGATAACTTGACCTCTACCCTGACCTCAGGTCCAGGTCAGTCCCCACATTGTTGGGGCTTTCCAGAGATCCCCTGGCAGTATGTATCCACTTCTCAGTTTCAAGCAAGACTGTTAGTTAGGTCTTCTGAAAGAGTGTGTGTGTGTGTGTGTGTGTATGATTCCTGATAATCTCTAATATCACAGCTACATTTTTAGAAAGATCTCTTTTAACCTTTCTTAGTTGCATAGTAAGTAAAACACCTCTACATTCATTCTTTGGTCCCCCTTTCGTGCATTCATCCAGTATGGTGGCTCCAAATATAAATATGTTTAAGTTTCCATTTGTGATTTTCCCCATGTATTTAGCTGTAAAAATGGAGCAGTTGACAACAACATAACTCTTTTAGGAAAGGAGTGAAAACAAGTTTCCTGGCATATTATTGCTGGCAGAGTTGACTGTTGGCCTTTGTGCCACTCCTTAACTAATGGGAAGATTTTTTTTTTTACATATTGAAGATTATGGAATTTATCTTTATGTCTTCCATTTAAGGCGTCCTTATTTCTTCAAAAGGTTCAATTGTTTAGGAATTAGTGCGGTAACTGCAACAACATGAAGGATTTAAGAATGTAGTATGAGCTTGGATTATTTCCTCTGTTGAATAATGGTTTTTTAGGTTAGCACTATTACCAAGGCTCAGTTTATATTGTTCATTTAATGGCCTTTAAATTGTATCATTTAAAAAATTCCTTCTGCTTGTAAATTCAGAATAGTTTATAAGTTAATATTTGCCTATGCATAGGTTCTGGGTGAAAATTGTCTTTTGAAGTTGGTTTTTCAGAATATGCCTATTTCTAGTTTGAGATGCATTAAAAGAGAGAAATGTAACTTACAACTTTCAGTTTGACTAGCTGTCAAATATATATTTTTGCTGGTTTCCTAAAATCAATTTCTTTTGTGCTTTGAAGCACACTCTTATTTGCAGATTATTACATAATTTTTTTTAAAAAAATCACTAATCATAGATTTAATTTCATTAATGTTGGTTGTATTAAATTACTTGAATCAAGTATGTACATTTAACTATAAAAGTATATAGTTAACTGTCCCTGATTTCTTTCTATAACAATTCGACAGGTATAATTTTAAAATGCCAACCAAAGATCATGTCCTTTATTAATTCCTGTAATTATTTGGCAGGTTATGTAAAAAGACAAAAATTGTTTTCCAGGCCTATCACAGATAAGTTATGATGATATGGAACTCATTTTATCACCACTTCCTCAGTTGTAGAATGAATAATATTATTAACTGATCTTTCCTCTCATCAAATCGTGTGAAAATTGATTCCCTCATAAAGTTATAATTGCCAAATCATAATTTTAAGTTACAACTATTTAGTAATAGTGTATTATTTATTCACACCCATCACATGGTGCTTATTGACTGTCAACATTGTGAGACAACTAAGACTGTATAAGGTATGGGTTGAGTTCCCAGGATCACCTAGTCAAGGAAATAGACACATGAAATCACTAGGACATTGATGAGTGCCAAGTTATAGGACATGAATTTAAAAAGATAATAGTTTAGAGAAAACATAAAGATCAATATAGTCTGGAAGTGTTTTAAAAAATTGTAGGGAGTTTATAACTTTCACTTTACCTCAAAGGACATGTAAAATTTGGCTAAGCTGAGTAGAAAGGTATTCCAGAAAGAGGTACCGAAGTGAGAATTAAATAGGTATCTAAATTGTAGTGAGGAGATGTACCCCTTTGGAAACAGGGAGTTCTTTAAAAACCAAGGGATAAGTTTGAAAGTTTAAAGGCAACTTTGAGCTTCATTGTCAGGGCCTTTGAGTGTTTTACTAAGATAGAATTTAGTGAATTTATGCAACGTTTATGAAAGTTTTTATATCAGGGAGGGGAGTACCATACTAAAAGAAGACTTATGAAGTGTTAGCCTGACAGTGGGATGCAGAATCAATCATGAAAATCAGAGGCAATTTGTATAAAGAACAAATGAGATAGGTAATGATTTTCTGAAAACACCAAACTAGAGAGTTCTTGAACTTGAAGATGTTAAGTATAATTCAAAGTAAAAGTGAGATGGCTAGGTTGAAAAACTGTGTTTAAGTGAGAGCCCATGTCTGGAATCGTGAAGTCTCCCATCTCCTTTCTAGCAGCTAGGCCTATCCTCTATGCAGGGTGTTTAGAGACTCCCCCACAGTAAAACCTATAGATACTGACAGGTGGTAGTTACCCTTGCAATGTAGTTGTGGCACCTGAGAGGAGAAATCATATATTGTCCAAAAATTAACAATAACGGAAGAGAAAAATACACTTAAATTTTTTAAGGTAAATAAAATAAAGAAGAAGGTGTTTGTGCCAATCAGTCTCCTTATAATGCAGCCCAGGTTAACAAGCCTGCTAATATACATCAAGCTTCCAGTCAAAATTTTAGAGACTTCTTTTTTTGAAAAGTTATTTTTATGGATTAGCTTATTTATTTTAAGTTGTATCATTTTTTAATTGAGGCAACATTGTTTTTTAACACTGTATATATTTAGGGATAGAGACCTCTTTTAAATATAACCAGAGAGCCAGAAATCATGATACTTTTGAGGACATTCTACATCTGTAAATCTGAGATCTATGAGTTTGAAGGTAAAACAGAAAAGAAAAAAATAGAGGACAATGTAATAAACAGAACTAAATTCAGAGTTAAAATTTATCCCACAGAGAAATGGGGAGCTATTGTATCCTTGAAGCAAAAATAAGATAAGTAAGATACTATTTAAACAAAAAAAGGAATAGTAGAGTAGAAGGGAAGGAGTTTCTATGAATTAAAAATATGACACTATAAATAGAAAAATTCATAGAAGATTTATCCTCTTCCCCCTTCCACTCTCTCTCT
Organism: Galemys pyrenaicus; assembly: GCA_019455555.1. Lineage (NCBI taxonomy): Eukaryota > Metazoa > Chordata > Mammalia > Eulipotyphla > Talpidae > Galemys > Galemys pyrenaicus. The sequence continues at coordinate 2,815,232 of JAGFMF010011413.1, forward strand.
CTGTCTTCCCTGCTGAGTGTATCAGATATATGGTCTGCCTTTAAGGGTCATTCTTATAGTTTGTCTTTGATCTTTTGTTTAGTTTCTCTAGTTCTGACATGTGAGTAAAACCATCCGATATTTATTTCTCCTCTGCGCACTTCGCTTATACTAATTCCTTCCATTTCCATTCATGTTGCCACAAAGGGTCTGAGTTTGGTGGTGGAAAATCTGTGGTGACCACACCTGAGGAGAGCTATATTGTGAAAAAATAAACAAGGACATTTAAAAATGAAAAGAAAAATTAATAGAGGATGTAAAAGATAAAGTTAAAATATCCCTGTAATGTAGAACAGAATGACAAAATGGCGTAGCAGTAAGCAATAGGCAATAGAAAGTGAGAAAATTAAAGTATCAGACCAGACGGTCTATTATCTAACTAATAATAGAAAACAAAAGGGTAGAAACAAACAAACAAAAAATAGAAGAAAATTTCCCAAACTGAAGGATGTTTTGCTTGAAAGGATGCAATTATTGACAAAAGACCAATACCAAGGGATATCTTATGAACTATAAAAAAAACAAAGATAAAGAAAAAGTTCAGAAATTTTTCAGAGTGAAAAAGGAAAACATGATACATAAAAGGAATGGGAATCAGACTTAATTCCGACTTCTCAACAGCAAGAACTTAGAAGGCAGCAGAATAATGCTTTCAAAATTCTGAAAGGAAGTGATTTTTGCCTAAAATTCTTAATTGTCATTCAATGAAGGACATAGTTGACTTATTTCTTAAAAAAACAAAAAACCTGCATGCACTTTTCTCCAGAAGATCTTGCAAGATTTATTGCCATAAACCAAGAAATATCATTCTTAGCACCTAGAGGATCTCACACAGAAAATGGAGGAGAAATAAATAGAATGACAACCGTGCCATAGACCTAGAGAGTAAATGGTCCAAAGTGAGACAAGGGCAGAAGGTTCTGTTTGGGATGTTGGAGAAGAAAAGGAACTGGTAGATCACTTATCTGATCTGATATAGGAGAATTAAATAAGATAGCAAACTAGGTTCTTAACTCATGATAATAGGAAGTCAATACATAATGACTAAATCAGGGAAACAATATATATGTAAGATATTACTAGTTGTTTGCCCAATATCCATTTTTCTGAAGTGGTTAGGTTTGGGATATATTTAGGGCTTTGAGCCCAATTTTTTTTTTTTCTGATAGGTTTGATAAAGAAATTTCTGAGCAGTTGGAAGAATGAAGTTGCCACCTGCTGTGATAAGGAAGATTGAGTAGAGAATCTCAGTGGAATAGGGAATTGAGTAGGGGAATATCAGGCACTCAGTTTGGGACACATTATGTTTGAAATGCTAATTAGCTATTCAAGTAAAAAAGTCAAGTAGACAGTTGATTACAGGAATTTGTAGTTAAGAGAAACATCTGGATTGGAAATATAAACGTGGGGAGCAGTTACACAGGTGGTATTAAAGCCAGAGTCACCAACATAGTGAGTACAGAGAGACAAGCCAAAGAGTTGGGCCTGGCATCCTCCTTCATTTGAAGCTAGGAGAGAGAGAAAGAAAAAGATGGAGAAAAGAGACTAAGGAGAATAGAAGCAGAGGTAGAGCATGTGTCCTAGAAACTAGATTTTAAAGAAGTAATTCAAGTGTTACTGGTATGAGATACCAGTTACAGTATTTCTGATACTGACCATTGGTTGGAGTAGCACTGAGATAATTGGTAACCTGGATAAGGACATTTTCAGTAGATGTTGTGAGCAGAAGCTTGATTGGAATGTATTTAAGACAAGATGGGAGGAGAGAGATTAACGGTTTATAACATAAGGAAGGGTTTTAGTATTATTTTATAAGGGAAAATGGAGAAATTGGGCAGGAACTTGAGGGACAGATAGGGTATTTTAATTTTGTTTTTATTATTAAGGTAACATTGGTTTAAAAACTGTATATGACCCAAAAATATAGGATTCCACCTCTTCAGATGTGTTACCACACCCACCACCAAGGCACCCATTGCCCTCCACCAGTCAATTGTGCCCCTTCTGCCTATGCAGTAGCCTAAGTTCTACAGTCAGATTTGTAGGTTTTTTATGGTTTAGTTTTGTGTGACACTTTTGTTTCTCCATATTTCACATATGAATGAAACTTAATGGTGTTTATCATCCAATTTCTGGCTTATTTCACTTACAGTAATCCCTTCCAGCTCCATCCATGTTGTCACAAATGACAAAAGTTTTTTTTAACAGCTGAGTAATATTCCTCTGTGTGTGTGTGTGTTTGTGTGCACACGCACGCACTCATTTTCTTAGTTCACTCATCTGTCCTTGGGGACTTAAGTTGCTTCCATAACTTGACTCTTATAAACTGTGTTGCAGTGAGATGGATGTGTGCATATCTCTTTGAATGTGTTGTTACATTCTTTGGGTAGGTACCTAGGTGTGGAATTGCTGGAGCATTATGGTAGATCTATTTTTTAGTATTTTGAGAAAGTCCCATAGTATTTTCCGTAAGAGCTGGACCAGTCTAATTTCCCACCAACATTCTAATGAGAGTTCCTTTTCTCTCACATTCTCGTCAAGACTTGTATATGGACATTTTGATAATGGGTCATTCTCACAGCAGATATGGTTTCTCATTGTAGTTTTCATTTGTATTTCCCTGACAATAAACAATGATGAACATTTTTTCATGTGCTTATTGTACATCTGTATTTCTTTGGACAATAGCATCTATTTCTATTAGTGTATTAATGGGAATGATCTAATACAGATGGGGGAGAATGATGCAGGGAAATAATTAATTGTTAGAGTAATATTAAAAGCCACTTAATAAAGGGGGTGGTGGAAAGTCAGTGCCTGACCATTGATATCATGGAACTGTCCTATCATGGGCAGCTTAACTTCAGATTTATTGTTTTGTGAGAAACAACCCCCATTATGTTAAGTAATGACTTTCTTTTAAAGTTTCTGATAAATGCTCTTGAATGCAGTTCTGGCAGCAAATTATTTAGAAGTGTGGTAGACCCTGAAGAAACTGCTAAGAGTTAAAAATGGTTACATTTGAGAGTGGGATGAGAGCCTATAGTGGGAATAAGGCCATAAACTGCTATTTTAATTCTAACTATACTTTGACATTTTAACAATTTATACATGTATTTCTTTAACTTAAGAAAAATTTTTAAACATGCTCAGAGTGTCAATCTGGGTCTTCTGAGAAGCATATGTCAGGTACTAGCAATATAAGACATTTATGGGAGAGATGTGAAAGATAAAGGGAAAGGAGTAAGAGTAGTTGACAAGAATCTTTTAACTGTGATAGTGGTCTGGATTTTGTGAAAAGAGAAGAAAAGAAAGAGGATTAGATATAAAAGAGCCCCAGACTGCAGCACAGTACTGAGAAAGTTCCAGCTGGGCCAAATGGGAGAGTCCCCTGTTGGACTAGCAGCCCACCCTGCTCAGTCACTGGCTAATAGCCATCTTGGGAAAGTGGTGTTTTTTGTTTTTTCTTTTTTCAGTCATCATTCCAATCTCAGTTCTTATGAAGAACTTTGGAGTTACATGTCTATGGCTGTCACATCAACCAAGATTTATATTAAAGTAAGAACATGTGTTTATACACGATTAACAATTTGCCTCAGTAATCTTAATGCTCAGTTAACCAGTTTAATATGATGTCCTAATAATTGCCCTTGCATTTACAAAAAATTCATCCCTTTCCAGAAGATCTTTTTCTTGACAATCTCAATCCAAACTTAGATGACCTATGATAATTCACTGAAATATTATTTACTCTTCAGAATGCCATAAAATATGAATCCAGTTTTGGAACATGGTATGAAACAAATATTTTATCTTTATAATAATGTATCTTTGTATCATGAATCAACATGTTCTCTTCACACATGGTTCTTCTCATATATTGTTTTCATTTTAAAACCTGTATCTAAAGAAACTCATAATACCCTGCTTCTATCCTTTACATTCATGTCCAATAATGCTTTTGAAGCTTCAAGGTATTTGCCACAAAGTCACTCTGGTTGTGAAATACACTCATATATGCAGTTATAGTTAATAGTAAATATCTGTAAAGCTAAATGAGGCCAAAATGTGAATAATTTCTTGTTTTCTTTTTCTTTGCATATTTTACAAAGTAGGAACAAACATTTTTAAAAGGGAAAGTAAAGTTTTACTTCCATAGCTAGCTAGAAAAAAGTATACTGAATACTTGTACTGACTTTTTATGCAGGAACTTAAACATTACTTCAGATTTAGAACTTTGTATGAGATACACAGATTAAAATATGCTTGGTAGAAATGAACATAAAAAAACTAAGTGTCTGAGGTTGTGTGTGAGGACTCAGCAACTTTACATTCATGGTATTTGAGAATATTACATTGTATATATGGCAGTGTATCTTAGAAAATACATCAAGTACTTTTGCCAAATTGTAATTTACATACTCTATTTTAAAAAAATATAAAATAATAGGTTAACAGATATGCTACTTAACAAGTGACTGTGAAATGAGAAACACAACTATGCTTCTCATAAAATATTGTTATAAACTAAATATTCACAGTGACTTTTTATAGTGCAATACCTATAACTTGGTCATCTCCTTGGTCTACTTACAATGCTAGATTTAACTGTGATATCCCAGTGGCATGCCCAACATGTAAATCTCTCTGTATCTGTTCTTCTGCTTAATAGATAATAAGTAGTCCTTATTGCTATCTAAGTCCAAGCCCTCCACCACACCCACAGTTCTCAAATTATGTAAGAGGCACCTGTAGATCACAGTGAATTCACAGAAACCCTGCAGTAAACTGAAAATTTTTGAGGGAAACAGACTTCTGTCAGACATTGCAAAAGGAAGTTGCTCCAAGTAGTTCAGTTTCAACATTAGATTACACTACATTTCTTCCAAGGATGTCGTACCTCCATGAAGCTGACATTTTCAGAACTTGCTGTGATAAAAGGAAGTACTGAACAGTGAACACAGAACTAGAATGAGGATGAGGGTGTCCATTGTATTCCACGGTTTGAGAAGTTGTGTGTGCCGGTTTCTTTTGTGGACCCATCCTCTTGGTAATTTTGGTTGTGTGAGAATGAAAATAAGATCTTTTTATTTCAGTCTCAGCATACTATCTTTTGGATGGTTACGGAGATAATGCAATATACTTATTTTTATTTATTTAGCAGAACTACTGTTATTTCTTTCCATAAATATCACTGAGACTTGAAAGGTGTCATGAATTGAGAAAATTTGGGAATCTCTGGCCTGCTCTTTGGATCCCATTCCCTCTGGCTTTTTTTTTTTTAAGATTTATTTATTTATGCATACAAGCACTGGGGTATAGGACAGGGGTGTGGGGGGATGAGAGGATTCACCACAGAGAGCTGGGAGCAGAACAGGCAGACCAACAGAAGTACACTGCTGAGGGGAGCAGCGGGCACAGCAGGAGAGGTCTGCCATGCCATGTGGGTCCCCTCCCTGGCCGGCAGCAGGGATCGAACTCGTGCTGCAGCGGCTGCGGTTTGCTTCATAGTGCGTTGCTTAACCCACTGCGCCACCAGGGAGGCCCCCCTCTGGCTTTTTCAGGTCCCAATGGTTGTCACTTCTCTTGTGTGCAGCATAGTGGTAGCAAGAGTACAAACTGCTTCATTCTCCTTGGTATTGAATCTTGGCTTTACTAGCCGTGTGACTTTGGGAAAATCACTTCACCCATCAGTGTCAGATTTATTTAGATACAAAGATTAAAATATCAAACTCATAGGTTTACTACAAGAAGTAAGTTGATATATGTAAAATACTTAGAATACTAGCACAGATCAATTAATTTGAAATAAATGTAACCTTTCTATCAACTGGATCTTTCCAATTTTTAATGAGAAAGTTTTTATTGTGGTAAAAAGCAATGACATAAAATTTTTCATCATAACTTTTTTAGTGTATAGCTCAATAGTGTTAAGTATATTGATATTGTTGTAAAGCAGATCTCCAGGATTTTTTCATCTTGCAAAACTGAAATTCTGTACCCACTGAAAAAGAAACTTCTTACACTGCTGGTGGGATTGCAAACTGACTGGTTCAACCTCTATAGAAAGCTATATGGAGGGTTCTCAGTCTGTTAAAAATGGAGCTACCATATCACCCAGGAATCCCACTTTTAGGGATTTATTTACCCAAAGGACACAAAAACACTAATTCAAAAGAATACATGCACCCCTATGTTTATTGCAGCATTATTTATAATATTGGTGAAACTTGGAATCAACCCAAATGCCCAAAAATAGATGACTGGATCAAGAAAATGTGGTACATATACACAATGGAATATTATTCAGTGATCAAAAGAGATAGAGACAGTCATAGAAACATGGATGGAACCTGAAGGGATTATGCTCAGTGAAATAAGTCAGAAGGAAAAAGAAAAATACCAGATGACTTCCCTTATAGGAGGAATAGAGGGGATCAAGAAAAAAATTAAAAACAAGGAAAAAAAACTAACAAGAGAAACAAATAGGCAAGCACAAATCAAAGACATTCTGCAGGGAAGAGCGAGTGATTGGGATCAAGGCAGGGATGGGAAAAATTGGTGGTAGAAATTTTATGGGGACTACACCCAGAAAAGAAAGCACACATTGTAAGGAAAAAAATTCTGTACCCATTAAACAATTCCTACCTCCTGGCAACCACCATTCTGTCCCCTGCTTCAACACATGATTATTTAAAATAGCACATATTAGTGGAATCCTGTAGGATTTGTCTTTCTGTGACTGACTTACTTAAAACATGTTCTCAGAGTTCATCCATGTTGCAGCATGAAATAGGATTTCCTTTCTTTTTAAGACTGAGTGTTACTCTATTAACCATTCATTAATCTGTTGAATACTTGGACTACTTCTACCTCTTGGCTATTGTGAATGCTGCTGCTATGAACATGGGTGTGCAAAAATCTCTTCAAGACCCTGCTTTAACACTTACGGGTATATGCCTGCAAGTGGTATACATCAATGACATTTTTTTCTATTTATAATTTTTTGAGGAAGCTTCATGCGTTTTCTGTAGTGGTTATACCATTTTACAGTCAAACCAGTAGTGCACAAGAGTTCCATTTTCTCCACAGCCTCACAAACAATTGTTATTTTCTATTTTATGTTTTTATAGTAGCTCTCCTAGTGGGTGTGAAGTGATAATTTCACTGTGGTTTGTATTTGTTTAATGATTAGTGATGTTGAGCATTTTTTTCATATGCCTGTTGACCATTTATATATAATGTTTTGGAAAATGTCTACTGAAAGCCTTGGTCCATTTTAATTTTTTAAAGTTAATTTAGTTGTCTTTTTCTTACATCCTTACATTTTTTTGACTATAGGATTTCTCCACTCAGTGTGGTCACCATAGTCCTCTTACCACCAAAGCATCCATAGTTTTCTAACATAGTCCATTGTGCTCTAGCACCCTCTGTTTTCACCCCTCCATGCTCATCCTCCCTTTCCTGGATGTGTGGTCACTTTTCAAGGTTATCTTTGACATTTTATTTGATTTCTGTATATTCCACATATAAGTGAAACCATCTGGTATTTGGCTTTCTCCTGGCTTATTTCACTTAGCATAATCCTTTCCAGCTCAATCCATGTTCATGGCCTACTTTTCATTGGGTTGTCTGATTTTCTGTTGTGGAACTCTAAGAGTCTTAAAAATATGTATTTCACACTGATTCGAAAGAATACCTGCACCCCTATGTTTATAGCAGCACTCTTTACAATAGGTAAGACCTGGAAGCAACCTAAATGCCCAAAAACAGATGAGTGG
>JAGFMF010011413.1:2833602-2859407 GCA_019455555.1 Galemys pyrenaicus
AGAAGTTGAGCATTTTTTCATATGCCTGTTGGCCATTTGCATGTCCTCTTTGGAGAATTGCCTTTTTAGCTCTTTTGCCCCTTTTTTGACTGGGTTGTTCACTTTGTTTTTGTTTAGTCTGGTTAGTTCTTTGTGTACCTTTGTGATAAGTCCCTTGTCAGTAATGTTGTGTGCAAAGATTTTCTCCCAGTTGGTGGGTTGTCGCTTTGTTTTGGTTAGCGTATCTTTTGCTTTTAAGTTTGATGTAGTCCCAGCTGTTTATCCTCTCCTTCACTATCTTTGCTTTAGGTGTTGTATCTCTAAAGATGTCATTGATGTGTATGTCATGTAGGGTTTTGCCTACTTCTAGATATTTTATGGTTTCAGGTCTTATGTCTAAGTCCTTAATCCATTTTGAGTTGATTTTTGTGCATGGTATTCTAGAGCATGGTATTCTAGACAGTATTCTAGTCTCATTCTTTTGCATATAGCAGTCCAGTTTGCCCAGCACCACTTTCCAATAGCATATTTAGGGTTAAGTGTTTAACTCAGGAAGTACTGTTGTTCAATAGTGGACACTCACAGTTTCCAACCTTTTTTGTGACATCTTCAAAGATGAATATTTCATGGATTATGCTTTTAGAAATGCTGTTTAACATTTATGCTGTATTAGGGAACCAGAAGTGGAAGGGTACATGTCAACTGTTAAATATGGTGAATTGGGTAGAGGTGAGCAATTAAAATTGGTAATCTCCCACTAAAGGAACTTAAAACTTATTTAGTGGTGATCTCTACCCTCAATTTTAATGTTTTTAAGTTTAATAAAGGTGAAATCTGATTACTGTAAAATAGCACACAGTGCAAAAAGATATACAGTAAAAAAGTAAAAGTACCCTTCTTACCAAAGCTGATTCCCCTCTCATTTCACAGTCAGTTTATGTCCTCCAAGCATTTCCACTCATTGGAGTGTGAGACTGTGTATATGTGTGTGTGTGTATATACAAATGTGCACAGACACAATTTTAAATGAAATAACTCTAGACATGTTGTTTTGTATCTTGCTTCATATAACAATGTATAACTTACCTGTCAGTGATCTGCGTTTACTTCCTCATTTTTAATAGGTACATAGATAGGTTTTAATAGGTAATCCATATTTTAGATGTACCATATTTTACAATTGTTAGTGATAATCATTTTAGCAAAGAAAGGAATTAGAATGGATAAACAATCTAGTAAGTTAATATGAAAAAATTTATCATTTTTTTAAAATAATGAAATTGTAGAGAGAGGGATTCAGTTCAGTTTCCTATTTGCTACTTTTAGCAAGGAGCCACTATTATAGTTCATTTTCAGTATGATTCAAATTGTGACTTTTTAGGAACATGTTTTATATTATAAAAGCTAATCTTTAAAGCCATAAAACAAAAATATATTTGTAGTCAGATATTTAAGAGCTACTTCTTTATTTTTGAAGTGTTTAATAGAAAAATAGCAAATAACAGAAAAAATAAAACTCATCCATAATCTCAATTTTTAAAAAGTCTGTAAGGTCAGTAGTTAAAGCTCATACATCCAGCTCCAAAATTCATCTCTTTGAAGTACCTATTATCAGTAGTTTGGGGCATAGTCCTTCTGACATCTTTTTGTGTTTACCTAGGCAATTTCTACATGCTTTTGTGTATATATGTAACACTTTTTTCCCCTAATGAAATGATACGATGTTATTTGCGTAGGTCTACAACTTTAGAAAATTTCCTCCCTACTTCAAAAATGTATCATGGATTTGGGAACAAAATTTTGATTAAACTTAATCTATCTTTTATGTTATCTCCATTTGTGTTCTTGTACTAACAACATGCACAATAAGCAAACTCAGAAGCAACTGATTTATTGACTGGCATGTCAATTTATTAATTTATGTATGAGAGATATCTGGCATTATAGGCTTTGCTTATTTGCTCGGGGCATTCCCACCTGATGGATGAATTACCCAAGAGACTAAATTATAGATAAGAAGGCTGATTGGTGTGCTGAGAACTAGAACAAAAGCAAGGAGGTGTTCTTACAGGATATTTTTATCAAGCTGCCATAGCTCTATGATTTGCCCTGGGGATTTTTTCTGTCTTGACAACCAGCATTAGTCATCAGAGTCAGAGCCCTGAACATGGTTAGAGATTTATGGAACAGGCTTCTCCCAGGTTTCTGATCTGAACTGTGCACTGCCCACCAGTATGTACCATGGATTCCAGGTCCTTATTCATTACCTTTATGTAAGAAAAGTGTCGATCAGAATTGAGGAGCCCCTAAATCTGCTTGATGGACACATGGACAACATCTTCACCTCCATAGTAACTCATTTCTAGGTATTCTTTTTAGGTGAGCCTCTGTGGGGGGTGGTTAACTTATAGAATTTTTGACAACCACAGTGACTCCAGACAATGTACCTTGGCAAAACTAATCTCAACTGAGAACCACTAGTTTACAGGGAGACTAGTTTAGAGTAAAAGAGTTACAAAGGAAAATCAGATCGGATAGTGCCTGAAAGTCAACTGAGAGGTGAAAGTAAAAGTTATTTATTACTCAGCAACAGGGGAAGAACAGGATTTGTCCGAAGACTTGGTCTCTGCTTTCTCTCTCACTAATTATAAGATTTGGTTAATTGCTTTACTCTCCTGGTTACAAATTGTATGAAGATTGATCTTGTTCCTATTTTGACTTGAATACTTAACTATATCAGAATTATACTGCATTTTCAATGCATTATAGATAATGTAATAGAAATCTTCTCTACTATATAAAGTTTTGTATAAAAGTAATGTCTTATCTGGCATGTCTTCCTGTCTACTTATTTCCATTTTTTCTCCTCTAGATCTTTTAAACTACTGACAATAGATTTACCTTTGTATCTTGTTCTTATGTGAATTTGACCATGATTATGCATATTTTCCGGAAGTAAGCACTTAATTTTTGTGACATACCTCTAAAAGACCTGACTTTAAACTTATTTCAAAGATTAAATATAGCATCACTCATTTTATAATGAGAGTAAGTGAGAAAATAAGATTTCTTAAATTGAAATAGAAGGCAAATTTCCAGCTTTTGTATGGTCCATATAGTGAATAACAGCATACAAATTTTTAGAAGACCCCATTGTTAATACCTCTCAATTCAGGAAAAATACCTGTTTGTTTATTGTCATTTTGTTTCTTATACATAAGACAATTTTCTATAGTGATTCAATTAACAGTTTGTTTTATTTTTTAACCGCTGTCTTAAATACATTCACTTCTGTTTCTCCAGTTAAATGGATTAGGCCTGGTTTCCCTCCATATTCAATAGATGTTTACTGAATAAAGGAATAAATTACAGAAAACATGTTATTTTTCTTCCAACAGGTTATCTACTGAAGTGATCAGTGACTCCGCTATTCATTATAGAATTACACAATGTAAAGTAAATGAAAATGTAAAATTGCTTGACTGTCTATAGTTCTCAGAGTTTTTCCCAGAATTTCTCACTTGGATTGTATTGGGGGACAGGGCTGAGGGTGATACTGGGTGCCATCACGATGCAAATTCACTAGGCCTACGAAGGAGTGGCTCTGAGATACCTTAGTAAGTGCTTAAGCCCTAGATTTCACTAAGGGTCCTAATGCTTTGTTGCTCTGGATTGTTAGTGTTTAGCATCTGCTGTCAATCATAAGGGATCAGTCATGGCTTCCTGTCCATGTCTTAATTGTCAAATCATGTGTCGAACCTATCACCTATTGTTGATTTCTTAGTAGTGACCCTGCATGCCTTTACTCTCCCCTTCTCCCCAGATACGATGATAATCAGATAAATCGGGGGAAGTTTTCTTAATGATAATATTGAATTCAATGGATTTGTTTGAGATAACTGTTGTAAAAAGGTTCATTCACAGTTAAATTCTGCACTAGTTTTTCTTTAATATTTGAGACCAAGTGTAATGTATTTTTCTTTATGGGTACTAAACTACATCTTCTAGGAGGTAGTCATGTATCCTAACCAAAACCTCCTCTTCCTGAGATGAGATCTTCGACTGTATTCAACATATACCCAACCAATATGTGTTTTCCTTATTCACCATTGTATCCCCATTTATATACTTGGTATATATAGAAGGCACTCACATATTTTGTTTTAGTGAATGAAAGGAACTCATTATTGTGGTTACTTATGGTTTGTTTCGATTAATGTCGTTGTCTGATACAATTTTCTATTTCTTCTCCCAGTACCATTTAACTTCCAGTTAAGTACTCAATCTAAGTGCTGTAGAGTCCACAGTTAAGTGAAACCAATTTGATGAGCCAACTGAGGATCATAAGAATTCCCAGTTTCTTAAAGAGAAAGCACACCTCTCTGATATGAGCTAATTGAAGAAAATGAGGGGTAAATGATAAAGGCAATAGAAGGAAGCAGGATAAGAGCATAAATAATGAGAATTTTGGCTGAGAAAGTGTCAGAGAAAAGGAAAATCTGTTCTTATTTTGCTTTAGTTGTTTTCTGTGCAAAGAACATTGAAATTGGAACAATGTTGGGGAATCCCACAGGCCTTGTCATGGATTTCTTCTCAAGCTCAGATATGCTTTTCAGGTGCCTCCTTTTACTTCTCTAATTGGTTTTTCATTTTCTGAGCTGTCAGAATTCTCCAATTCCTTGTAATAGAATAGGAAACTATCTTAGTGCATGCTCTCTATTTTGTCCTACCAAGTCTTAACTGGGCCTTTTCGTTTTTGGAGGATTGAAGAATTAACCTTTCGGAGACACTTGCAGAAGCACTTTCCTGTCTGGACTGGAACATTCTTTTCCTGAGTTTCAGACTGTTTTTCCCTAATTCTAGTTATCTTCATTACCATATCCAGCAGTTATCTTTGGCACCAGTACTTGGAAACTTTATGCTTCCCCACAGGCTGTTTTATAAAAATGCATTAATTAGCTTAATTTATTTATATCTTCTTATTCCAAAATCTGGTGTCAGGGATACCTCTAGGCCACAAGACATTTAGATGATATGATGGACATACCTTGATCCTAATGAGTACCCAAATTAGGTTTCAATAAGTGGGCTAGCCTAAGTTTTCAATACCTCTAAAGATTGGAATGGCCCAGAGTTCAGATCTTGGACCTCTTTTTCTCCCTCCCTCCTTACTATTATTATTATTATTATTGATATCATTATAAAGTAACAACAGAAATTTATCTTCTCACAGTTGTGGGAACTTGACACCAACACCATGGTGCCTTCAGGTTGACTTCTGGTGAGGCCTCTCTTCCTAACTAGTGATGGCTGTTATGTCATATAACCTTTCTTCTGTTGGTGCACAAGAAAAGAGGGAGTCCTCTGGTATTTCTTCCTCTTCTTACAGGAACACCAGTCAGAAGTGATTAGAGTCTCTTAAGAACTCTTCTCTAAATTTTAAAAAGGGGAACTTATTCAGTTCCAACTTAAACAGTACCATCCAGTGCATCAATGCCATCCAAATGCATATCTCCAGCCCTCTCTTCACTTGGAACTTCAGACTCATTTCTAATTATCTACTTGATATCTCTTCTTGTCATTCTAAAGACACTTACCATGTTTAAAACCAAATTGTTAATTCAGCCTTAATCTAAATTTGGTTCTTCTCCGGTGTCTCCTTCAGTAAACCCAGCAGCTCAGAACAAAACTCTTTCAAGTGTTTCTTCTGTATCCCACCTCCAGTTTTGGTTGACCTCTTTAAAACGTTTCTCATCTGTACATATGTTGTTTCCTCTAGCATTTCCATACTAATCCACATCACGGTGTTCTCGCACCTGACTACTGCAGTGACCTCATAGTGCTCTCCTTGCTTCTGCTCTTGCCATGGCCTCCTTTGAAGACACAGATTATAATCCTCTGCTGTTTAAAACCCAGTAACTTCTCATCATGGAATCCAACCCAGCCTCACCCCTGACTATCTTTCTGATTTTATCTACATAGAATATCTCTCCCTTGAACTCCCCTTCAGCTGCACTGACCTAGCTTTCTTCAGTCATCCCAGGCATATTCCATCCTCACGGTTTTTGCATTTGCTGTTCTCTACCTCAAACCCTTTCTCCACATAATCATTTGGCTTGCTCCTTCATCTGTATCTGCACTCAAATGACATTTCCTCAGAAAGACCTTTTTATTTCTTTATTAATGATTCTACTTAAAACACCACCCTCCTAAAATTCTCATCCTTACTGTGCTATATTTTTTCTGTTGTTTTTATTGCTATCAGACATTATTTTAGAACTATTTATGTGTCCCTGTATCCATACTTGAATATTTGTAAGCTCTCTGAGGGGAGAGAAGGGAAGGAAAGGATTTTGTTTGTCTGTTCACTTCTAAACCTTCAACATCTAAACCAGGGCCTGACTTACACAAAGTACTAAATATATATTTGTGGAATGAATGATGTATGAATAAGTGGCTACACCTAACCATTGAGAATATTCAGAAGAAATGCCCAGACTCACTCGGCACGATCCACAGTCCTCAAACCACTGCTCTTAAATCCATGTGCAGATTTCACTATCTACTGATCTATGCTTACTATACCTTGATACCTCCCCTTTGGATGCTTTCCAGCTTAGGTTTCTTCTTTCATCTCCCGTCACAGGTCGCACTTTCCATCTCCATTCCACTAAAGTGGTCTTTTAGAACTATTTTGGGTAACATAACATGTTCGTGCATAGATCAAGCAATTTCTGTTAGGAGAGGAGGGTTATAGCATGGCAGCAGTGATGGGAATAGAAAATGAGGAACAAGAAATTAGAGATTTGGACAAATTAAGTTTTCAAGTTCTAAGGGAACTTGAAAGTGTTTTGGAGACAATATCCTTGTGAAATCATAGCAAATGGGGGAAGTAGCAAAAGATTTTACTTGTTGTAATTCACCTCGAGTCCAGTGTCTAATTCTGAGTCCATCTAGTTACAAGATATCTGAAAGGAAAAAGAATGTCTTCAGAGAAACAGACAGTATAATGAGAATATACCATATGAGTAATGGTTGAATAGTAATAGTAACTCCAAATAGTATGTGCTAGGTATTCTAAATATTGTTTGTAAAATTTATTTAATCCTCACCCTCCTTAGTTTCATGAAGTGTATATACTCACAGGATCAATAACAGCACTTGATTGCACTTATTTGCTTGTATTTCTGTTCTCTGTTAGCCTATATTTAACTTATGTTAAGGTTTGAATTTGAGCCACTAAATTTAGTTTAGTGCTTGGCATATATATAAGCAGTAGTTTTGCTGAATGAAATGAATGACAAATTGCTTAGAAACTGTCAGGTAACGAACTCCTAGTCATGGGCAGTATTTGATCACAAGCTAAACGCTGAAGGGATGCTATAGAAGGAATTTGCTGTTCTGTGGAAGTGGAAAATTAAACTTCGTTTCCCCATCTGATATGATAGTATTAATTTCATAGGCTGAGATTCAGTAACTTGACAAACTGACCATATGATCAGTTCATTATGTCTTTCCCAAGCATTTGGTTAGCATCTACTTTGTACTTACTGTTCTAGACTCTGAAGATAAAAAGATAAAAGTTGTGTAGCCAGTATCATAAGGAGCTACTAGTCAGCAGATAATTAAGGAAACAGCAAGCCCTCCAGGTCTGTGGGTTCTGCATTTGTGGTTCCAACCAACCATGGGTTGAAAATACATAATATATAGCTAAACCTACTATGATTGCATCTGAACTGACCATGACCAAGATTTTTTGTCATTATTCCCTAAGCAATAAAGTATAAAAACTATTTACATAATGTTCACATTGTATTAGGTAGTAAAAGGATCTAGAAATGATGTTAAGTGTAGGGGAGGATTCGTGTAGGTTATATGCAAACACTATGCCGTTTTATATAATGGACTAGAACAGCTGCAGATTTTAGTATCTGTGAGAGTACTATAATCAATCCCCTTAAATACTGACAAGTGAGTGTATAGCTATAAAGTTTATGTAGATAAAAATAGAAAAGAGCAAATCTTAGAGATATCTTGAGTAAGTGGGGAAGGGATGAAAGAGCTTGTGCAGGTAGACAACTAGGCAGATGACCCTAAATCCACCTGCCTGAAAAGGGAGATTAGGGAGAAAAGACCACATGCTGTGTTGTGGGGGAATTTCCCCTAAGGGACATATATTACAGAGCCGAATGTAATCAGTAGAGATCCATTTATTTGTGAAGTGTTTTGAAATTCTTGGAACAAATGCTCCTTCTCTCTTAGTCTCCACAACCAATGAAGATGATGTAAGTCCTTATTTCTCTAATTCCCAACCCCCTAGTCCCTTTGGGGGCATTAACATGAAATGGAAAGTACTTTACGTTAGGTAGTTCGCTTGAAAGAAAACTTTATGGTGACTAGAGCAAGGATTCTAACATTTAAGTACAAGGGAGTCTGGTTTCTTTTCTGATTCTTGTGACTAAAATTTATTAGGCAGTTGGGACCAGTGGTCTGTCTTTATATTACCTTGGTCCCTTGTGCTGCTTATTTTTCACACATATCCAAGTATGTCTTGACAAAGAATCATTCCCTCTAGCTGGGACATGATGCCTAGGTAGGTGGGGAATTCCCCTGTTTTGTTTAAAATCATAGTTGTCTTTGAGTTTGGCTAACATGTCCATGATTAGTTTAACGACAATTGGATTTTTTTCTTTTATACCATATGCTATTCTGTGATTCATCTGCTTTGAGTCTGTTGCCTTGAAGGTGAAACAATTTCTTCCAATGTTAATATTTCATAATCTCCTAGATAACAAGCAAACGCATATGCATAGTCTCTTCAGAAGTTTTAAACATTTGGAGATGAATGAATTATACTGCCACAAATGGAAAAGAACAATGTAAAATCATAATGGTGCTATCCAGACATCTTTTGTTGCGTAGTTGGATGAAACTGATAAAGCCGTTACTTGACTATATTTTTCCTTGAGGAATTGTTTCTGGTTTGTGTTACTTATAAATTTTAAAATTCAACATTTTACTGTAATTGCTTTGATTTACATGAATTTAATGTAACAAGCTAACAATATCTTTGTGGAAGTGGGCTTTAAATGCCAAATAAATTCTAACATACACTATTTATATTGTAATGGTGGCATCTTTTCTGTACTTAATGTGTAGCAATGATTATTCAAACCTCAAGAAATCTTTTAACTTCTGATATAAATAGTAATTTTTCAGAACCTTTTAAGGGCACACACTACAATTCTGAATACAATACAAAACAGTTGTTAATTCACTGGTACTGCCTGGGTACTTAGAAGTTTAGAATTAGACTTCTAATAAATATTAACTGAATTCATCTTTTGCATATAGCTTTAATCAGTAAACTTACTGTATCACCTGTATCTTTTTACTCAGAATATCAATAATTTTTGGTGAAGAGAAACTAGTTTCAGGTATCAATGCATGTGTAAATATTTTTATAAGTTGTATATTTGGAGTGAGGTTTTTAAAGATTCTAATTCTTTCTTATATCTTCCTCTTTCTCCTCCTTTACCTGGTTTTAGCTCGTCTTTGGTTCAGGTGTGCTGGTGTCCCTAAGTCTTTCTGGGCCTCAGCTGGAAAAAGTGGTGATTGACAGAAGCCTGGTGGGAAAGCTCATCTTAGACACCATCAGTGATGGTAATTACCCCCATGTGCAAATCAATTGCCTACATTAACAGTGGGGCAAGGAGAAATACCGTGTCAACAGGTAGACTAATTATTACCATTGGGGACTTGCAAACACAAGTAATTGCTTGTAATAGCCAAGTTCCAACCTCTGGGGCCAATACAAGTTTTGACTATTGAATATCAAAGATTTTATTAAGTGTTAGACATATTCTGAGTATTTTTTGCTCTTTAAAAAATGTAAGTGTATTTTCAAACAAGGTTTTTTGTTGTGTTCTTTCAAAATTAGCGTCATTGACATTTTCACATTTTTCATTTCAAATAAAAAAAAATTTTGAAAAATACCCTAATGTATCAACACAGTCACCAATAAAAAAACAAAAACAAAAACCTGTGCTTAGGAGAAGATTCTTTGTTACCAAAGTCTATGAATACTAATTTACATTTGAGAGTGTTTTTGGCAGTATTTCCAAATACCAGAAACCAATGTTAAACATACTTTTAGATTAATGTGGATCCCATTATGTGATATCACAATCAGTGTGTGATTGCTCCAAAACACATAATATTTTAATCCTATTATTGATACGTTAGAGTATTGGCATCTACTGAGCCCTAAAATCTTCTCCACTATGCCAGCCTACCTTTTTCATTTAATTCAAAACAACCTTACCAAGAGTAGTTATTTCTACTTTATAGGTAAGGAAATTCAAGCTGACATGCTAAGAAACAAATGAGATACTAAGAACAGTTTAAGCAGTTCAGAAGTGACTGAGCTGAGATCTGAGTTACGCCACCCATTTTCTTTCCACTGTGTTACACTCCTAAAGTTTTAGAAGTCTGCTCTTTTATTCAAGGCAAGAAGTTCTAAGAAACAGATTGCATTCTCACTAGAGGTTGAAAATTGTGAGTATTTTAAATTGAATAACCAAGGATAGTATGTTATAGTGGAGAGGACAGAGGTGAGAATATGGAAATCTTCCTTTCTCTATGTGTTCTCATTCACTACCTCTGAAGAAAGAGTTTCATCTTAAAAAAAAAAAAAAGCACTGCCGTATGGCTATAACTAACATCATTCCAGATGATAATAGCTGGAGTTAGGATGGAAGTGTGCCATTTTCTTCTCCTTATCAGGACTATGGCGCTAAAAAAAACTTCTTTGCAGAAGAGGTTCCATTTCATATGTCTTATAATGACCCCTTTGTTGCCACTGCAAATAAAATAGTGGCTATGATGATTTTGTCATATTGATACTCCTCTGTAAGAATTAAAAGGAGACCTCCAGCACTATTCGTGTCTCTGAGATATCTTTTTTTCACTTGTTTCTTTTATTTATACCCCAAATAATACACTCTCATGAGACCATGATAACAATGTGATTTCTTGGCAGTTCTCCAGATTCTCCTGTAATTGTGTAGCTCTACTGTTTGCATATCCAGGGTTGAGGAAATAAAGAAAAATATGGAAAACACTCAATAATTTCTTTCAGAATGACATAAAACATTTCTCAAATTCCTATTGCGTTTTTATCAATTTTACATAACATGAATGAACATCATCTACCTACCTGTGTGCTTTAGAAATATTATTATTAATAATATTATTCATTATTAAATATTAATGTATATAATACACAATTAACATGATATGCTTTATTTCATTCAACTTGTATACCCTCAAAAAGAAGGTTCATTGATGAAAACTTTTTAAATAGAAAAAGCAAGATAGGTAGTTAACACTAAATTGTATCCCCTAATGAATCCAACTTATTCTTAGATGGTTTATGTCATACAAACACAATATGAAAAGCTATGCACAAGTATTTTTATCTTTGTGTTCAGGTTGTGAAATAGCCTTTGTTATATGCTTTTCTAGCCCTTATTTCCAAATACATCTCATTTGGTGGTTGTTGCCAAGTCAGTATTAATAGATGAATTAAAATGTCAGAGGAATAAAGGAAAATATCAAAACCATGCATGATTAGATTGATCACTATTGTTTATTCCTGATCTACTAAATTCCCTTGTAAAATATCATAACGATGTTTTGAGACTTTAGTTATTTCAATTAATATTTATCTTCTGAAAATACAACATTTAAGTGGAAAAAATATTAATTCATTATTCTACCTTAGCATTTGATATCGTATTATCGAATCTTTTTTCATAGCTCTCCTTACAGACAGCTTTATCATCTTGTCATTTTTGGCACAAAGCAAACTATGTTTTATTCAGTTTACCAAGAAGATGGGTTCTCCTGATATAAACAGAAGACTGGAAAAACTCTCAGCCTTGGATTTTAAGGTAGAGATTTCAATTTGTATAGTCATATTGCTATTTATTAAGGTATTACAGAGTATCACATGGGTTGATTGTGTGTTCATTATTCTTGAACATTTCCAGATTTCAGAAAAACCAGAGTTGTTACAGGATTAAGCTTGGTTCACTAGAAACAGTGGCCATCCTAAGTTTTCTTTTACTTTTATTATGGGGGGCTAACAATGACATTTTGGGAACAATTTATGTCATACGTATAGAGGCAAATTATATATTTGAAAGTGATATTCTTGCTACTGGTAGTGTGTATCCCATTCTCATCTTTCCCTTAGACTCTGTATCATCTTTCTAGGCTAGGATAGCTGCCTTGGCTTCCATTTCATAAGAAAAGAAAGAAGAGAGAGGTACTTGCAAAGGTTAATAGAAAAGTATAATAAACAAGGAGCAGGAACACCCACCGCCTCCTCCCCACAACTCCCAGCTAAACTGAAGAAAATGCAAAAAAAAAAAAAAAAAAAAATCTCCTTCATGTGTTGGTATCTCTCCATTCACTAACTCCAGGTAATATGTTTCCTTGTATCAGGGACTTTACATCTGTTAAGGCAGGATTTTTATTTTAAATGATGTGTTTAATTTAAGTTTTGCCACATTACATTTTAACTGCGTGGAAAGCATACTCTCTGCTGGGATGAGTATCTAATACATTTTCCAGGCTGTTTCAGTTCAAGGCCTCTTTTCAGCAATGACTTGTGTTTGCAAGATTGATCCAGCCTCTGTGACGTGGATTTGAGACAGTTCACTGTTCACTGGGAACAGAGCTGATATACAGCTTCCTTAAAAAAGATGCACCCTTTTGCCACACCTAGAGTTTCTATAGAAAGAGCAAAGATTTTTAGAAGTCAGTTTTGTGGCATGAAACTTTATATATTTTTTGAAACAGTAGTGTTAAATCTCACCCTTTGCCCATCTGTATTGTTTTTTACTTTGATTGACATAGTAGTGGTATGAGGAAGATTTAATTTCATTTAGTAAGAATATCGATTCTTCTAAGGAAGATGTTAACAAGGGATAAAGTCATAAAGTCATTTCAAAGTCATATGATAATAAACTGCAATTTGATTTTATTTGCCAACTTTGTGGAAACGTCTATAATAGCTTGATAATACTGATTTTCAACTGGAAATCATTATTAGTCGAAAAACAGTATTAGCACTCTTAATGGGGTCTTATTTTCTAGAATGACTAACTCTAGATTTACTTGAATTGTTTTTACACCAGTATGCATTAACACAAACTATTTAATGTGCTTTTAATGTTCTCTAAAATTCTGTATACATTTTCTTATGAAAAGATGTGGAAAATGGACTTAATATATGGGTCTTTATACCTTAAATAAGAGAATTACTTTATTAGTAATTCTTTTCTTGCCTTTGGATTTGGGAAATTAGAAATATGATTTCTCCATGTTATTTCTATATATTAGAGAAATACCCTGCTTCCTTTTATAAAGTCCAAGAATTTTGTTTTTGGTCCAGTATTTAAAGTATTGATACTTAATACTTAGCAAAAACTGTCATTTATCCATTGGAAGAATATTTTAAGAAATTTACTCATTTTATTTGCCCTCTTCACCATCATGGTAGAATACCGATGCCATTAAAACTCATGGTAAACATGAAATTTTATAACATAAATGATTTTCATTGTGTAGGGACTAACATTACCAGTCTCTTGTTTCTTCATCTAGAAGTTCACAAGTAATATGGCAAGTAGGACATGAAAATAATATGTGCACTTTTAAAGACTTAGTAATTCATTGTCATACATCTCAAAGAAGATAGCTAAATAATGGTATTGAGAGCTTTTAATATACAATTTACATTTCAAAATATGAAGTACATCTGTGTTGTCTGTCATTGCCTACTTGTATTTTAAAACAAGGAAATAGTGTATAGTTTATAATTCTGCTTTTCTTTATAGCTGTACCATTATTTAATTCTATTAGATTGAAATAATTTTGGCAAAGAAAATTACAGGGTAAATATCCTGAAACTATTGACCTTTAACAAGTTTTCCTGTCTACATTTTAAAAATCCAATTCAATTTATTTGACAGTGAAGGGACAGTGCAAGGAGTTAAATGTTTACCATGAGAGAACAACACTGGTAATTACTTTGATTTCAGTTCCTTTTCATGTGCATTCAGAGGATGAAGAGGTCAATAATATTATGGCCATGCAAATAGAAAAGGGTTCCTTTTGACCATATTAAAAAAAATAGCAGAGGATTATTAAAGCATTAACCTTGATTTTAATGGCCTTGGTTGAGTGGTGAGATCACAATTTGGATGAGCCTGATTATTTACTAAATACAATACATAAATGCAACGGGTTCTTAACACCCATTGCACTCTGGCATTATCGCATTACTGCCATCCTTTGTTGCCTTGCAGACAGGAATATGAAAGCAATCTGTCATGTAGTGAGACTGGCTCCAGAAGCATTTCTCTGATAAGAAGACCCCCTGCCCTTTGCTAGTGTCTGGTCCAGTAGGCTTAGCCATGCGCTTAATCCCCAGAAAGTGGTTCGATTATTGCTGACCAGCAATGGCAAGATAGTTTTTTTTTTTTCTTCCAAGCTATCAACCTTCCATTAATTCCTTAAGCAGAAATACGGTGCAATCTATATTTCCTTGGCATGTGTCACCCAGATGGTGCCGTGCTTATGTTTTCAAATAACCATGTTCCAAAATAACATAGTTTGAATAATAAATTCTACAAATCCTTCCTAAGAAAGAGAAGCATAATTCTCAAAAGCTGCATAAACTTTTACGCATGATGCTGTGGCTTATCCCTTTATGCAGAATATGTGTATATGTCTCATATAGTCTTTAAAGTGATATTTGCTTCAAGTTGTTTTTCCTTTTGTTGTCAGTCATTGTTAATATGTTATGTCTTAAACAGTAGTCAGACACTCTTGGTCAGCAGAACTGAACTTGTCATTTAATATAGCTGGTCTTAAATCCTATGTGTAGGTCGATGCTGTCAGGCAACCATGACTGTACATTTTGGTATTGATTTGGATTGCTACAGCCAATTCCTCCCTAACTCACATTTCTCCTTTCCTTTCCTTTGCTAAAAATGGGGAGAATTTTGAACATATGTCTTTTTTGTATGTGTCAAAAGAATTTGGTAAATTCTGACACCTCCTTAAGCACATATTTAACATGGATATTTACTTGCACTCATCTACATTTACAGATGCTTTAATTTTTGTAATACTTGGAGGGTTCATCTTTAAAAAATAATGCTTTTATGTTTCTTTTTTTAACCACTAGATTTCCTATTATGACATTCCTGGTCCAGTAAACAGAACAACAAAACGTCGTCTAGCTATCAATTGTGTTCAAGACATGGTCATTTGCTGGTGGCCACTGGTCAGTGATGATGCTTGGCCCTGGGCCCCCGTTTCTTCTAAGAACAGAGCCAATCTGCTGCTCCTCAGTTATGCTCAAGGGGTACTGGAGGTAAATCTAAATTAAATACATACATTTTATTGATGAGAAAATAAAATGGGATTATTTTTCTATTCTGAAATAAAATTGGAAATTTAAAAACCTATAATTTATTTTTCCCAAATAGTCAAGAAAGGAAATTACATATGAAATGAGATTCTTAAAATTAATCCTATCTAGAGAATATACAAACAATTTATGGCTGGCCTAAATAGCACAGTGATCATGGGTACAGGCTTCAGGATTTAAGTTCTGTGTCTGCCACTACCTGGCTCTTGGAACCTTGAACAAGTAGACTAATCTCTTTGTGTTGTGAATTGTGGGTTTGCTCTTTGAAAAGTAGAGTTAAAGATAAATGAGTTAACATGAATTTAGAGCGTACCTATGTATTGTAAACTCTTAATCAGTGATCAGTATTGTGACTTATTAATATCATTACTAATACAATTATAGTGTTTGCTTAGAATTTCATACTTATCAAGGCTCTGTTATCAGTCACCCTCTTCAACTTAAGTTGGTCAGTTAACAAATATTAGTTAGCTGTCTAATTTATGTAAGACCTTGTGGTGACCTACTGTGGCAGGGCCAAGAATTTATAAGGAGGGCTACAGAGCAATGGTCTTATTAATTGAGCATCTACTACACACAGGAGTGCCATAAGGGTCAGTCTAGGAGACCAGGACAAATCTTACCTCATCTTTTCCTGACAATGTTTCTATCATTAATTATTGTGAATTTATGTGTATTTTTAGTTGTCCCATTTCTGAGTATTAAAATCTGTTGTTTATACTCTAAATAAAACCCTCCTCCCTCTGCTTTTTAAAAGTTTTTAAAACTGGAAAGAAATGCTGTGTTCCTTTATTTTCTCTAAATCTATTATTTTCAGGCTTTAAAGAGTATTTATCATGATTAGTATTCTGAGATACAATGAACAAGTCCAAGTTTTCTCTAGCCCTAGCTACCTCTCCTGGTTTTATAAACTTCCAGACTACCTTTTAAGACTGATGTGCCCTTAGTTGGTTGGGTTGTTAGATAGGTCCTTTTTTCTGGAACTTTCCAATTTGTTGCATACCTAAAACCACATGTAATACTTTAAGTATGGAAGGCTAAGGAAGTGCTCAGTTCCTATTCACTTCCTGTTCATGCCCACCATTCTATTACTACTGGCTGTAAGCTAATTAAGAGGTCGTCAAAATGACAATATAATAAAGCCATTAAAATTTCCTCTCTTTGGTCCTCCCTGGTGGCATAAGGGGTTAAGTACCACACTGTGAAGCATCCGCAGCTACTGCAGCGCAAGTTCAATCCCCAACCAGGGAGGTGGCCCACATGGCGCTAACCTCGCCTGCCTTGCCCATTGCTGCCCTCAGCAGTGTATTTCAGTCAATCTGCCTGTTCTGTATCCCACTATGTCTAGTGAATACTCTCACCCCGCCTATGGTTGACTCATATGCTAACTGTGAGCTTAATCAAGTTTATTTCCTCTAAACTGCTGCTTGTTTTTAGTTAATTCTGTTGTCTGTGGCTTTGTGTAGATCATCTACCTTCTTGGCTTTAGTTTTCTATTTTTTAAAATGATGGATTAAGCCAGATGGGTCACCACCGGGCACCTAACAGCTCTAACCCATATTTATGTATATTCTGAAGCACAGATTCAGTTTGGCCATTGCCTGCTCAAATGCCTTCAGTGGATGCTGAAATTAAACCCAGCCTCAGCACTGAGAAGTCCACCCTGACTGGACCTAAATACCTTTCCAGTCTTGTTTCCTTTTACAAACCTATGTTCCAGCCTATTTATTTACTTACTGCTTCATTATTTCCTCACTCCTGTGTTTACACATTGCTAGTGTTTCTACTAGAAAACCTCTTCTCTTTTTCTTCATCATCCAACAGTTATTGAGTATGGCCATGAAGTAAGCCTTGCATTTCATTCCAGGGGTAACGAGTAAGAAAATATCCTTGCTCTTAAGGATTTTAGTGCCTACCAATGAGAAACATACATAAAACATGTGTTAAATGATGCTGTGTATAGAGAGTGTGTAAGCTAGAATGGGAGCCAGTGGGTTTGATTGATTCTACTTAGACAGTAAGGACTGAACATAAGTAAAAAGGCTTCACTATATGCTCAAGTAGGACATTGGTATACAATTTTAAATTATTTTACTATTATTTCTAAGTTTCATATAAAAATTATACTAGCCCTATGGAGTGCACTGGCTTAGCTTTATATTTTGTCCCTTCTGAAACAGTACCAAAAATATCTGATACTTGAAGTCTTGGTAAAACTCAATTATCAAACTGCTTTGGTGTGGTGTTTTCATGGAAGATAGATTTGGTTTTTTTAAGGTTTTTTTTTAAATTTTTTTTATTAATATAAAATATTTTAAAATTTACATATATTTGCCATAAATTGTAATCCCCTTAAGGGTTGTTTTTAGAATTTCTGTGTTTTCCTTGAGTCATTTTTCTGTGATTTGTATTTCGGGAAAATTGTCCATTTTGTCTAGGTATTTTAATAGATTTTCATAAATTTGCATATGATATTTTCACATGATTTTTAATCATTTACCATGGATTGCATAGCTGGTGTGCCCCTTTTTAAATCTTACTGTATTAGTATATATAATACATTTTTTTTTGCAAGTAGCTTTTGTCTTGAATTTGCCCATTTCATTTATTCTATCAAAACTAAACTGTTTGTAAAATTTGTAAAGACTTCCTTTCCAGGACCTCAGTATGCAAAAAGTGATTATCTTGAAAGAAGCTGTCTAGGGAATTGTTTCTATCATGTGTATTTGCAGACATCTTAAACTGTGAATTATAACATTTTGTATTAGAAGACCATGAACTAAAATGACTATAAAAGCAATATTGAGGCATATCTCTTTAAATTTTTTTTTCACCAGTGACCAACAGACTTCTTAAATTAACGACCAGAATCATAGATATATAGTATACTCCTAAGCCTTAACATTCTAACTAAAAGAATTGCAGCCCCATGGAGAAGAAATTCAATTTTTGCATCTACTAACCTATAGTAATCTTTAAAAGCTTTTCCCACCCAAGTTCAATCAGATAATAAGCTTTTATTTGGACAGTGGCAAGATCCTTGAGTAGTGGCTCCTAGCCTTGGCAACACATTACAATCACCTGCAGAGCATCTACAAAGGGGCCCACCCAGACAAGTTACATCAGAATTTCTAGAGGGGCAGGAGGCATCGGTATTCTTTTACAGGTTCCCTAGGTGATTCCCATGTGCATCCAAGTTAAGAACCACTGCTTTACAGCAAACTAAAAAAAATTAAAGCCATCCTTTTTGCATAACAGACCATGGAAAGGATAAAGCCCACATACTGAACCAAATGAGAGTTTTAACAGTAGATTCTAAGTAGAAAATTGGCTTACCAAGCTGCTTTAAAAAAAAGAAAACAAAGGGAACATAGACATAGGCTCTCTGTGACGGAATTATCTGTCTTTCAGAGGAGGAACATTTTTTTTATTTATTTTATGGATATTAGAAAACTACTGGTCCAATTTCACACTGCAGAGCTCTAAACAACAGTATGTATCTTAATTAGAAGCACAGGACTGGAAGTTATGTAGTTTAAGAAAATAGTTTCTTTTGAAAATGTGCAATAGATAATATAGAGAAAAAGGAAAAATTGTCAGTAGATTAATTTTAAAATAGTTTTTTAACAGTATTTGTGTGGATTATCATATATAATAATGGTAGTTGTTTTTACTTAAATTTTACATCATCTGTTTAACTCCTTTTGGAAAGTTAACTATTTTCCTAGATAACTGTTTGACTTATTCACCTTGTCAAAAATGTTACAATATAACTTACTCTTCCTGTATCTTTGTATTTGTGTATGGCTTGGTAATGTTTCCTGAGCATGGTGGTAATTTACCACCATACATTTCTTACTCAGAAAATGTCACCTGAGTTTGTTTAACAAATTAATCAAAAACACATAAGCTGATCTACAAACCCTTAAAATGTGATGTGAGGGTTAGAAAAATATAATCTCACAAAGATAGTTTTTCCCAAAATAATTCAAAATTATTCTTGCAGTCATATAAAAAGGGAAACTGATACAAAAGTAGAAATGTAACTGGGCCTCCCTGGTGGCCAAAAGGTTAAGTCTCAGTCCCTGTCACACTAATCACTGCTAAGGCCTGAGTTTGATACCCCACCAGGGAGCTAACCCACATAGGGAATGGCAGACCTATAGTGTCTCAGGTGCTGCTCCCCTTTAGCAGTGTATTTCAGTCACTCCGCCTGTTTTGCTGCCCACTCTGTCTCTGGTGAAGCCTCTCACCGCCCACCCTCCCTCCCAGCACACACCCCTCTGACCTATGCCCCAGTTATTCTATGCAAAAATAAGAAAGTAAAATCTTTAAAAAAAAGTAAAAATGTAACCAACTGAACCATACTTAGGTCAAGAAATAGAACCTTACCTGACGTTCAGAAATACTGTCACATTTCTCTGTCATGATCTCAACCCCCTCCTGGTCCCCAAAAGTGGCCACAATCATTACTTTTAATTACTTTCTTGTACACCCATATAGTTTTTATCACCTAAACATGCAATCACAGAACTGTAGTTTAATATCCATATAAAACACTTCAGTGTGTCTCTTTAATCTCTTTTAATCTCTAAATCCCCCCTTCATTCCTTTCTTTTCCTTAAAATTTATTTATTGAAAAGGTAATGTCCCACATTCTGGACTTTTTAGTTTGCTTAAGCATGTTGTGGTTCAGTATGCTTGTCTTTTGAAATTCTGCAAGTTAGTAGTCAGTTTGGGTAAGACTATGTCAGATTGTGAATTCTTTTCTCAAAAGGCACATGTTTTTCTGTCCTTGTTATCTCTCTTTTTTGATGTTAACAGCAATTGATGCTCAAACCTAGATTCATCCATTCATTAGGGTAGCAAAATGGTGGTACTCTAATTACTATTTTTTCATTTATTGACATATAGCTGTTCCTTGTCTTAATATAGTTCTAAGTCCCAATAAACCCCTGTGGTTTTAAAGTATCATAAGTCAAAATGCATTTAATAGTCTTACCCTATCAAAGCCTATCTTAGACAAACCTACCTTAAAAGTGCTCAGTAGGAGTAGCCTAAAGTGTGGAAAATTAACAGAAATCCATTATAATAAAGCATTGAATATCTCATGTAATTTGTTGAGTACTCTACTGAAAGTGAAGAATAGTCTGTAGCATATCAGTTATTTACCCTCATCATCATGGGACTGAATGGGAGCTGCTGCTTACTACCTCTTGCTGCTGCTGCCAGCACCGGGAGAATTATCATACTCAATATTGCTAACCCAGGAAAAAAAATCAAAGTTTACATTTGAAGTGTGGTTTCTACTGATTGTATATTGTTTTTGTTTCATTGTAAAGTAGAAGAATCAAATTGAAGAATTGTAAAGGATTGCCTGTACTTTCATAAAGTGGCATTTCCACTCATCTATTTGCTGCCCATTTACTAATTGAGTTGTTTGTTTTTTCTTGTTAAGTTGAATATGTTTTTTGAATATCTTGGAGATGATGTCAGTTGTTTAATATGTGAATATTTTCTCCCATTCAGTAGGATGTCATTTTAATCTACTAATATTTTCTTTGCTGTGTAAAAGCTTTTTAACTTGAGTTTAAAAGTTATACATAAACAGTGAGTAAGAAGAAATATTCTGTTCACAATCATATGAAAAAGAATCAAATATCTAAGAGTTAACCTAACAAAGGGGGTGAAGGATTCATATAATGAAAACTATAAGACATTATTAAATGACAGAGAACATGACATAAGGAGAAACAAAACAATGCATGTTCCTGAATAGGGAGAAACAATATAGTCAAAATGTCTGGTCTACCAAAGTGATAAATTTAGCATAATACCTATTGAAATACCAACAATATTCATCAAAGAAACTGAACAAAAATATTAAAATTTATGTGGACCATCAGAGGTTTTGCATTGCTAAAGTAATCCTGAGAAAAAAAGGAATAAGGTTTTTTGCCCTAGTGGTTGAGTCTCCAAAATCATCTTTATGCCATGAAATGTATACCTAGTGTTTTCTTCTGTATATTTTATCATTGTATTCCTATATCTAAATCTTTAATCTGGCTGGAATTTGTTTTTGTGCATGGAGTTAGAGTGATTCAACTTTCACGTGTCCTTCCAGTTTTCCTAGCGTCATTTGTCTATAAGAGGTTCTCCTTTCCACGTTGTACAGTTGTTATTCCTTTATCAATAATTGTTAACATATATGTGGATTTGTTTCTGAACTTTTGATCCTATTCCATTTGTTTTTCTTTATTATATCTTGGTGTGCCATCACTTGGTGCATACGTATTTATGAGTGTTATTTCTTTTTGTTTTATAAGACCTTTAATCATAATGTAATATGAGTTAATATCTCTTGACTTTCCTTCTGGCCTGTAAGGTTTCCACTGAAAAGTTCATGGGCAGCCCAATAGGCATTACTCTTCTTTATCTGGATGGTTTTGATATTCTGTCTTTATCACTGGTTTGATAGTAATTCAGTAGTTTAATGTGTCTAGTGTTTATGTGTTGGTCTAGTATTATTTTGTTTTGAAGTCTTGGACTTCTTGGATGAGGGCATTTGATTGAGATGGTTCTCAGCAATTATTTCTAAAATAAATTTTCTGTTCCTTTCTCTTCTTGTTCTGGAACCCATATGATACAGATATTATTTCTCTTGAGATTTTTCTAAAGAGCTCTTACACTGTTTTCATTTTTTTTAAATTCTCTTTTCTCTTTGTTGTTCTATTTGCTTGCTCTTTACCACTGTGCTTTCAGGCTTGCTAATTCTCTCCATTACTGGCATTTGTGTACTTGTGGGGCCTCTTGAGTTTTTTAACTCAGGTATAGTATTTTTTAGGTCCCTTAGTTCTACAATAGTTGTAACCGCCTCATATTTTCTTGGTCTGTATTATGTTCCTGCTTTTGATGATTGCTTTTCTTAATTTGGCAAGCATGGTGATATTGTTATCTGGAACCTCTCATCAATCATATTTAATAATTCTACCAGATTGAGACTTCTCTCCAGCTTTGTGGGGTTTTTTTTGTACTGTTATTTTGGATGTGTTCTGTCTTTTCATTGTTAGTTTTATTGTTTGTAATAGGAAGTTGCTTTTTCTTAATAAATTGGTTTTATGCCCCTCCTATAAAAATCATGGTATAATACTAGATATCGTACCTATTATATTATCTTTAAATGTATATTGTTTTATAAATTGATACCTTTGTATCTGTTCAAATGACCTGGACACTGGTTCTGTTGCAAGGGATGATGGGTAGAAAGGAACCAGGGCAGTAGGGTGTCAAAGGGTTGCCTCTAGTGAGGATTAAGGATTCAAGCTTTCTAAGATAGTGCTGTGGGTACTCAAGTTGTACAGTAGGAATTCATAGTGATTCCCCTGCCCTTGCCTCCTTGTGAACCAATCTTTAGACCAAACCATCTCATAATTGTCTCTTGCCAGCCTCACCCTCTGAACTGTAGTGCTGGGTAGTGGCTACAGTTAAGATTGGACCACAAATTGATCTCTTTGTTTTTTGAATATTAGGGGCATTTGCCCCTGTTGTAATGATCGAGGTATTTCAAATTTTCACTAGTGAGAATATTCAGTCTTGTCTTGTTTTTTTTTTTTTTTTCTAATTTGGGGAAGGCAAGTATTTGGCATATCACAGCCAAAGGATGCAAATAATAGCCTTTTCTGTGAGAAGACACCTAGGCGATCCAACCAGACTCTCACCACCAGTTCAGATTTCAGTTGTTCTAGTTTGGTAGCCCCAGGCTTAAGCCAGGAATCATCACTTTATACACTTATTCCTATAGTTCTGCAGTGGTGCACCCTCTGTCTTGCCTGCTGACTTTTCTGCACCCCCTTCTCTAGTGTAGTGCCCATTTTTTAAGGTTCCTGGTGTTGAGCTATGTCCTTGAATTAGCAGAGGAGCTTCATATAGCAACTGCTCCTCTTTCTTATAGGTTGTACTGCTCTGGTATCACTTTAAACATTGCTGAATTATAACTTTTTCTATCCCTTTCAACCATGCTGTTGCTCCTGATGTATGCAAACATTTATCGATTTATCTTTGGGGGGTTGTTTTCTTTTGTTAGTCCTGGTTTTGTGAGGAAGAGGCAATCCCAGTGTCTTCACTCTGCTACCAGCTTGCCAGCTTCCAGTGTTTTCTTTTTATATAATATAATTAATATATGGACTTGACCACATCTGACTTGGTGGATTATATAAATTGTAATTATTCTTTTGGAAGCTCAGATTATTTTATCTTTGGCCAGTAGTAGGTTCTTCAGTGTAGTCCCGCTATTTGCCATGACTTCAGTCATCTTGGTTAGCTTCCCTAGTATTTGGTATAATTTTTCCTTTCTTGTGCATTTCTTGACTCAGCCTTGGTATTAGCCATTTTATCAATAAACTCTTTTCTTTTAATGAAAAATGGTATCTTTAAGTCCACGTTGGAAGTGAGGTAAATTTATTGTTGTTATTATTGGGTTGGTTATTCTTTCTACATTTATGATTAGAGAGAGGTAGAGATTTTTATATATATACATATATTCCTGGTGAATTATACTTTTTATTCAAATACAGAATTTTGTGATTTTTAATTTAACTTCTGTTTAAATCGGTATCTTCTCTCTTCCATATCAAAAACTGTAGTTTACAGGGACAGGGGATGAACTATAATACCCCATAATTTGTTGTTTGATTTATCCCAGTACACTACACATATATCAGTCTTAGAATAGTCATTACTAATACTATCAGTAATATAAATTAAAAAACATTCAAAAACTTTTTGCCAATGTCTTTTTCATTTCTCCTCCTTTCATTTTTAAGCAATACTTTATTATTTTATGTTTAACTGAGGTAATATTGGGGTACCACCGTATTGTGGTACCACCGTAGTGTTTTATTTACATTATTGGAGCATGTACTCATTACATACAATATTGTTTCCCTTTTTAATCTATGTCTAGTTGCCACTGGCTTTTTGTTTTTCTATTTAGTTGAACTGTGTCTTTCATATAGGGATTTAGAGAGGTTCAAAAACTATGGTGCCACCATTGCCACTTTGTTCGAATCAGGGATGTTGTATTCATGGTCATGACAAACACTTTTAGTTTGAACCAACTTTTTGTGAAAGGTGAAGGCCTGTGGTTAGTCATGTTTTTGCACATGTGTATCCAGTTATTCCAGTGCTACTTGTTTAAAAGACTATCCTCTCTTTATTGAACCACCATTGCTCCTTTGTCAAAGAACAGTTGACTATATTTATGTCAGCTGAGCTTATCTGTGGGTCTATTTCTGGGCTCTTTTCTGTTCCACTGATCTATTTGGCTTTTTTCATGAAATAACTTTCTCATATATTCTATATATATTACTGTTTTTATAAGTAAATCTGTGAATTGAAGGGTTTTATTAGTATAAACATACAAGTTGATAATTTTCACATACCAAAAAGTATGGATGAGGAATGGTTATACTCTAAGTAGACATATTCATTTTTCTAAGTTTGTAAAACATTGTCTTATAAAAAGTTGTCTCTAGTATCCATGGGGAATTGATATCAAGAATCCCTAGTCCCCCTACCCAAGTAGGTACAAGAATCTGTTGATGTTCCTTCAAATCCCTTTTATAAAATGGCATACTATTTGCATGTAGCCTATGCACATTCTCTGTATACTTTAAATCATCTCCAGATGATGTAATGCCTTACATGATGTAAATGCTGTGTAGTTACTTGTTATAGTGGATATTTCAGGAAATAACAACCACATAAAAAAGTCTGTACATGTTGAGTACAAATGCATCCATAGTAAGCCTAACCACATAGCATGCATGTTTGTTTGTGCTTGGTTAAATATGTGGTTGTGAAAGCTGAGAAATATGGAGGACCTGACTTATTTATCTTGAAAACAAATGTCAGATTTCATTGAAAGCTATTTAAAAATAAGCTGGATACGATCTGGAACAATAGGGAACTCTCATTCATGCTTATTGGAGAATAAATCAATAAATCACTACAGAAACAGCTTAGAAACAGCTAGTGTAATTGAAGGTGTGAATGTCCTACATTAGGAAAAACTGGTCTATGTGCACAAAGGAACATGTATAGTAAAACAACATTGTTTGTAAAAAAAAAAATTAAAAACAATTTAAATATCTACTAGCCGGCGACTGAAAACATATTTTGTGTCATATTTAGAGGGTCAAATTGTATACAGAAATTCAAATGTAGGGCCTCCCTGGTGGCGCAGTGGGTTAAGCAACGCACTATGAAGCAAACCGCAGCCACTGCAGCACGAGTTCGATCCCTGCTGCCGGCCAGGGAG
>JAGFMF010011413.1:2860062-2902491 GCA_019455555.1 Galemys pyrenaicus
TCCCTGGCCGGCAGCAGGGATCGAACTCGTGCTGCAATGGCTGCGGTTTGCTTCATAGTGCGCTGCTTAACCCACTGCGCCACCAGGGGAGGCCCTATACTGTTTTTCCTTTGATGACTTTTAGATTGTTCTCTTTTTTCAAATTTGGATTCTTAAGAATAAAGGTGAAATCATCTCAGTTTGCATTTTTCAACATATTTTAACCTTAGAGCTGACTGATTTAAACTTAAACATATCAGTACTAATACTCCCAACTTGCTTAAATTGGGTAAGTTCAAGACTTTTAGGATTCCTTTTTATCTTGCTTTCCCTTTCTTGTTTGGATTTTTTAAATCTTGCCATTTCATTCTTTACCACACAGTTTTCTTAAAATACAAAAACACTGACCATGGTTATCCATCTCTTATTTGGTGTCAGTCTCCCTTTTTTGGCCTCTACTAACCTCAGAGAGACTTTGTCTTAATTAATATTGCTTGTGTATGTGCTTTTCTTCCTCTATCACCTTCCTGTTACTCTAGAATTAAAGCAAAGCTCTTTTACTTTATATTTTCAGACTTCCATCAGGTCATCACCACACATTATAAATTTCTTTTTCTTTAATCTCTTAATTATCTTTATTATTCTTCCCATCTCATCCCCATTCACTGTATCTTTATTATAACTTTTACCCTGTTCTTTATCACAGGCATTCCCACTTGAATTCTTGAAACCTCTGGCATATAGTGTAAGAATTTTTAAAGTATTATTATATCTAAGAATCCTCTCAGGTATAGTCCCCATTAAATTCCCCCACCAAGTCACCCATGAGCCTCCACCATAATCTCTTTTTTTCTTCCCACCACTGACTTAACCCCTCCCTTCCCATTCCCCTGCTGAATGTCTCTGATCTGTAATTGCCTATTAATTTTGTCTTTCTTTCCCCTTTATCCCTTATTTGGTTCACCTATATTCCTCCTGTAAATAAAATCATATGATATTTTTCTCTTTCCTTCTGGCTTATTTCACTGAGCATATTCCTTTCCAGCTCCATCCATGTTGCTGCAAAAGTGGCATGAGTTTTTCTTTTCTGATTGCTGAGTAGTCTTCCATTGTGTATATGTACCACTTGTTTTTGGGCATTTAGGTTGTTTCCATATCTTAGCTATTTTATATAGTGCTGTAATAAAAATAGGCTTGCAGGTTTCCTTTCAAATTAATGTTTTTGTGTTCTCAGGATAGATTCTTAGGAGTGGAATTGCTGGATTATATGGTAGCTCTAGTTTTAGTAATTTGAGGAACCTCCACACAAATTTCCATAGTGGTTGCACCAGCTTGCTTGCATTCTGATCAGCAGTGTAAGGGAGTTCCATTTTCTCTACATCCTCGCCAGCATTTTTTTGTTGCCAGTTTTTTTTAGTATGTGCCATTCTTACTAGTACAAGGTGGTATCTCATTGTGGTTTTGATTTGAATTTCCCTGATTATAAGTGATGTTGAACATTTTTTCATATACTTGATGGTGGTGGGAATTTTATGGTGCCTACACCTACCTAAGTAGATAAATCAAACATTGTACAAAAATTGAACAATGATTTATATATCTATATATACATATATACACACAATACATTTCCATTAAAAATAAATATAAGAAAATCTACTGACTATAATTCAATTTTTTAGTAAATAAGTAAGGTTAATCCAGAAGGAAAATTAAAAAAAATCCTAATGAAAGAAGGGAATAAAGGAGTTCAGGATCAAGAAGTTGGTAGAGGGCCTCCTTGGTGGCGCAGTGGGTTAAACAACGCACTATGAAGCAAACCACAGCCACTGCAGCACGAGTTTGATCCCTGCCGCCGGCCAGGGAGGGGACCCACATGGCACAGCAGACCTCTCCTGCCTCGCCCACTGCTTCCCTCAGCAGTGTGTTTCAGTCAGTCTGCCTGTTCTGCTCCCCACTCTGTCTGGTGATTCCTCTCACCTCCTGCAACTCTGGCCTGTACCCCAACTCTTGTAAGCATAAATAAATAAATCTTAAAAAAAAAAAGTTGGTAGAGAAAGACAATCACACCTTGTGCAAGGTGGGAGTAGACTTGAGCTGAAATTCATCTTGAGAGGGTGTATGATATTGCCAGCCACAATCTGCTCATGCTCTCTCTCTCTCTCTCCCCCCTCCTCCCCCCTTTTATTTCTTTTTTATTTTTCTCTCTCCTTTATGCTTTTTTCCAGGGCATTGTCACTTAACATTTCTCCCTTCACACCATATTTTTCATTTCTTTATCTTAGTATTATATCTGGACTTGATCATATCCTGACTAGTACTTCAAACTAAGTTCATTTGGGGAGGAAAAACTGACTGCATAACTAATAATAAGATGAATGAATGGTGTCTTAGTAGGTACAAGTTTGGATTTTGAAAAGATGACTTTTTCATATTTTGCAATAATTATGTAATTGTTTTGGGCATTTTTAACTTTGTTTGCAAATGATCAGCTAACAAAATGTCTTCAAACTAGCAACATTTATTAACACATTTTACCCCCATATACTTCTCAGTCAGTGTTGTTTTCTTTAATTACTGTAAAAAAAAAAACTGCTGAGAATGCAGGTACAATACTTCATTCTCATAATCTTGGTCTGTCACATTGGGATTTTCCTAGGAAAATTGAATGGCTGAGTTTTCTTCCCTTGTACCTCATTGCCATATTTTACCTGGTCCATTTTTATTGATGAATATCTGTTTCTCTTCAGTAGGTATTTTTTTATTTTAAAATCATTACCTTTTTATATGCATAACATTATTTCTATTTTCATTTCTAGTTAACACTCCTTTATATCTTTTTTGATATTAAATTTTTATTTCTATAAGACTGTTAACAGGCTTCTAAAGTTTTTTCCTTTGTCTACAAATTAGAATTATATTTCTGGTAGTTTCAGAATTGTGAAGAGTGGTGGGTAGAAAGGAGATTAAATTGTTTATTTTTTCACCCCAGAAAAATTAATACATAATTTTTTAATATGCTAACCATAATATTTTACTGAAAGCTTACCTTACTAGTCATATGGGATATTTTTTCTATAGGTTATTTGCAGATGTTCCAGAACAAACTGTTAAAGTTAAAATCTTGTATTTTAATTTCTGCAGCTGTGCTACATGTGTATTTGTGATATCTAGATACATGATACCTATATAGGTATAGATATGGCTACATATATATATATATATACACACTGCTGATGGTATTTAACAGGATGCTGGATTAATATGCATGAAGAAAAATCATGGTCTCTCTGAACATACTTGATACATTTCTTACAGGTCCTGAGTTCTGTCCGTACAGAATGGGATCCATTGGATGTTTGCTTTGGCACCAAGCAGCCTTATCAGGTGTTCACAGTGGAGCACTCAGTCAGTGTAGACAAAGAGCCCATGGCTGACAGCTGCATCTACGAATGTGTTCGGAACAAAATCCAGTGTATATCAGTCACCAGAATACCACTAAGATCGAAGGCCATTAGCTGCTGCAGGAATGTTACTGAAGACAAACTGATTCTGGGCTGTGAAGATTCTTCAATAATTCTTTATGAAACTCACCGTCGAGTGACTCTCTTAGCCCAGGCTGAACTGTTGCCTTCCTTAATAAGCTGCCACCCAAGTGGTGCCATTCTGCTAGTTGGCAGCAATCAAGGGGAGCTGCAAATTTTCGATATGGCTCTATCCCCTATTAACATCCAGCTCTTGGCTGAAGACTGCTCACCCAGTGAGACTCTGCAATTCAATAAATTATTCGATGTTTCCAGCAGTCTTGTCCAAATGCAGTGGATAGCTCCTCAGGGTGTTTCTCAGAAGCCTGAAAGTGGGGAAATCTATGACCTCCTTTTCCTCAGGTTTGACAGAGGACCTCTGGGTGTTCTTTTGTTTAAACTTGGTAAGTCAAGGAAGTTGGTAAGTAAGTAATTTGAAGTGTCTATGATGGTGACATTATATACAGTTAAAGCAATGTAACTATTCTTGGAATGTTGATTTTCTATTTGTTACCCCATAAATAAGCTTGCCTGTCAAACATTTCATATAGTTTCCTCAGGAAGAATTTGTGGATGATTTTGTAAATGTCAAACAGTAGATATGCAAGAATTAGATATTGAAAGATTTGGAATTTGTACTAGTTATACTGTTATGAATAAAGAGCCTAAACTTTCACATTTGATATTCTCCAAAATAAACTTAGACTAAAACAAATTATTTAATAGGCATGTGAATATTTAAAAGGTACTCGGTATGTTCTTTAAAAAAATTCTTTGCTGTTAGTAACATAATTTTATTTTTGATTAAAATTATTTTAGCTTAAAGGATAGGTTGTTTTCCAGAGAGTGGAAATTGTGTAAAACAAACCCTTTAACAGAAGAAAAAAGCAAATATTTAGTCAGAAATTGCTAAAGATACAGGCCTTACTTATCTTGCTTCCTTTGTAGATAAAAATACGTAAAAGGATTTATCATTGCTGTCATGTGTCACTTAATGACAGGATATGTTTTAAGAGATACATTGTGGAGTGAATTCATCACTGTGAACACTGCAGAGTGTACTTACACACCCAGGCCCTTACACAGGGACCACCATGACTTTGTGGTCCACTGTTGTTATGTGGCAGATGAGAATACGCCCTTTTCAACTAGGAGACTTTAAAATGATATTTTAGTATTATGATTCGTTTGCCTTTTATAGTTTTGCATTACCAGTTATGCCCTGAAATACATTCTGTTTAGGTAGTTTTACATAGTCTGACATTCTTTAGAGAATCTCACTTAGGTTTTTAAGGAAACAGATTTTAATTAAGGCATGACATGGCTATTGAACACACAGAAAGTAAAGACATTTGGGGTCTCCTTGGTACACGGGGTTAAGTCACAGCTCTGTGAAGCTGTCCACAGCCACTGTAGCTTGAGCTCGATCCCTGGCCAGGGAGGGGACCCACTCGGCGCAGCAGACCTCTCCCGTCTCACCCGCTGCTCCCCTCAGCAGTGTGTTTCAGTTGATTTGCCTCTTCTGTTCCCTACTCTATATCTGGTGAATCCTCTCACCGCCCCCACCTCTGACCTGTACCCCAATTCTTATATGCATAAATAAATAAATCTTTTTTTAAAAAGGTGAATACATTTTAAAACTTCTTAAAGGACTTGACAGTATAGAACAAAGTTAAGATTTTTAAAAAAGATTTATTTATGTGCACAAGAAATGGGCCAGAGGTGCAGGGGGTGAGAAGATTCACCAGCAACGGAGTGGGGAGCAGAACAGGCAGATCTACTGAAATGGACTGCTGAGGGGATCAGTGGGCAAGATAGGAGAGGTCTGCTTGGCCATGAGGGTTAGCTCCCTGGTTGGCTGGGGATAGGACTCTTGCTGGATCAAACTTGTGCTGCAGTGACTGGGGATAGCTTGATAGTGCTGTCTTTAACTCCTGTGCCACCAGGGAGGCTCCCAAGTTAAAATTTTACTGCATCTTCTGGCCTTTAAAATTCAACACATGAAGTAAGTCTAATGAAAATAATTGACCTGAAAGATATAATGTGAGGGCATGTTCTTTCTACATAATAAATATGCAACTAAATCTATTCCTAATGTAAATATCGTACAAGAAAAAAATGTTCAGAATCTCATTTATTACAAAATAGTCCAGATCTACTTTGCTCACCTATATGTTCAACAGTTGTATGTCTCCATACACAACATTTATTAAAGTAGACGTTAGATGTTTTTTACATGTCTGTTAAAAGATACACATGTATACAAGCATGTGCAAGCATACATGTACACACATACACACTCACTCATACCCTCTAAATTACCCAGTTACCTGTCAAACAGCAGGCTCTCTGCCCACATACACCTAGCTTTTCTTTAGCCCTCCCTGTGGGCCTACTCGCAACAGCTTTACAAAAAGCACAGCTTTCTCTTCCTATCTCTAGCACATTTCCCTTCTTACTAAAGTAAACAGGCTCTCAGTGTAGGGATTTAGAGGGCTTCCTGCTAATTGCCAGCTTGTAAACTTAATTGGACTGTCTCCCTGGGCGCTGTTCCTAAATCAATTAGGCAATGAGTTGGCTGTCACCTCTTTTTCCCAAGAAGGTCTCTTGGAAGAGAATTATCCAATAGAAGTCAAGCATTCAAATGAAAGGTGATAACTTCTGCAACTGACATTTATCATAAATTTTATTTTCAATGTAACTTAAGTTTTATAAGATAGGACAGTTTTGCAGTCTTTCAGATTCTTTAAAAGTTATAAATATGGAAGTATCCTAGGACCGAGAAAGTTTTGTCTGCACCTTTAATGTATTATAAGATTAATGTTTATTATTTATTTTTCCTGAGAACAGTAGATTCCTTTAAACAGTAGATTCCAATTAACATATTTTTTTTAAAGAAAATCCTGTTTAAAGAACAGATTTTTCTTAGGATCTGCTACTAAATACATCCAAAAATTTAATATACTTCTTGAATTAACACAGTGCTGATTCTGGGCTTTCATGTGAAATTTTCATGTATAATTCAAGTTGCTGCATATATAAGCAGGTAGTAGCATGTACAGTTTTCCCACTAGGGAGTATTTATGAGATTTTTTTAAGATGCTCGTTATGCAAGCCTTTGGAAAATTTGACATGAAAGGTGTAGCTTACAATTTACTAAGCTGGTATAGATCATAGTTTAAAATAGAACGCTGTCATATGTAAACGTAGTGGCTGGTGCCATTAGGCTAGGATTTTTGGAGTTTGACTCTTAGGTCAGTTAGTGTAATGTTGAAGACAAACTTTTTCTAGAGCTTTCATTCTAAATCCTTATAATCATTGCACAGATGTGTCAGAGATTAAAAGGCCATCACACTTTTATTAGAAGAATGCAAAGAACATGTTTTCCTTGGGAGGGAGCTAGAAGTGACATCCTCCCACGTGGAAGCCAAGAAGTACTGTTTCATGTAAAGCTATAATAGATCAGACTTCCTTTACTTGACTATCATTATCCCATACTTCCACATAGATAGACTGAGATTAACTTTTAAAAGAAGAGGCCCTCATACTACTGAGATATAAAGCTTTTCTGATTTCATCAGTACCTTTTCCAGCCTTCACTGCACTCTTTAAATCCATGTGATCTGCTGCCTGCCCTCTTAGACGGCCTGACCAATTACGTTTTCTGTTCCTCACCATCCACCCTACCCAATGAACCACTTATCTACATGTACATAAGTCTTTCCTTCTCAGTTCATTGGGCAAAGAGCCCTTCCTCTTGTCCAAGACTAGTTCCACCACTAGTCACGCTGGATCCCACAACATTCCCCTTACACCTAAACCGTCGCCCTCCCACAAATCTTGCTACATTAGTAGGTACAGGCCCAAGTTTCACCATGAAACAAACTCTTTATTAAAATTATTTACATCGTGTTATTAATTGTATGTTCATAGTCATATGAACTTAACTGTGTTCACCTTTCATACGACATCTTCTCATTGAAATGATAGTAAACACTGACTTTCTCTGCTTCTTCACTTCTTATTCACTCCTCAGAGCGCTATATCCTGGTGTCAGTGTGCTCCTGAAACTTCTCTTGAAAAAGTCACTAGGGACATCACACTGTCTGTATCTGTATCTATTTCCTTTGTTACTTGATGACTTCTCAGCACTGTGTGATTGCTGACCACGTCCACTCTCACTGGACTTCCCTTCTGTGACCCTGATTCAACTTTCTTCAACTTTTTATTCACTTCTGCCTATTGAGGCCTTTTAGGTTTACATTTTTAGTTTTCATTGAATGCAGATTGAGAGTTTACTTTTAATTTAACTATCCCATCTTCAGTCCAGGCCACTCTTAATTCCATGCCCTCATATTCATCTAGCTGCTAGATACCTCCTTTTGGGTGTATACAGATGTACCTCAGGCACATGTGCAGATGTGAAATCATTCTCTTTCTCCCCAGGCATGCTGCTTCTCCTCTTCTCTCTATTTGGTGGATGGTACAATTATTCAGATGGAATCCCAAGTCAAAAGTCATACTAGACTCTTGCATCATATTGCCATATACAAAAAATACTTGCCTTCTAATGTTGTTCAAAACATCTCGTTCTTTTCAGTTAGCTGTGATTACCTTAATCTAGAAGTTGCCTAGGTTAGTCTAATTAGGTTTACAAGCTGGCAATTAACTCCCTTAATCTAGCAGTGCTTCTCTATATGTATTCTTCACCTTTTCAGTCTTCCCATCCCATCTCTAGTTGGTTCCCCAAACTACCAGCAGAGTTACCTTTCTATCAGTACAGATTTGGTCTTATATTCTCCAACCTCACATTCTTCAGTGGTTCATAAACCCTTTGCTTCTCAGGGGTCATCTTTCCAGCTTTCTCCACTGAGTGGTCCCCAATCTTGGTATGTGCTGTGACAGGCCTTTCTTCCTTGTGGTGGCACTAATATTCCATTTGCTGGAGTGCCCCCACAAAGCATGCAAAGTGAGGTAAAGGTTAAGTATTCAAATGATATTAATTAAGAAGTAACTAAAGCTAACTTCTTGCCCCTTGAGATATTGAAAATCACAGTTGTGTATGTTTGTCACTCTAAAAAGCATGTGTGATTTTTTCCTTAGTACTTTTGCAAGAAAAGTGTTCTCCAGTGGTTAGTTTTAATGATATATTTAAATATTATACTTTATCCAGGTGGTAATTATTAGTATAATTTATCGCTAGAAATGTCCAGAAAGAATGTTACTGTTCTTTTTGATAGGGGCCATTCTCACAGGTGTGAGATGGTATCTCATTGTGGTTTTCGTTTCCATTTCCCTGATGTAATGATGAGCAATTTTTCATGTGCCTGTTGGAGAAGTGTCAGTTTAGTTCATGTCCATGCCCATTTTTTTTTTAATTGGGTTCTTTGCTTTATTTTTTTTGTTCTGTTGTGAGTTCTTGGATATCAACTTTTTGTCAAATGTGTGATGTGCAGATAGTTTCTCCCATTCAGTGTCTTTTTGTTTCGGTGATACTTTCTTTGTGCAGAAGCTTTTTAGGTTGATGTACTCCTGTTTGCTTCTATTCACTTTTGATTCTCTTGCTGTTGGAGACAAATCCACGAAGATTATCACAGAAGGCAACATCATGGAATGTTTTGCCTGTTTTCTCTTCGGTGTATTTTAGGGTTTCTTCTCTTGCTTCCACATTGTTATTTAATACATTTAAATTAATTTTTGTGTAAGGAATGAGATGAGGATCTGGTTCCACTCTTTTGCATGTGACTTTCTAGGTTTCCCAACACCAATTATTGAAGAGAATTTCCTCTCTCAGTGTATATTCTTGGCTCCTTTGTCATTTACTGTCCATTTACTGGATTTACTGTCCATAGGTGTGCATGTTGATTTCTGCATTCTCAATTCTATTCCATTGGCCTGTATGTGTGTTTGTCTGGTTTTTGTTCTAGTACCATAGCATTCTGATTACTTTGTAATATAGTTTCAAGGCTGGGAGAGTGATACAGCTGCTTTCAGGATGGTTTTTGGTATTTGGAGGTCTTTGTAGTTCCACATGAGTTTCAATAATGTTTGGTCTATTTCTTAGAAGAATGCTATTGGCAACTTGATAGGGATTGTAGTGAATCTTTGTCTTATTTCAATAAATGGTCATGTTAACAATGTTGATTCTTCCAGTTCATGAGCAGGGAATATTTTTCCTTTGTTTTGTTTTCTGTTTTTTGGCCTTTTTTTTTTTTTTTTAATGATGTCTGACAGTTTTCATTGTATAGGTCCTTCAATTCCTTTATTTAGTTTGTATCTCCATCTTTAATTCTTTTTGATGTGATTTTGAATGGAATTGTTTTCTTGATTTCTTTCTCTTCTAGTTCGTTGTTGCATATAGAAATGCAGCTGATTTTTGTAATTTTTTCCTGTAAACTGCTTCTTTATTGGCTTATTTCAATTAGTTTTAAATGTAGTCTTTAGGGTTTTTATATGTATATTATCATATCATCTCCAAATAGTGATACTAGTGTAGTGATACTACTACTCTCCCAATTTGGATTTTTTTTATATCTTTCTCTTGATTAATTGCTCTAGCAAGAACTCCAGTACTATGTTTAATAGTAGTGGTGAAAGTAAGACATCCTTGTCTTATATCAGATCTTAGAGGAAAAACTTTCACTCTTTCACCATTGAGTATGATATTAACTGTGGGTAGAATGTTGAGGTATGTTCCATCTCACCCCAGTTTTTTGAGGATTTTTATTATAGATAGTTGTTGAA
This sequence comes from Galemys pyrenaicus, assembly GCA_019455555.1. Classification (NCBI taxonomy): domain Eukaryota; kingdom Metazoa; phylum Chordata; class Mammalia; order Eulipotyphla; family Talpidae; genus Galemys; species Galemys pyrenaicus. The sequence goes on from JAGFMF010011413.1 coordinate 2,870,310, forward strand.
TTTTATCAAATGCCTTCTGTGAATCATATGACTTTTATCTTTCCTTTTGTTAATGTGGTGAATTAAACTGATGGATGTTTCAATATTGAACCATCCTTGTGTCCCTGCAGTAATTCCACTTGGTCATGATGTATGTTCTTTTGATGTATTGTTGAATTTGTTTTGCAAAGATTTATTGGAGGATTTTTGTATCCATGTTCATCAGGGATGTTGGTCTGTATTTTTTTAATATTTAATCCATGTTCCTCAGGGATATTGGTCTGTATTTCTTTGGTTTTGATATCAAAGTGATGTTGGCCTCATAGAATGTGTTTGGGAGCATTCCCTGTACATCAGTTTTTCTGAGGAGTTTGGGAAGGATAGATGTTAGTTCTTCTTTGAAGGATCTGGTAGAACTCACTAGTGAATCTGGGCCTAGGTTTTTGTTTTGGGGGGAGACATTTAACTATTATTTCAATTTCTTCCTTGGAACTTGGTCTGTTTAGGTATTCTATTTCTTCTTCATTCAGTCTTGGAGGGTTGCAGATTTCTAAGAATATGTCATTTCATCTAAGTTACTCAATTTGTAGTAATCGCTTATGAACCTCTCTACTTTTGAAATGCTATGGCTACTTCTTTTTCTTTTCTGAGTCTGTTAGCATTTTCTCCTTTAGCTACAGGTTTGTCTATTTTGTTAACTTTCAAAAAACAGCAAGGTTTTGGTCTTATTTATCCTTTGGACTACTTGATTTCTATTTCTCTTATTTCTGCTCTTATTTTTTTATTTGCTTTTCCCTACTGGCATTTAGTTTCATTTGTTTTTATTTTAGAAAGTTTATTTTTTTTCTCCGTTGAATATGAATCGTGGCCATGTGTATTTGTCTGTGAAGATACTCTTCTCTTACAGTGTCTTATATGTTTATATTTACATCTAACCATAGTCCTAATTACTGTGATAAAACAGTAAATCTTAAAACCAGATATTAGTCCTCTGACTTTATTATTCTTTTTCAAAATTGTTCTGACTACTCTACAACATTTGGATTTCAGTATAAATTTTAATGCTTTATTTTTTTTTAAGATTTATTTATTTATGCATACAAGCACTAGGGTACAGGCCAGAGGTGTGGGGAGGTAAGAGGATTCACCACAGAAAGTGGGGAGCAGAACAGGCAGATCAATGGAAGCACACTGCTGAGGGGAGCAGCGGGCACAGCAGGAGAGGTCTGCCATGCCATGTGGGTCCCCTCCCTGGCCGGCAGCAGGGATCGAACTCGTGCTGCAGTGGCTGTGGTTTGCTTCGTAGTGCGTTGCTTAACCCACTGTGCCACCAGGGAGGCCCTCAGTATAAATTTTAAAGTTTGTCATGTCTACAAAAATGCCTAATGAGATTTTGGTTGGGATTATGTTGAATCTGTAGATCAATTTGGGAAGTGAATGACAGTTTGGCAATACTGAGTTTCCTGATTGTGTATACAATTTTTCCCCACTTATTCGAGTCTTTTTAAACCTCTCTCATTAGGATTTTATCATTTGAAGTGTAAAGATAAAAATATATTTGTTCGTGTACTTGGATGCTAGTGAAAACAGCATTTTTAATTAAAATTTAATTAAATTGTAATTGTTCACTAGAATTTATAGAACACATTCTTTTTAGTTATTAATCATATGTTATCAATATAACCCTGTTAAATTCACTTATTATTTGTGGTAAATTTTTTGGCATATATGTTAGGATTTCACTCATAGATATTTATCTATAATTTAAATGTGTTACATCTTCTTCTCCAACCCATGTCTTTTGTTTTTATCCCTTACTCAACTAGCAGACCTCTACTACAACAGAAGAGGGAAGCTAAGACATCCTCTTTTTGTTTCTTAAGTAAAAAATGTTCAGTCTTTCACTACAAGTATGATGTTATTAGGTTGAGAAAATCACCTTTAGTTCCTGTTATGTACAGCTACAGTATCTTAAGTGAATGTTGATTTTTTTTAAGTTCTTTTTCCTCATCTATTATAATGATTAAATGTGTTTCCGGTTATATGATGAATTATATTGATTCATTTTCAAATGTATAGGCAACCTTGCACTTGTAACTAAATCTCTCTTATTCATAGTGTATTATATTTTTAATATATTGCCTCATATTTTCTTAAGGATTTTTGTGCTTATGAGAAATATTGGTCTGAAGTTATAATATCTTGGTCAATTTTTGGTATCAAGATAATGCTAACATCATGAAATGAGTTGGGAAATGTTCCCTCTTTTAATATTTTGCTTTGTATAGAGATGACATCACTTTTTCTTTAATATTTGAGAGAATTCACCAGTGAAGGCATCTGGATATATAGGTTTTGTGAGTATATGTGTTGTATGTGAGTATAAAACATTCTTAACTACAAATTCAGATTTAAATAATAAACATTCTGAGGTTGTTGGTTTCTTCAATGAACTTGATAGTTTGACTTTTTCAAGGAATTAACTTGATTTAAGTTTATTTGATAAAATTATCCATGTTACTTATAGTTTTTAATACCTATAGTTGTATAGTGCTTATTACTCTTAATAGTGGTAAGTTGTGTCCTTTCTCACTTTTTCCTCAGTTTAGATAGCAGATCAATTTTACAGATCCAGTCAAAGAGCCATCTTTTGAATTCATTGATTTTCACTGTTCTTTGTTTTTTTAATATTTATTACCTTTAGTGTTTCCTTCCTTATGCTCTCTTTTAGGTCTAGCTTGTTCTTTTTTCTTTAGTTGCTTAAATGTGGAAGCTTGGATTTTAAAATTATTAATATGTTTAATATTAATAACATAATATATAATTAATAATATATTTAATAATTATTAAAATTGTTTTATTTTTATTTTTAAAAAATCTAATTGAGATTTTTAAAGACAAATTTCTGTGTAAACACTGCTTTAGCTACATCTCATACATTTAATCTTATGTATAAAAATATTGATTGATGGCTACATCACTGGTGATTTTTGGTTATCTTTCCATATTGCTATCTAATTTCATTTTGTTGTGGTTAGAGAACTACTGTTTATAATTTCAAAACATTTACTTATTGAGACTTGCTTTATCATCTAGAATAATATCCTGGTTGCTGTTATATGTACATTTTAAAAGAATGTATAATCTGCTTTTGTTGGGTGAAAGTATTTTAGATATGTCAGTTACATCAAATTCAGTGCTACTGTTCTTTAAGTATTTTTAATGCTTAAGGATTTCCTGTTTACATGTGCTCTCAACTAGTGAGGCTAAAATCTACAACAACAATCATTATAGGTTTGATTTATTTTTTTTAGTTCTCTCAGTTTTTGCTTTATTATCTTATAGTTCTGTAATATGCATTGACAGTTGCATTATTTGTTTCAGCTCTTTATTATAAAGGTATATAATTTTAAGTAAATTTATTTTTATCTCAGTTATTAAAGGATTGCTGTTGTCTTCTGACTTGCATTCTATCATAAACAAAGTCTACAATGATTCAGATCTTTGTTTGTATTGTCTTTTTTCCTATGACGACTTCTTACGATTTTATCTTTATAAACTTTTGAACGACTTGATAATATATTAGTTTTTCTTTTCTCTTGTTAGAAGTGCCGCTTAAGGAACAAAGTCAACAGATTTAATGTATTTTTGGTTTCTTGCAAAGTTCCCATGCTTTAGTATCTACTGCAAATGAACCACCCTGATTTATGAGAACTTCCAGGGCTTGACTGCAGGCTGAAAAAGCTTTTGTTGATTTGTATTTGTTGATTCTACTAACACAAAAAGAATAGTAAAGTTTTACTGCTTAGTATAGGCAGGGCAATTCCTCAGATTCCCTATCAAGTTGAGTCCTGTTATATATAACGCAGTTCTCATTTTATGTGACTTGAAGTTAGTATGAAGAATTTTGACATCTTTCTCATGAATCAATACGTATTTTAAAAAGCTGAAGCCTATAAAATATTCCATTTAAATTAGGATAATGATAATAATGAAAAGATTTCATTAAGATTTTATATATTTTACAGCTTGCAAAGATTTTATGTACTTTTTTACTTTAGCTTTATCATTATTTGTACTTTTGTAGTCATTCAAATCTGTAAATACTGGCTGAAGAAAAATATATTTCATAGCCAGCCATTGTTAAGAGATTAAAAAAAAACTGCTTAAAGGTCTTAGTACTTACTGTCATTTAATTACACAGAAATTGTTTAAAATGAAATTATCCATTTAAAAGGTGATAAAGTTAGAACAGATTGCCACCCACCTTTGTTTTGTTTTCTGTTTCTTTAAGATTAGAGGTGGATTTTCTTTTATCTCTTTTTTGGAAGGAAGGAGTAATTTATCCTGATATTACTATGGTTTTGTTTAAGGTATAAACATTGAATATAGACTACAAATACAATAGTATTTTTTAATGAGTTTTTAAAAATATACCATTAACATTGGCTTACAACACCAAATGTGATTCACAGCTATGGGAGCATACCTCTTCAGATGCACGTCACCACTCTCCCCTCGCAGACACCCACCGCCCTCCCCGCCCTCCCCGCCCTCCATCACAGTCTGTTAGGCCCTCTCTGTTCTTTGCTCTCCATCCTCCCCACCTGCCTCTGGTAGCCTTTATTCTAGACAGATTTCTAGTGTTTGTTACTGATTTTAACTGACTTTTTATTTCTTTATAGTCCATATGTTAGTGAAATCATGCATTTATTATTTGTCTTTCTCCTGACTTATTTCACTTAGCATTTAAACCTCCTGTTTCATGCATGTTGTCACAAATGGCAAGAGCTCATCTTTTCATTTTTATTGCTGAGTCGGATTCTGTTGTGTGTATATACCCCGTCTTCCTAATCCACTCATCTGTCTTGAGGACTTGCATTGTTTCCATAATTTGACTGTTGTAAATAGGGACACTAACAGAATTAGTGTTTCTGCATTCCTCAGACAGATGCCCATGACTGGAATTGCTAGGTCATATGGTAGATTAATTTTAAGAAACTTGAATTGTCTTTCATTTTAAAAAGGATAAAAAAATTATATTACACCAAGAAGTTTTATAACAAATACTACTTGTGAAAGAGTATTGTATCAGGAATAACAGGAATCATTTCTTATTTCAGTAGAAGAGAATATTCTCTAAATGTCAATTTAAAATTGATATGTGATATCTATGATGAATCAATTTAGAATACTCATTCATAAAAAGACTTAAAAGTGTTTATATAGTCACATTATACTTGTCATGCAGTTATAGTCTCCCCTGATTCTAACAGCTGAAAACATGGGACTACAGACTACGTGCAGGTCACAGCTAATGAAAGTTGTCAGTAAGAATTTAGTTTGCATCAAACCCCTGTCTTTTTGTTTTCATTTTTTTTAGCTGCATCGAAGACCTCCTAGCTTTATGGTAGGGCCTATACCACAGAGTCAATAAATTCACAAAATATTCCATCAATTTAATAACTTCCCACCTGAAAAAAACCAAAAACCCAAAAGTAAAAAATTGAAGTGCTCCAGAGGTGCGCCAGAGGTGCGGGGAGCCCTTCTCATGCACCACACCTAGCCACAGGGCTCCTGACACTGCTGTTGCTCTGAGGTTGGGAGACAGCAGTCAACCTGTTGCAGCTCCCTTTCACCTGGGTTGAGGACCCTCACTTCTCTTTGGGCTGTGTTCAGCTTCTGCATGAGCCCCATTTGGTCCAACAGGTCAAAAATAAAACACCTCATTTGGTATGTAACAGTCAGCCAGCAGTTCCTTGACACTGGGATCCCAGATTTTGTCACTTTCCATGCTCAGAAGCTTGTTCATACTTCTTTCCAGCTCTGGGGTTACCTCTTCCTGGCAGTAACAGAGGCAAGTGAGCTGCTCCAGAATCTGCTCCTATGGGTTGAAGACTCTGAGCCCTGGGCCAAGACTGTCCAGCCAGGGGCCAGGACCTCTGTCCACATGGTGGCTGCTGGGGCCACGTGCCGAGTTGAGCCGCTCCTGTGCGGCATCACCACTTGGTGGCCAGGGCACCAGATGGGCTTGCCTGCGGACTGCTGCGGCATGTAGAGCTCTGGGGCCTGGCCTGGCAGCATCCACCTGCGGCACCCCAAAGGCACCCCAAATCCTGTCTGGCAAAAACAGGGTTAGCTATTGTGGTCCCCCTAAAAATTCTATTCATGTGTATTGTAACTTAGTATAAGTTGTTTGATTATGCAGAATGAAAGTTAGCTAATGACGTGCTGAGTGATAAACATAAGCTAGAAGGAGTTTGGTAGGTGGCATATAAAATGAAGATCTAACCACAGAACCATATTACTTACTAATCACCTTCAAAAGCACACGTTTTAGCATTTATGAAGGAAATGATTGATCACCGTTTTGTTTTGTTTTTTCATAGAAAAGTTACTCTGTTTCTATTGTTCTACTTTCTATTTTAAGTTTCACTTGACTTTACTTTTTTTGTGGCAGGTATCTTCACACGAGGACAGCTGGGCCTGGTAGACATTATCTTCCAGTACATTCACTATGATGAGATCTCTGAGGCAATCAACATCCTGAGCAGTATGAACTGGGACACTCTGGGCCACCAGTGCTTTATATGTATGAGTGCCATTGTCAACCATCTTCTTAGACAAAAGCTCACTCCAGAAAGAGAAGGTAGACTTGAAATAGACTTTATAAATGAGCTTTGTATATACATAAAGTGTATTTTATTGAGTCAGTTATTTTTGAGGATGTTTTTGAGTTGATTTTTAGTAAAAGGCAAAATTATTATTGCCTTTTTAAAACAAGATTAGATATCAATGCTCTTACTATATAGACTTTGTCAGCATAAAAAACAACTTTCCTTAGACTTACATTGGAACTCACAATGCTGTCATTGTACATTTCAATCTAAGTTCATGTGTGAAATATGCTCAGATTTCAAACTTTGATCAGGCATTTCAGTACTCTGTGGGGTCTGTACGACAAAAGGCACTAAACAAAAGTCCTTATTTCTCCCTCACTTTAAACATCAATATTTTTCTCACACCCCAGATTTTTTGTCTACACAATAGTCTTTAAACTCTGTGTGTGTGTGAGTGCATTCAAGCACAGGCTGCTCCCTCTTGTCTTCACTCTAACTTGGAGTTCTGATAACCCTTTCCCTTCTCCTACTTAAATTTTCCTACCTTCCTTCAGTAAGTTATTTTGCCCAAAAGATTTCAGATTATTGTCAAAAGAGAGACAAGATACTGAGTATACTACATATAATACTGAAAAAAAATTTTATATAGTCAGTTACCCAGTTTATACTGTGCTATATAGGTTATTCACTTATATGTAAAATGTACCTAAACATTCTTTTTTTTCCTGTATTGTCAAATTTTATTGATCACCATTTAGAAAATTAGCGGGGGTACGGCTTCACGCCTGACTATATGCACATGCTTCACTCATTCTCCACCAAACTTCTAGTGCTCCCACATACCATGTTTCCCCACTGTATCCTCTTCCTCTCCACCCATCTTCCCCAGTAATTTCCATGTTTTTCACATAGTCTAGGAGTTACTTTTGTTGTGCTCTGCCTGTTTTTTTTTCTGTGGTTAGACACATTCTACAAATGAGGGAACTCACTGGGTAATTGCTTTTTACTTTCTGACTTCACTGAGCATGATCACTTGGAAATACATACAGACTGTCACAAATGACAGATTTCATCTTTTTTACACCTCAACATTTTTTCATTTGCATCTTTATTTAAAATCTTTTCAATAACATAGAAATTAACAGTGGGAAATCATGGCTACATGGTTAGGTAACTTAAATTCAGGAAAACAGTAAATCTGTTTAAGGTTCTACTGAAGAGTGGTTTTTTTCCCTCCTCCTGTTTTGTTTGCATTTTTATAAATCCTTTTATTCCACTTCATTATATTTTCAAAGTAAACAAGAGTTGTTTAGATATAACCCTGTACATAACCATTATTGTAGAGACTAATCAGTAACAACATGTTCCTGATTGGCTCCACTCACAAGAAGCTCACAATAAATACTAATGTTAACTAAATTCACTTTTAGGTAATAGTTCAGCCCATCTATGGAAATCTCAGTATTTCTATAGTGGAAAAATGCCTAGCACACTGCTTGACCCATAGTAGGCAGGTACTCAGTGAATTTTAATTAAAAATAAAAAAATTTAACTTCAGCGTTTCATTAGGGGACTTCAGAGCTATTAGGTATTACTATAATATTTTTGCCTATAGAAGTATCTCATGTAATTATTTCTTAGTATTGGCACATTATCAGAACTGAGTATAGAGTAGGAAAAAACAAAAAAAGAGAAGCAGAGTCCCTAAAGAAATCCTGTGATGTACACCCCGTCTATGCATAGGAGCCTAACTTTACAGTTGAAGTAGAAAAGAAATATTGAGGATATAAAATTGAATCTCAGCACTGATAATTGCTGAGCACCTTAGTGAACCTGTGCTGTAAAATTGCTGTCTTGTAAGAAAATCTCTTAGGGAATTCACAAATGGGCATTATCAAATTCTTGCCTTAATCAAAGATATTTTCACGGCACCATATTGGGAAGATAGGGAAATAAAAAACTTGTATGATACTAGTCCATTTAAATAAAACTCTAATGCTGGATTATCAGAATAGGTACATTTTAAGTATGTGTGTACATATGTATAAACACGCAGTACCCCCCCCCCCACCAAGTAACTACAAAATACATTTCTAAGACATTCAGAATTCCTTTCTATTGAGATTTATTCTATCTGAATCTAGCAAATCTGACATGGTAATTTGTTTTCCTTTTATTAGTGGAACCCAGTGAGCTCTTTTATTTGTAACCGTGTTGTGTTATCTTTGAGATCTTCATTTCTGCTTTAAACATCAAGCTGGGCTATCTAATGAATCTGTAACTGTGCTGGGAGTTACAACTATTCCATGTAGGCTTGAACATTTCAGATGTATGAAACATGCTGTCAAGAAAACAAGCAATGGCAAGAGAGTCTGGCTTGTTTTCATAATAGCATTGCTGTATTCAATTTTAATCTAAATTGACTGCTGCTTTGAAAGAAAATACCCCTAAAGTTCACCTTACTTTACTGTCTAGATTTGAGATTTGAAAAAAAGAAATTGCTAACAGCTTAGCCAAGACGAAAGCAATTACTTTGATGAGGTATTTAATATTTTGAAACCCAAATATGCTTAAAACTAAAGTTTTACTAAGTCAGGAATAGTCAACCCAATGCTAGTAGCATAAAAATCAGTGCATCTTACTGTGAACAGTGTTGTTCTCATATATACTCATGCTCTTGCCATTATGGTAATTACATAACTTTCAGGTATTTCTGGGCAGAAACACAACCCCTTAGGCATGTCTTGGTAAAACTGTAAAGTAGGCAAATAAACCCTTTTTCTCCCAATCTCTAGCCCTCTGGTTTATCAAAACCCATTCTCCAATCCAAGGTGTCAGTTGACCCAGCTCAGATTAACATGCTTTTCCCTCCCAGGGGTGTTAACTTTCACTCTTGGACAAAACCAAGAATCTTATTGTTTAGGAAAGGATTTAGAGACAGAGACTTTCATCGGTTTTAAAAAGTTTTAATGTTTTTACCCCATAAAGCTATTTTTATGTGTATTATTTTTTAAAAATATTTTAAATATTGATTTCAGTTCCCAGTACAGGAACCTTTTCTCTCCTCAGCTGAAGAGAGTTAAATGTTGAGTACACAGTGAGTTGATTTTACTGGAAATACTAGTTCAAACTGTGTTACTTTGATGAGTCACTGTTTTAATTACCCATTTGTGGTGAGAGGTTGGTTCATTATGGATTTCTTCAGTTTTGACAGCTTTTTGTTGCTCAGAGTCATTGTCAGCTTTGCCTCAAGTGAAAGTTTATACACAGGTTTGTTTTTGTACCAGCTGTCATATTTTAATTTCATCTTTCCTGCAACAAGCTCACATTTCATCCAAGTTTGCAAAACCTGACTGACTGCAAACATGAGTATTCTGTTGTAATTGAAGGAGTTTCACTTGTTTTAGTGCTGCTATGTTTGAAATCCACAGCACAGCTTGAGGCAAGCCTTGGAACCTTCTATGCTCCAACAAGACCACTACTGGATACAACTATATTGGAATACAGAGACCAAATCAGCAAATATGCCAGAAGATTCTTCCACCACTTGCTCAGGTGAATAATATCTTTGAATTAATTAGTATAAGACTGATCATCTATTTAAGAAATGGTATTCTGTCATTAAAATAATAATATGATTGTTTCCTAACAGCCCAGCCACTAAAGGAAAAATCTTCTCTTGATAGTCTTAATTTCTTATTTTCCTTTCAACAGATATATTGAGTATTGTTTAGGGCTTTTACATTATCACTGTACATTAATATAACATCCCTTTTAATATGAAAGTTAAAGATACATAAAGTTACAGATGTATAAAACGGACTTAAGATTTAATTGTGCTCTTAGGTCCTAGTTTTCATTGAAGCTTAAAATATGAATGTTCTGAAATAGTCACTGTTTTGCTTTTATTTCAAATTACCATAGAAAGATTTGTCTGTTGTCCTCTCCTATGTGGCAAGTAGCTGGCTTCACGCTACCTCTTTCTCTGCTTTAAGTGAGTAGTGTACTTCCTTTAACCTTAGGGAGTATGTGGAAAATTAGGTAATTATGTCAAGAATTACTCTGAGAAAAGCACTTTGGAAGTTGAAGAATAAGTACATACAGAATATTTCATAAATACAAAGTTTAAAAATAGAGGAGTAGGTATAGAAAGACTGACAGTATACAGATACATGTCAGTGGGTCAATATAAACTCAAGCAAGGAGTGATTAGCGTGAGGTTTTAGGATAATAGAGTAGATTAGAAAGAAATGATAGATTAGAAAGGAACAGGCACATAGAGTTTCCAAGATATCAATAATACTCCATTTCTTAACATAAGTGAGGTCTCTAACAGGGCCCATTAAAAATTATTCTTTTAGCTGAATATTTTTTGTATATTTTATGTAGATATCTTTTACGTAGAGATAATAGAATTTTCACTCCATATGCCAAAAGTATTGCAGTGAATTGAATTTAGACTTCTAATTTTTACTTATACTGTAACTTTTTGTTCTTATTAACTCTTTCGAGCTTTCAGATAAAGCCTCATATTTTGTTCCTCAGAACAATCTTGTTAAGGAGTTATCATCACTTGACAAATGAGTCAACTATTTATAAAGTGGCACTTTGATCTCTATCCAGCAGTGAAGTCTTTGGAAAGTCTTTTGAGAAACTGAGAGATGTTAATGTATTTCAAGAGTTAGGAATGTTGCCTTTTTATCTACATGACGTTAGCATTTCCAAAGAGTCTCTTCACCCTGAATGAAAGAGTATTCTCTGTATGAACATATACCCCAAAATACTGACAATAATGGCACATGTATTTGAACTTAGGGCTTTAGTTCTTTGCTTTTTGCCACTATTTTGTTTTCTCTCTCTTTGGGGAATGTTAATGAATTCACCTTCTGCCTGAAGATCCCAGAGAGATTAGCAGGAATCAAACAGACATTTTGGAGGCACATTCTTGGTGGTCTCACTGTGTCTCTGGTCTCTCAGACTTAACCCAGTCATTTGTTGTGCATAAGCATTATATTTCATTTGATACTGGCTGTAAAATGTTCATTCCACTAATACTGTTCTATCTGCTAGTGTGTATATTTTTTGTTTATTGGTTTTCTGAGGATGTATTATATTCTTTGGCTGTACTTTGATGAGGTCACTATCATCATTATTATACTCTTTTCTTGTGTGATTATATCTGGAATTGAACATTTTCTCTAAGGTTTTCATATTTCCTTTTTTGCATATTTTACTTCTGTTTAAGTTATAATATGTGTACATCAATTCTTTTGACAATGGGCTATATATATATCATTTTTTTTAAAAAAATGGTAAATTTAGAAGACTTAAAATGGAACCATTATTTTGTTTAATCAGTTGCTAAGAAGTTCTCCTCCCTAGAGAAGGAGAAACAAACCACATTCTTTTCTATATTTGTCTAGTACTAGAGTTATAGTACTCCTTCTATTTTGGTTTGCTAGTATTTTAATACTCTAAAAAAAGTTACTAGATAATGGAACGAGTCTTTAAAGATCATCATAATAAATTATAAATTAAAATGAAGAAAAGGTGCCTCACGGAGACTGGTTTGAACCTAAGAGCACATACTGGTAAAGCTGAGAAAAAACTAAGATTGCTGAATCCAGACTAGATTATTTTAATGAAGAAGAATAAAATAGTACATCAATTTTCATTTCTTAAAACAGCTAAGGGATGACCTAACAGTATGAATTTGTGATAACAGACTTGTATACTATGGTGGATTATTAAATGTTTTTATAAATGTTTTATTTTTATCATATGAGTCGAGGGTAGCCACAGACATCTTTATTTTTTATCTTTACCAAATTTGAAAAGTATGATAACTTCCTGCCAAATTCAAATGAATCTAAACTTTATAACTTACTTTGCCTATACTTTCCTAACACCCTTTTATGTTTTCAGAGATCAGTTTTCATAAAGAAATGCTTGCTTGGCAGGAATAGGAAGGGGCAGTGTAGTATAGAGGGTAACAGCTGGGAATTCTGAATATGGATATACTTTTAAGGTATCGTGATGTTTTGAGAGTTACTATTATATTATATATGGTAAATAGTTCGGCAGTAAACATGGGAGTGCAATTTTCCTTTTGAATCAGTGGTTTTTAATTTTTCACATAGATACCTGGGACTGGATTTTCTGGGTCAAATGGTAGATCCATTTTTAATCTTTTGAGAATCCTCCATACTGCTTTGCACAGGGGCTGGCTGGACCAGTCTACACACCCACCAGCAGTGTAGGAGGACTTCTTTTTTTCTACATCCTTGAGCACATTTATTGTTTTTGGCTTTTTTGATCTGGGTCGTTCTCATAGATGTGAGATAGTATCTCACTGTGGTTTTGATTTGCATTTCCCTGATGATAAGTGATGATGAATACTTTTTTCATGTGTCTGTTTGCTGTCAGTATGTCTGTATGACTTTGGAGACGTGCCTGTGTAGCTCTTATGCCCATTTTTTTGGTTTGTTTTCTTTATGTTCAGTTGTGTGAGTTCTCTGTATCTCTTCCATATCCGCTCTTTTTCAGATGTATGCTGTGCAAATATTTTCTCCCTTTAGAAGGATGTCTTTTTTTTTTTTTAGCTACTACTTCTTTCATCTTGCAGAAGCTTTTTAGTTTAATGTAGCCCAGTTGTCTACATTCCCTTGTTTTTCTTGCTGTTAAAGAAGAATCCCTTAAGACTTGTCATGAAGTATTTTGTCTATGTCTTTATATTTTATGGTTTCAGGTCTTACACCCAAGTCTTTTATCCATTTTGAATTGATTTTTGTATGTGGTGTGAGATAGTGGTCTAGTTTCATTCTTTTGTATGTGACTGGCCAGTTTTCCAGACACCAATTGTTGAAGAGGCTATCCATGTTCTAGTGTATGTTCTTTATGCCCTTTATCATAGATTAACTGTCCACATAACTATGGATTTATTTCAAGATCCTCAATTCTATTCCATTGGTCTTTGTATTTGTTTTTGTTCCAGTACCAATGTTTTTTAATTATTATGGCTTTATCGTATAGTTTCAAGTTTGGAAGTGTGATACCACCATTTTTTTTAAAATCAGGATCAGCACTATTTCTTAAAGAGGCTCTCCTTTTCCCATTGTATGGTTATGGCAGCTTTATCATAGATTAAGTACTTAAGTACTGATACATATGTGGATATATTTCTGGAAGGTGAATTCTGTTCCACTCTTTGTATTTATTTTTGTGCCATCACAATATTGTTTGTAACATTATTGCTTTACAGTAAAGTTTGAAGTCAGGTAATATGATATCTTTGTTTCTCTTCTTTTTCCTCAGGATTGCTTTTGCTATGCAGGGTCTTTTGTGGTTCCATATAAATTTCATTACTGAAAAAAAATTTCTTTGAAAAATATTGTTGGTGTTTTGATGGAGACTGTATTAAATTTATATATTGCTTCAGGCTGGACAATCATTTTGATTATATTGATTCTCCCCATCCATGAATATGGGATATCCTTCTATCTCCTTATTTTATTAAGTCTCTTAATAATGTCTCATAGTTGTTGTATAGGTCATTCACCCCCTTAATTATTAATAGGTTAATTCCGAATTATCTGATTGTTTGTTTCTGAAGCAACTGTAAATGAAGATATTTAACCTACATCTGTTAAAAATATCATTTAAAAATGAATGAGTGCAAAAGAATGAAACTAGACTACTACCTCATACCATGCACAAAAAACAACTCAAAATAGATAAAAGACTTGGACATAAGACTTGAAATCGTAAAATATATAGAAGAAAATATAGGCAAAACACTACATGACATACATCTCAGTAAAGACACATTCCCCCAAAGTAAAGAAAGTAAAGGAAAAGATGAACAGCTGGGACTACATCAAATTAAAAAGCTCTGTTCAGCAAAAGAGACATTAACCAAAACAAAGAGACACCTTACTGATAGGGAAAAAAATTTTGCACATATTACTACTGATAAGAGACTGATCACAAAGATCTACAAAGAGCTCACACAACAAAAACAATCCAGTCAAAAAATGGGCAGGAGAGTTAAAAAGACACTTCACCAAAGAGGAAATGTAAATGGCCAACAGGTATATGAAAAAATGTTCACTATCACTTATAATAGGGGAAATGCAAATCAAAACTACAGTGAGATACCACCTTATACCAGTAAGAATGACATACATTGGGCCTCCCTTGGTGGCGCAGTGGGTTAGGCAGCGCACTATGAAGCAAACCGCAGCCACTTGCAGCATGAGTTCGATCCCTGCTGCCAGCCAGGGAGGGGGACCCACATGGTGCGGCAGACCTCTCCTGCTGTGCCCGCTGCTCCCCTCAGCAGTGTACTTCTGTTATCTGCCTGTTCTGCTCCCCGCTCTCTGTGGTGAGTCCTCTCGCCCCCCGACACCTCTGGTCTGTGCCCCAGTGCTTGTATGCATAAATAAATAAATCTTTAAAAAAAAAAAAAAGAATGACATACATTAAAAAAGCAGGAAACAACAAATGCTGGTGAGGATGTGGAGAAAACGGAACTCTTACACTGCTGGTGGGAATGCAAACTGGTGCAACCACTATGGAAAGCTGTGTGGCAGTTCCTCAGGCTATTAAAAAATGGAGCTAATGTATGATGCAGCAACTCCTCCTAGGAATCTATGCAAAAGGCACAAAAACAATTCAAAAGGATACCTGCACCCCTATTTATTGCAGCACTGTTTACATAGGTTAAGACATGGAAACAACCCAATGTTCAAAAGTAGATGACTGAATCAAGATGTAGTATATATACACAATGGAATACTACTCAGCTATCAAAAAAGATAAACTCATGCTATTGACAGCAACATGGGTGGAGGGATTTATGCTCAGTGAAATAAGCCAGAAGGAATGAGAAAAACATTGGATGGTTTCACTTATAGGATTATAGAGCACCCAAATATGTGATCAGGAAAATAATAATACCAATAAATAGTCAAAATTATCAGACGACTATAATCAGACATTCTGCAGGGGAGGGGGGAAAGGAGGGAGAAGGATCAAAACGGGAGGGAAGAGCATAAGGGACAATGGTGATGGTGCACAGATGAACTGATGGTAGGAATTTTATAGGGACTACACTTGAGAGGAGAAAGCATCTACTGTAAAAAACACGAACAATGATGTAAAATATATACAATTTTTAAAAATTTAAAATACATAAAAATAAAAATGAATGAGGATTAGGATATTTCCAAATAAAAGCTGAGGCAGTTCATTGCTTGCTGACCTGCCTTAGAGGAATGTTAAAGGAAGTGCTTCAGGTTGAAATGAAAAGACAATAGGAAGCAATTCAAAAGCACACAGAGAAATAAAGAATGCCCATAAAAATAGCTACACAGGTAAATATAAAAGCCAGCATTAATTACATGTCGTCACCCATTCTTCACCTGAGATAAGTGAGTATCTGTATGGCCATTTCTTAGAACTTTTTATCAAGTAAATCACGCATTTATCTTTCCCTAAGTTTTTACTTCCTGTTTGTTTCATGTGAAACATATTGCTGTGTTTCCCCTCATTTTGCTAGATGGCTTTCTGTGTTCCTATACATTATATAAAATAGCTACGTCTCCAGTCTTAGGAATGATTCCCCATAGTGATGCAGAGGGAGACCAAATAATGGCACACACCAGCCTTTGTTCCCTGAGAGCACCTCTTTAGGCTACTAGATGTGTTACAAACCTGAAGCTTGCCCCTCATACTAATAACGTCAGGACAAGTAAAGAGATCTCTTTCATGGAAGAACTTGGGTGAGTTTTGGTCTGCTATCTGTGCGGTGCCCTGAGGGTGGTAATCTGCCAAGAACTGTCTCTCCAATTTTTACAGTCTCATGAAACTCAGGAATGTAAGCCCCCCCGCCCGACCCCTTGGCCTGCATAGCCAGGTGATCAAGGGGTGTTCTCTGGGTGGCAACCACAAACATCAGCTTCATGGAGTATGCAGAGAAAAATGAACTAGGAGAGAAAACTAAGAAAATGAAGTCTATAACATAGGAAAAAAGAAGAATGACAACCCAAATGTAAGGAAAGACAGTGGGATTCATAGGGCCAAATGCAGCCAGAAGGTCACATAATATGAGAACTTATCTTTATGTTTGATCATTAGAAGATAGATGATTACAACTGAAAAGTTGCAGTGGGATGGTAATAAATGCAAAATGGCAGTGCATGTATGGACAAACAGGACAATTTGCTTCTCCTCTGGCCTCTTCTCATTAGCTGTCACCTACACCAAGTAGGTAGTTGCCTTCCAATAAAGACACTTGCCTTCCGATCTTCTATAGTTGAGTAGAGATCCCAGTAAGAAGGATTATTGAAAGACGAGGATAATAACAATCAAACATATCCTGGAAATTGTGAAGTATTTAAGGTTCTGGACTTAGCAACTAATAGATAAGAATAAGAAGTTTTGTTGGAATTTTAATTATTTAGCTACTTCAAAAATATGTATGTGATCCATTAATATCATTAGAATCTTTTCTGGTAAATTTTATTTGAAATCTCATGTATTACCATACTTCCCAGTACAAAGTAGAAAACAAAAAATATTTACCTGCTTTAGAGTCAGATAAATATAGTTTTATCTATATAAATCTCAGCTCTCAGACCAAATAAAGATGACCTGTCCTTATAAACACCTGTGCAATGTTTGTTTTTGACATGATTTTCTCTCAAGAGCTTAAACTTTCTATAAATGTTATTAACTTGAACTGCCATTTTCATGTATCTTAACCTGAACTTTAACTTTCACAAAGAAAATTCTCGAAAGTATACTATAGAGGAAGCATGATTATGAAAAATAAGTAGAAAACTAATATTAAAAAAAATTAGAAACCATTTATAGTGTTATTTTACAATGTAAAAGACAGCCTAAAATGTATTTTTCCAAGATGCATAAATATAAGACTTTTATAATCAACATTTGACTTCTCAACTTTTACCTACGAAACCCAAAAATATAATTACATGATTTAGTAATGACTCTTCCTATATTCTCCAAATCCCCAAGCTTTTTCAAAACACAAAAAAGAAAAAACTGTAAGAAGCATAGTTGTTGTATAATTCCTACAGAGTAAGTGATGCTGACTGTAGCATCACTTGCTCTGAGTTATACTTACCCATGAAAGTTGCTCTGACAGCCTCAACAGGCGCTGCGCCTCAACTGCTCCTAAGTGCAGTAACACATCACATACGGAAGAGCCTAGCAGGCTAAATCCCTTCTGTTTGAAAATATTTTTCCCATCAGAACAAAAACAACACATAGATTAAACAGTGTTCTGCTTTTATACAGTTTTGTTCACAACTAACATAAACATTTCTTTTCTGCCTTGTAGGTACCAGAGATTTGAAAAGGCATTTCTGTTAGCTGTTGACATTGGTGCTCGTGACCTGTTTATGGTGAGTCATTCTCAGAGATGATTTTGTGCATTCAGTTCTAAGGCTGAGTAAGTTGTCAGCTTTTGTGGCCATTAAAAAGGATTAGTGTCATTTGTGCCTTCGATACACTGTGGGAAAGCATTATTCCATCTTGGCTTGCAGCTTTGCCTTCATAGAACTGGTCAATAGCTCTCTAGTCTCTTTTGACTTGTGACATTTTTCATTGCCAAGGTCCAAAGGATATTTTATGTTTTCTAAGAATTTATAATTCTTGAACTTTTCTCTTCATGCACCTTGATGTAAGAGGATGACATTTTTCTACCTAATAGGCTTAAATGTCTTTCAATCCATTCTCCGAAGAGGTACAGCTGCAGGAGCCAGGACATAGGGCAAAACAGATCCCATAGATATTGAATATGCTCATTTGGACCTGTAGACTTTAGTGAGAAAGAACAAATCATGAATGTTCTCACCTGTGTTTTTAAAATAACCACAGTGCAAAGTAGATCCATGGAGTTATAAAATCACATACACTTTAATTCTTTTGTATTAGCTACAGAAGCTACAGAAAAGAAAACTTGATCAGATTTATACAGATTCTTGTACTCTGTATCAGGTTCTTAAAAGATTTTTTACCACAAATCACAGTGAAATTAGATGAACAAAGATGGGGTTTCTTTCTTGCATATTCCACTTCACAGAGATTTCATTGAGCCAAACAATACAACTTCTTGAAAACAATATGTGGAAGGCTCTTTTCTTCAATCTTATGCACAGTGAAGATATTTTGTAGTTAAACTAAGCTTTGATGCTTTAAATGTTCATATGGGATTGTGACATTAGGTCATTTGCCTTTGGAATAAGTTTATTTAAATTCTAAATGCATCATCCATTTAAATTGTGTTTTCACTTGTCATGAAAAAAGTGTAATTGCTTTCACATGTATGAACCTTCTGCTATTTGTCATTTGTATTTTGTTATGCCTAATTGAAGACATATTAATATATTGAGGGGAAAGTGTTACTATTTTCATCAAAATCTGTGCATACAAACAGTACAATGTCAGAAATTTAATTACAACACTCAAGATTTTTCTGACCCCATTGACTTGTGATTTTAATCTCTATCTTTTCACCTATTTCACTACTTATCCAATCAAGGTTTTTGCTTTTTTCCCCATATTTCTTTATTTGTTTAGGTCTATAGTGCTCATCTTTTCTAGCCCAGATTAAAACCAAAGAGAGGGGCCTCCCTGGTGGCGCAATGGGTTAAGCAACACACTATGAAGCAACCTTGTTTAAATTGAAGTTTATAAAATGAACAGGTTTAATCCTATCTATAAATTATCTTCTACTATCAAGACACCACTTCATAAAAGACTAAAAATAACACCATATGGAACACGAGGGAATCGCTAAAAGAAGCCTATCATTTAATCTGCAAATACTCCTTAACATTAACATCAATCAGTGATAGAGAAAGACATACAGCGTAACATCAGTAGGCTTTAAATATTTAAAATGCAATTTGAGAGTGTTCCACCTGAGGGAAAGGGTCTGTCTATACTATAGCCTAAGTAATACTCTCAACCATGGGTCAAGCACACTATGGCCTGCCAGAGAAATACAGCCCTTAAAGTCTTTATACAATTTCAATCTTTGAAAAAATTCAAAAGAGGAAGAATATTATGCCACACTTAAAAATATACTATATTTAAATGTTAGTGTCCAAAGAAGTTTTATTGGAACACAGATAAACTCATTTGTTTATGAACTATGGCTGTTTTTGATTTTCAATCACAGATTTAAGTAGCCACTAGAAACCTTATGTCTTATAAAGTCTATAATATTTACTGTCTGACCCTTTATGAAAAAAGTAGACATTTAGTCAAAGTACTGATAATTTATAATTTCACTCTATTTAAAAACTTTCCTGTTGCTTTTGGGGAAAAGTCTAATTCCTTAGGCCTCGCTGTACCTCACTGGTGCAGGAGTTAAAGTCTCAGTGCTGTGAAGCTATTGCCAGGCATTGTGGCACGAGTTCCATCCCTGGCCAGAGAGCTAACCCACATATGGCTCAGCAGACCTCTTCTGTCTTGCCTGCTGCCCCCTTCAGCAGTGTATTTCAGTAGATCTCCTCGTTTTGCTCCCCACTCTGTCTCTGGTGAATCCTCCGATGCCCCCCTCCATCTCTGACCTACACCCCACTTCTTATATGCATAAGTAAATAAAAATATATCTTTAAAAAATTTCTAATTCCTTAATATGGCATGTAAGGCCCGTCCAGTCTCATCTCTCTGCTTTGAAGCTACATCAGCTTTCTTGCAGTTCTGAGAAATATACTGTGCGCCTTATTCCCATCCAGACCATGTTAAAGAATTTGGATTTATTTTTAAATCAGCCTATATACTGGTTTAAGGAAATACATGGAATTTGGGTCAGAAGTCCCCTTCAAGGTTAGTAACTTTGGCATTTAAAAAAGGTAAATGATGATAATAATATAGAGTAAATTTGTTAGGTTGTTTTTTATTTTCAGCAGGAATAATGTATATGAAAGTATTTTGTAAACTTGGTACAATGTGCTACTGTTATGAGAAGGCAACTATTATAATTACATGCCTGTTGCAAGGGGACAAAATGAAGATCTGACAGAAATCCTGAATTATATAAATGTAAGAAAAAGGATAATTTGGAAGCAAAATCAATATAATTCATCAAATTGTTAGATGAAAATAGAATATTTTGATTATGAGTAAATAATGTTATAATAAAAAGAAAAATACACCATAAAATACAGAAATACAAAGAACAAAGTAAAAATCACTTTTTTTAAAAGACATTGTTAAAATAAATTTAAAACACACACACAGATGGAAAGATTCTCCCTGCTCATGAATTGGAAATATTAGTGTTGCTGAAGTGGCTATCTTAGATAGATAGATAGATAGATAGATAGATAGATAGATAGATAGATAGATAGATTCAGTGTAGTCCCTATCAAAGTTTCATTAGCATCCAGCAGGGAAATAGAAATGTAATTTATACAGAGCCACAGAAGACCCTAAATAGCTAAAGCAATTCTGACTGGAAAAAAAAAAGAGAAAAAAAGAATTCAAGCTGTACTGAAACAGGGGGATGGGGGAGGAGGCAGCTCTGACTGAGACAGGGGTCAGAGGCCCCAAAAAGCCCCTAAAGGCCAAAAGGCCACAAACCAGAATCAAGGGCTATAGCAACAGGGGCTATAACCTATCAGAGGACAGTGCCTGATATGGGTCACTGTCTGTGGGTTCTCACCCACACGCACAATTGCAAGGGACTTCAGGCTACAGGAACAACAGTCATGGGGTTTATTTACAAACTGGGGGAAACGAGAGTGCTTACGTATCCACAAGAGGCTGGCTGCTTCATCTGGACAGCATCAGCGTGGGCAGTCACCGGTCACCAGTTCTAGGCAGCACTGTCCAGGAGCAATGACCTCTACGGGCCTGCAGAGGCGGTGTTCCAGTGAACACCCAGTGTTACAGTTCTTGTGAGTTGTTGGTTTATGCCACCAACAAACAGCTATTTGAGACACCAGGCCCAGGGCCTTTGGTGCTCCTTGCAGTCAGTGTCAAAACCAGGACCGAGTCCCAGTCTCTCTCTCTCTCCTCAGAGGGCAGTGGCTGGAGGCTTCCCTCCTTCCTTCGAAGACTGGAACTGTCGTCTCTTCTTCTGCAGAAGCTCTTCTTCCTCTGCTGCTGCTTCTCCGTCTGCTCCTTCAGGTCGCTCTGAATCCTCTTCAGCTCTTTCTCCAAAATGTCTCCAACAAACTGCTCTCCAAAGGAACTGCTCTCTAACCTGGCTTCGACCTGGCCTTATATTCACTTCTTCAGGTGCCCCCCTCCCCACAGTCTGATTGGTCCATTTTCCTGCACCTGATTGGCCCATTTTGGCCTGTTCCAGAATTCAGGAAGTGTAATTTACAAGACGAGCTTGGCTATTACTAACTTGCTGATAGGTGGAGTCCTGGTGCCAGTCAACCCAAGGCTCACATCCAATTGGTCCACACTGCTACATAAAAGGTCTCTGAGGTAGGACTGCCACACTAACCTGCAGGGGAGCCAGAGACCACTCCTCCTGCCGGCTGCAGCCCGCCCGGTAACGACTACAAAGTTACAGTAGCCAAAACAACATGCTATTGGAATGAAAACAGACACACAGACAAATGTAAATAGAATTAAGTCTATAAATAAACTCACACTTCTATGGCAGTCTGTCTATGACAAATGGAGAAAAGAACGTCTCTTCAACCAACTACTGGGGAAACTGAACAGCCACAAGCAAAAGAATGAGACTAGGCTACTATCTTTTACCATACACAATAATTAACTCAAAATGGAATACAGATTTGGATATATGCCCCCAAACCATTAAGTTAAACAGAAGGAAGCACAGGCCATAGACTCCATGACACTGGCTTCAGGAGCATCTTTGCAACATTGACTCCAATGCCAAGGGAAACAGGACGTCAAATTAAAATATTTTTGCTTAGTAAAAGTAGCTGTCCTTAAAACTGAAATACATCCTATTGAATGGGAGAAGTTACTTGCTCATTATACATTTGACAAGAGGCTAAAATGCAAGATCTATAATGAACTCCTATATCTCAACAAAAACAACACAATTTAAATATGAACAGAAGAGCTAAATAAACACTTCTCCAGCAAAGATAGCTGGGTGGCCAACAGGCACAGGAAAAATGCTTATCATTCCTTACAGTCAGAGAAATTGGAACCAAAATCAAAATGAAAAGTCACCTTACACTGTGAGAAAGGCCTATATCAAAAAGAACAGAAACAGGGGCCCTCCCTGGTGGCAGAAGGGGTTAAGGTGCAGCACTATGAAGCTATCAGCAGCCACTGCAGCACAAGTTTGATCCCCAGCCAAGGAGGTGACACATGTGGGGAGGCAGACCTCTCCTGTCTTGCCCACTGCTCCCCTCAGCAGTGTATTTCTGTCAGTCACATGTTCTGCTCCCCATTCTGTCTCTAGTGAATCTTCTCACCGACCCCACCCCTGCAACTCTGGCCTGTACCCCAGTTATTATATGCATAAATAAATAAATCTTTTTTTAAAAAAAAATAACAGAAACAAGTACTAGCAAGGATGTGGAAAAAAACCCTTGTGCACTGCTATAGACTTGTCCAGTTCCTATGGAAAACAATACATAGCTTTCTCAAAGGATGCAAAAAAACCCCACTAATTTGAAATGACACATGCACTCCTATGTTCATTGTAGCACTATTATAGTCATTATGGAAACAATCTAAGTGTACTAGGACAGGTTCTAACTCATTTAAACATATTTAAAGAAAAAATACAAAGTTTCAGTGTTGTGACAGCTTGAGACTCCTTATTTTCCTTAGTTCCTGTAGGTAGAAACTTTCTGTTGCTCATACAAATGCTTTTAATTCTGTGTTTTGGGGACTTTATTCTGCTTTTGGAAATTTAGGTCCTCCTAACCTAATTACTAATGTGGTATTAAAGCTACTCATCTACTATCCAAAATTGCTTCGCATGCCCATGTTGGATGGCATGAGGATGAGTATGCTTTCTGAACATTCTCATGTTGATGTCACTAATTACCTTGACCACTGGCACAGGGCCAGTTGGAATGTCAACCATGTTCCATTTGATAATGCTATAAAAAGTCCTAAAGCTACTTCTCTCCAGCCATCTGTGCCTTCCCTTGGCATGATTCTATTGGGCATGATTTCTGTAGTGTGGCTTACATCTGCCACTCCTAAGCACTTGCTTGGTGATTAAGTTGACATAAAATTGCTTCATTGGCACTGTTTTTATATAGAGGAGTTTTATACCTGCTAACTTTAGATGCAAGAATTACCATTTATTACATGCATTATAATTATAAATATTAAGAATTTAGACTTCTCTGGCGTCTATTGACTCAAATCTGTCTTGGCTTCCAAGTTCAAATTTTTCCCAATCTGAAGTCTCCACTCTGAAGAAACTTCTAAATGAACTGTACCTCTTCTTAGTGAAATGTATCTCTTATTTTTAAAGACATGGCATTGTATACAGCAACCTTTCTCTCCTCCAACAAATCTTTAGAAATTATGGCAAGCGTGTGTATGTATTTAAAACTTATGACTGGGTTTCAAAACAAGAATATATGATGGACCATAAGCTGTGAGAAATCCACTGCAAACTGTAAAACATACAAAATCAGATTGAAAAAAGAAAGTTGAAAACCGAAGTGTCCCAATGTTGGGAGAAGTATCTAAAATGCCCTTAAGGACAGGTTACTCAGAATAAAAAAAATAAATGTTCCTGGGCAAGAAAGGGTGAATCCTTTGAGTGGAACAGGATAATTGAGTAGGTAAAATTCAAAATACATGCTGATTAAGTCACAATTATTGTTAGAAAAGTAAACTGATATAACTATGTTAAGGATATTCACCGTAGGACTATAGGAATGGATGATATTGTAGACTGAATTGTGCTTCTTCCTAACTCCCCAGTCCAGTTGTTGAAGCCCTATTTGGAGACAGGCCTTCAAAATTGTAGTTAAGGTTAAATAAAGCTATTGAGGCAGAGCTTAATCCAATACGACTAATGCTTTCATAAGAAAAGGAAAAAACAACAGGCATACAGAGGAAAGAGCATATGAGTACACAGGAAGAAGGTAGCCATCTACAAATAAGAAGAGGTCTCAGAGGAAACCAAGCCTATAGACAGCTTTATCATAGACTTCTAGCCTCCAGTCCTTTTGGACTTACCCTATTAAAAAAAATATTTTTGTTGTTTGAACCCCTCAGCTTATGATATTTTGTTAAGGCAACCATAGCAGATTAATATAAACTGCATGACTTTAGAACCAATAAACAGGAAAAGCACAATAAGGAAACAATAAACTACTAAAAGGCAAACAAATTGATCAGAAGGAAATAAAGGTAAGGTGAATAGAAAATACAAAAGAAGCCGTCAAGATTGTCTAAACATCATTTATTGAAAATTAGACTGGACTTTTAAAATATCCAGGCTATGTTACATATATATAAACACTCCAGAAACATACTCAAATAGAAATAGATAAATTAATGTTGCCAAAACGAAGTATCAGGCAAAATATCTGAAGAGGGGAAAAAAAGAATAAAGTACTTTTAAAATAAACCCACAAATTCTTTAATACTCCTCTTTTCAAATGGAAGCTGGATTTAGTAACCTCAGTTATGACGTGAAACTTGTAAAACTAGGCAATAAAATGTGTTGTGACTGCACTTTTGCCCCCTTTCTCTCCGATCCTTTGTGTGCGGTAAACTGGCTGCCATGTCATGAGGACGCTGACGCAGCCTCGCACGGAGTCTGTGCGGTGAGTTCCACCAACAGCTAGTAAGGCGCCAGACTGACCGTTGTAGAAACAGGTTCTTCATCCCTAGTCATACTTTCAGATGACTACAGTTCTGACCAAAATTATTTTTAAAAAAGGAAAACCTGAAAAATCCACTAAGTACAAAATTCTAACACACCCTTTTCAGAAAACTATACACAGAGAAGGGGGAAAAAAGGCAGGATATTAAGGACCAAAGTAACTTAATTAGAAAACTTTACCTAATGAAGATGTGTTTATATTTTTAATAAAAAGAATGCAAACTATTAAAATCACAAATGATCCTGAGTCATCAAGAAAATCTCAACAAAATAAAAAAGTTGCTGTCTTTAGAGAAGACATTCAAGGACTTCCTTGCAATAAAAAATAATTATAAAAATACTATCCTATTAAAAGCAATATTGTATCCCTCCTATTTTAAAGCATACAACTTAACTCTTGGGTTAAAGGTGATGTCAAAGTGAAAATTACAAGCCTTTTTGACTTACTGACAAAGAATTACATATTAAGATCTGTGGCTTGTTGCTTACAAATTAAGATCTGAGTATACTAATATTCAGAATTTTAAAAAATATCGAAAATAAAAGACCTGTGCTTTCATCTCAGTACGTATGTAGAAAAACAGAATGAAGAGATTAAATTTAAAATATTTACTATAAAATTTCTCAATAAGATCACAGCCATTTTCTGGAAACAATCTATAAGACAATAGTTTGGAAAAGGTGACACAGGAACAAGACACGTAGGAGAAAAAACAGGATTGAAAAGGACTTAACTCCAATGGAAATATGTTCTTAAAGAGGATGGTAGTTATTTTTTTAATGTTTATCATGTGAAGAAAATAATGAATCACCTTATACTAATCTCCTTACAGCAATTCTCTTTACATGATCAAATACTTGACATTTATATCACCAACCACTTTACATTCTGTTTTGGATTATTTTTAAAGCATCATAGTATTTTGCTTGTAAATCCTTCAGTTTGTGTTCCTAAAAAGGTGAGTACTTTTACTTTTTTGGGTTTTTAAAAAGACTTTATTATGCATACAAGAACAGGCCAGAGGTGGGGGGAATAAGCAGGGGGAGTGAGGATTCATCAGAGACAGAGTGGGGAGCAGAACAAGTGGATCCACTGAAATACACTGCTGAGAGGAAGAGCTGGTGAGACAGGCAAGACAGGGCTGCTGTGCCCAGTGAGTCACCTCCCTGGCTGGGGCTCAAACTTATGCCTCAGGGGCTGGTGGTTATTGGATAGCACTGAAACTTAACCCCTTGGGCCAACAGGGAGGTCCTGGAGTACTTTTTAAAGAAACATAACCATAATAGTATTATCCGGAAAAATCAGTTCAGTTTCTTAATATCACCAGTTAATCCAATTGATATTTAAATGTTTATAGTTATCTCCTGAAATAATTTATGTAAAAAATCTAAAAGGTTGTAAGAGCTTAAGATGCACATAAGGTCCAAAGTTATATTTGATTGATGTGTCCCAGACACCTATTTTTTTTTAAAGATTTTTATTTATTTATGCATACAAGCACTGGGGTACAGGCCAGAGGTGTGGGTGGGTGAGAGGATTCACCACAGAGAGCAGAACAGGCAGATCAACAGAACTACACTGCTGAGGGGAGCAGTGGGCACAGCAGGAGAGGTCTGCCGCACCATATGGGTCCCCCGCCTGGCTGGCAGCAGGGATCGAACTCATGCTGCAGTGACTGCGGTTTGCTTCATAGTGTGTTGCTTATCCCACTGCGCCACCAGGGAGGCCGCAGACACCTATTTTAATCTGAGTTCCTGTTACCTCTTTTCCCCTATTTGTTATGCAATTTCTCTGCTGAATAAACAGCCATTTCCCCTAAAGATGTTTTTATATTCTAAACTGTGGGTACTTAGTCTCTCTTATTTCCTGTAGATTCATTTGTCTGTCTATCTACAAGGAAACCTAAGGTGCTTCATAGGTATTGTTTATCAACTAACAAATTTGTTTTCTTTTTTGTGATTTTTAAGGTTAATTGTTGGGTTCATGACTTATCAATCTAAAGTAATTATTATGAAGTTCTCCTTAAGCTTTCTGCATACTAGTTTTAAAAATGCTTACATGCATTATTTCATTAGGGCTGCGAAGTAG
This sequence comes from Galemys pyrenaicus, assembly GCA_019455555.1. Classification (NCBI taxonomy): domain Eukaryota; kingdom Metazoa; phylum Chordata; class Mammalia; order Eulipotyphla; family Talpidae; genus Galemys; species Galemys pyrenaicus. The sequence goes on from JAGFMF010011413.1 coordinate 2,897,836, forward strand.
GATATTTTATCATTTATTTTTCATTTATTAGTTGGAATTCCTCTTTAAAAACTTTCTCTTCCTTGCTGCTGGGTTATTCTGAGATACATTAAATACAAGTAAAAAAGGTTGAATGCTTAATTCTTTGTTTTTCCATAATATTCCCGAAGGGGTACCCATTGTACTTTTAGTATTACCATTATTATTCATAAATTAATTTTAAATAATTCATGTGTTAACAAAACAACAAAAAGAGGAAACAAAAGTAAACAGCTACAAAACTGAGACATTCTGCAGGGAAGTGGGAGGGATTGGGATCAAGGCAGGGATGGGAAGAGCACAAGGAACTATAGCAACAATGCACAAGTGAATTGGTGGTGGAAATTCTATGGGGACTACACCCAGAAAAGAAATCAAACATTCTAAGAAAAAATAAAAATTAAAATATTTTTTTAAAAAAAGAAGAGAAAGTCAATGGTCATTTCTGCAGATGATACAGTTGCCACCATAGAAAACCCAAATGAATATACAAATATATAAAAATTAGTAAAATAACTTAGCAATACTGAATATAAAGTCAGTATACAAAGTCAGCTGTGGGTTGGTATCAGCAATACTCAATCAGAAAAAGGTTTTTTCCCCCACAAAAGAATTATGAAATCCTAGAATAAGTAAAACTACGCCGTGCTGATAGAAATCAGGTCAGTGGTTGCTTCTGGGGTAGAGAGGGTGGTGAAGATTGATTCAAAAAGGCCACAAGTAATGGAACTATTATATGTTTTGATAAGGGTGTGGGTTGGACAGGTACATACATTTGCCAGTAGCTTACCTGTTGAATAGTAAACTGAAGAATTGAGCATTTCACTGTGTGAAAACTGGACTTGGGTTTATTTTTTTTTATTTGTGTTCATTAAATATAGCATCATCTTTATACCAAAAAATAGATCATGTGTTAATTCATAAAACCTACAATATTGGTGAATAATTTGAATATGATCAAATTATCGATTTCAAATGTACAGTGAGTTTCAACAAATGTATATAATCACATAATCACTACAATGAAATTTTTAGAACTTTCATACCACCTAAAAAAGTCCTTTGTAGTAACTCTCCTGCCCAATCCAGGAATATGCCATCTATTTTTCAGCAATATAGGTAAGATTTTCAACAACTGGATTAAAAAGTTATTATGTAACATATACAATTTTGTAACGAATTTATTGCATAAGTTGTACTTTTGAGTGATCTATCCAAGGCTGCAATTAATTTATGATCATCTTAGTTGTTATGTTTTAGGTTTGTGATCTATGTTCAGTTAATTTTTGAATATGTAGTGAGTTATGCATTAGATTTTGTGTTTGTATGCATGCCCATTTTAAAAAGCATTCTTTCTCTACTGAATCCTTTTGCAATGATTTGAAATCAGTTTGGCACATACATATGGGTATTTTTTTGAAAGTCTCTTTTCTATTCCATTGACTTACATGACTATACCAATATTTCAACATAGGTAATTCTTTCCCAATATCCCCCACCCTGATACTTTTGACAATGTCCAAAGATAATTTGAATGCTACAACCTTGGTTGTACAGCAATATCTACTAGATACTGCTTTCTAGTAGATGGAGGCCAGGAATACTGCTAAACATCCTACAATGTACAGGATAGCTCCTTATAAGAATTGTAGGTCCTGAAATGACAATCATTGGTCTGATTTTGATATAGTCTTCAGTACTGTTGCCAGTATCATACTGTTTTATTATTGTGAATTCAGATCATATAATAACTTCTTCTCTTTTAAAAATTATTTTATTTATTACAGGTTGTTTGCAGTTCCACATATGTTTTAATCAACTTACCAATTTCTCTTTTTAAAATGTCTGCTAGGATTTGGTTGTAATTGCAATAAGTCTGTAAATCAAATTGGGCACAAATGACAATGACATTTTAAAAATACTATGTCCATGGATATGGCATATTTTTCACTTACATTCTTTTTAATTTCTCTCAGCAGTGTGGATATATACTGTATTCATGTTATATGTATGTAAGTAATACATTTATAGCCCAACATAACTGTCTTTCCAGTGTTGGGATCAGCGTAATACTGGTGTTAGAAAATGAGTTCTGAAATGTTCCTTTTCCTCGACCCCTCCCCTAGTCGTCTTTCTGTACATTTTCTATCTTTTCCTCCTTGGTTCTCTTCCTCTTTCTCCTTTTTTTTTTTTCTTGGTGAAAAATATGTGTAGACTTGGTGTGATTTCTTCCATAAATGTTTCAAAGAGTTCATTAGGGAAACCATCTGTCCCTAGGTTTTCTTTGTGGATTTTTATTCTGAATTCAATTTCACAAATTGACATATGGCTACTAAGTTTTCTTCTGGAAACACTTTTAGTAACCTGTCTTCCAAGGAATTTGTCCAATTCATTTTAGTTGTGAAATTTATCGGTACAAAGTTGTTCTGAATGTTAGTTCATTGATTTTAATATACGTAGGGTCTGTAGTGATGCTCTATCATTCCTGATATAAGTAAATTGTGTCTGCTCACTTTTTCCTTGATCATTCTGTTTATCATTTTTTTTAATCAGTCTTCTCAAAGAATCAACTTTTGGTTTATTATTTCTTCTTAAATGTTTGTCCATTTTCAATTTAAGGGGTCAGCAATTTCTTTTTTTCTGTAAAAAGCCAACCAGTAAATGTCTTAAGTTTTGTGGGCCATGTAGTCTCTTTTGCAAGTACTTAGCTATGCCATACATTGTAGCACGAAAGCAGCAATAAATAATACATAAATGATAGAGTGATTGTGGTCCAAAACAAATTTTATATATAAACACTATAAATTGAATTTTATGTAATTTCCTTGGATATTATTATTTTGAATTTTTCCAACTATTTAAAAATACAAAAATTCTAAGTTCACAAATGAGCAATGTGACAGATTTGACACACAAGCTGTAATTTGCTGATTTGTGCTTTCATTAATCTCATGTTAATTTTATATCATCTCCTATACTTTAATTTGCTCTTTTACTTGGGTTCTTATGATGGAATTTTATATTGTTGATTTAGGCATCTCTTCATTAGTATAAGAATTTAATTCTAGAAATTTCTCTATAAATTCTGGGGCTGAATCTCACTAACTTTGATGTATTATTTTTCATTTTCATTCAGTTCAAAAAATTCTCTAATTTTCCCTGGTAAGTTCTTCTTTGATCCACAAGCTATTTAAAAATGTTAGTACCTAAATATTCAGGGATTTTTTCCTACATCTTTGTAAATTGATTCCAATTATTTGCTTTCAAAACATGCTCCATATAATTTCAGTCTTTTAAAAAATTTATTGAGATTTATTTTATGGCCCAACATACCTCTAGTGTGTTAAATGTTATATGTGTACTTGAAAATGATGTTGTTCTGTAAGTGATAATTACATATAGCTGGTTGATAATGTTTAAAGTCTTTTTATAACCCATTATATATTTGTTCTATCAGTTACTTAGAAGGGTTAAAATCTTGGGCTAATCTAATTAAAACAATCAACCAGTTTAGTACAGTAGCAGGGTGCAAAATAAATGCACAAAAGTCAGTAGCCTTCCTATACACAAACAACCAGACTGAAGAAGAAGAAACCAAGAAAAATATACCCTTTACAATTGAAACCAAGAAAATCAAATACTTGGGAATCAACCTAACAAAAGAAACAAAAGACCTATATAGAGAAAATTATAAAACACTGTTAAAAGAAATAGAAGAGGACACAAAGAAATGGAAATATATCCCCTGTTCATGGATAGGAAGAGTCAACATTATCAAAATGGCCATCCTACCAAAAGCAATCTACAGATTCAATGTAATACCAATAAAAATCTCAATGAAATTCTTTTAAGGAATTCGACCAAATATTGATGAAATTCATATGGAGACACAAAAAACCTTGATTAGCCAAAGCTCTACTTAAGAAAAAGGAGAATGGAGGTATCACACTCCCAGACCACACTCCCAAACTCTACTACAAAGCAATAATAATTAAAACAGCATGGTACTGGAACAAAGACAGACACACAGACCAATGGAACTGTATAGAAAGCACAGAGTAAAACCACACAACTATGGACAACTGATCTTTGACAAAGGAGCAAAGAATCTGCAGTGGGACAAAGATAGCTTATTCAATAAATGGTGCTGGCAAAACTGGTCCACCATGTGTAAAAAAATGAAGCTGGACCACTATCTCACACCATGTACGAAAATCAACTCAAAATGGATAAAAGACCTAAATGTAAGACCCGAAACTATAAAATATATAGTGGAAAACATAAGTAAAACACTGAAAGACATACATCTCAACAGTGCCTTCGAGGTGGCAGTCCCCAAAGCAACAAAAATGAGAGAGAAGATAAACAGATGGGTCTACATCAAGATAAAAAGCTTCTGTACAGCAAAGGAAACATTAAAACAGAAAGAAACCCCACTGAATGGGAAAAAAATCTTTGTGCTCCACACAATGGACACGGGTCTGATCACAAAGATATACAAAGAACTCACAAGACTCAAGAAAAATAAAAAGCCCAATCAAAAAATGGGCAGAAGAACTTAAAAGACACTTCTCCAAAAAGGACATACACATGGCCAATAGGCACATGAGAAAATGCTCAACATCCCTCTTAGTCAGG
>JAGFMF010011413.1:2902541-2927003 GCA_019455555.1 Galemys pyrenaicus
TGGAAGGCCGTATGGAGGTTCCTCGGCCTACTAGAAATGGAACTACCATAGGATCCGGCAATCCCACTCCTAGGGATCTACCCAAAAGACACAAAAACATCAATCCAAAAGAATACTTGCACCCCTATGTTTATTGCAGCACTATTTGTAATTGGTATGACCTGGAAACAACTCAAATGCCCAAAAGTAGAGGACTGGATCAAGAAGATGTGGTACATTTACACAATGGAATATTATTCAGCAATCTAAAATGAGAAACTAAGGCCATTTATAGAAACATGGATGGAGCTAGAAGGAATTATACTCAGTGAAACAAGTCAGAATGCAAGAGAAAAATATCAGATGGCTTCACTATTAGGAGGAATATGAAAGAGCAACAACAACAACAACAAAAAAAGAAGTAGTTCAAGGAAATGGGCAATTATAACCCAAAAGCAAACAAAAAACTCAACAAAACCAAAAAGTCAAAGATAAACCAAAGGGACCATGGCAGGGAGAGGGGAAGGAGGGGAGGGCAAAGACAGGGATGAGGGCAGAAAGAGCACAAGGAACTGAGGTGATGGTGCATGGGTGGAATGGCGGTGGGTACTCCCTGGGGAGTACAAATGATATCAAATATAATTAAATTTTTTTAAAAAATAAAATCTTGGGCTAAAATCATGGATTTCATTCTACTTTCAGTTCTTTGATTCATATTTTGAAACATTAACTGTATTTAATAAGGAATATTTAATATTCCTTCTGTAGTAACAGTTGTTCTGAGATACACTCATATTTTATAGACACTGGTTTTGCTTTTGATGAATGCATGGGAAGTCTTTTCTTTTTTATTTTAACCTATCTGTCTTCAGATGTTAAAGCTAATCTCCAATAAACAAAATGTAATTGATACTTGCTCTTTCATTCAATATAAGCTGCTTTACTCATTGGTCTCTCTAGATCATTTGTATTCAGAGTAATTACTGATAGTTGCATTTAAATTTATCATATCATTTCTTCTCTCATCTATTCTTGTTCTTTATCTCTTCTCATTTTCATGCCTCTTTTCAATTTTTTGAGGGTTTTTTGGTATCCTAATTTATTTCCTGTCTTGCTATATTAGCTGTACTTCTTTGTTTTATTTACATGTATATGTGTATGTTTGTGTGGGGAGTATACATGTCTACATACTTGCTCTAGGGTTTAAAATATGCATCTCTAAGTCTGACCATCTGCTTTCAAATAATATACAAATTCATAAAGCCTAAGAACATAACCACATTTTCATCATTAGTATTTTTTTGTACTACTGTTGCTCATTTTACTTCCACATGTAATATATGCCATAATACACTGCTTTTTTTTCTTGTGATGAAAACTTTTAAGATCTATGTTTGATGCAACCTCAATATATACCATGGTATACATTTCATCCTCCGGAGTTACTCATCTTATAATTGGAAGTTTGTACCTGTCCCAACCCATACCTTTAGCAACCACCAATCTGTTCTCAGTAATAATGAGTTTGGTTTTTCATAGATTTTACATATAGTGAAATCATATTGTATTTGTCTGACTTATTTAATACAATGCCCTTGAAGTCTATCCATGTTGTTGCAAATGGTAGGATTTCATTCTTTTTTATGATTGAATAATATTTCATTGTATATATAGATCATATTCTCTTTATGCATTCATCCAACAGTGGCTATTTAGGCTGTTGCAAATAAACCTATAATGAACACAGGAGTGCAGATATCTTTTGAATTAGTGTCTTCATTTCTTTTAGATAAGTACTTAGAAGTAGAATTATTGGTTCATATTGTAGGTCTATTTTTAAAATTTTGAAGGATCTAGATACTCTTTTCCACATTCCCACCAATAGTTGTGCAAAGGTTTTTTTTTCCCAGTCTTGTTACTGCTTATCTTTATTATAATAGCCAATTTTCATAAATGTAATATGAAATTTCATAGTTTAGACTTAGCAATCCCTGGTAATTAGAAATGTTGAGCACTTTTACATGCATGTTAGTCATCAGTCTTTTGAAAAATATTCAGATACTCTTTTTTTTTAATTTATTTATGCATACAAGAGCTGGGGCACAGGCCATAGTCACAGGAGGTGGGAGGATTCACCAGAGACAGAGTGGGGAGCAGAGACAGAGTGGGGAGCAGAACAGGCAGATGGACTGAAATACACTGCTGAGGGGAGCAGCGGGCGAGGCAGGAAAGGTCTGCTGTGCCAAGTGGGTCCCCTCCCTGGCCGGCAATTGAACTGGGCTGCTGTGGCGCCAATGCTTCACAGTGCGGTGCTCAACCTGCTGCACCACCAGGGAGGCCCTGTAAACAGTTAGTTACAACTCCATTTTTTATGTAAAAAAGTACATATATATACACAGCAGGTCCTAAATAACATTTTGTTAAATGTAATTTCATTATAACATTGACAAGAACAAACAAGTTGATTCTCAACCTGTGCCACGGTTGGTGCTGTTGCACATTTTCCATGTCTGCATGGGTTTTCTCAGCACTTTCCATTTCTTCCACATTCCAAAGGTGTTCACTTTAGGTTTAAGTATCAAGATTGTCCCAGTATGAGTGAATGTGGTGGGTGTGAAAATGCCCTGTGATGGGATGGTGTACAGTCTAAGGTTGCTTTCAGCCTTGCATGCTGCCAGGATAAGTTTCAACCATTTGCAAAACTAACTGAAATGAATGGTTTGGAAAATGAGTGAAAGAATGAATATAAATTACTGTTTAATATTGATCTTTAGTTTGGTGATGTTTTGTAACCAGAAATATGCCACAGGAACTTAACTCTTATTTATATCAGAGTTATTGTTATAGCTCACAGTTTCTAAGAATTTAAAAATGATGTTAAATGAGGACTTACTTTATTCACCATTTTTGGCAACTCGTGCTGGAGTGGCTGCTGGTGGCTTCATTGTGCTGCGACTTAACCCCTTGGACCACCAGGGAAGTCCCACTCAGCTTTCATTTTTAAAAAGGCTTTTATATCTTAATTTCTGAAAGCTATTTGGATGTGGTAGAGAATTCTTAATTGATAGGCTGGATTCTTTATTTCCCCCTTTTTACAAAGATTTTTCATTGTCTGGTATATTATGTACTTTAGAATCTTATTTTTATCTTTAAAAAATCTTTTTCCTCTACTTTCAAGATTTCCTCTGTCATTGTTTTCTACTAGTTTGTGGTTGTACCTTTGTGGTATCTGCATGTATATGTGCACATACATGTTTGTTTATCCTGTTTGTGGTTTATAGATCTTTCCTTTTTGATTAATAGTTTTCATCACATGTGGAAAATTTTCAGCTCTCATTTTCAGCCTTCTCTCTTCTAGGTTTCTAACTACACTGATATTGTACTACTTAATATTATCCACTGGCCACTGAAGCTCTGTTCATGTTTTTTGTGTATGTGTGTTTATATTAACACTGCTTGATATGGCCAAGTGATTATTGAGACTGTGTGCATTTCCTTCTCAGTCTTCTTCTTCTCTGTGAGCTTCATTTTGGATAGTTTCTAAGATGTTTAAGTTCTTATTTTATTCTTCAGTGTCTAATTTGCTCTTACTCTCTTCCATGATTTTTCATTTTAGAGTTTATATTTTAAATCTCCAGTTACATTTGATTCTTTTTTATATCTTCCAATTATTATGATGTTTATTTTTCTACAAACCTCTGTGTGTGTAGATAGGTATGTCTGTTTTAAAGTTCTTTTCTGCTAATTCCATTATCTCTGCCATTTCTGGGTCTGTTCAAAGTAGCTAGTTTTTCCTCCCTATTCATGCATTTTCTTAATGCATCTAATATCTAGCATATTTTTATTGAAAGCTGGATTTTATTAAATTTTTGTAGATAAGTGCTAGATTTTATTGTATTTAAGAGCGTACAGATGTTAATTTTTCTGTATTCTAGTCATGAAAATTCCTTCAAGTTGGCACCCAAGTACTATTAGGATGATTTCAGTAGAACCAATAGCTTCCTTGTAATCTTGTCTTCTAACCTGGATTTAACTGAATTTGTTTTAATAGAAGGTCACTTGAGTTCACAGATTGAGTGTTAACTTCCTTATTATAAATTAATTAATAATTATTATTTTCCATTGAAAAAGCTAGAACATGGTTAGCAAACTTTCTGTCAAGAGTGAGTGAATATATATAGCTTTACAGGTCACATAGTTGTGACACAAAAAACTTAACTCTGCCATTGTAACTTGAAAGCAGACACAGGCATATATAAACAAATGAGTATGTCTGTTCTGATCTGATAAAACTATTTACAAAAACTGGCTGTAGGTGGCATTTGGCTTACAGTTTGTATTCTATTCATCTTATGTAATTATAGAAATTGGTTTCAGAATAATTTTGCAAATATCCCTACTAATATAATTATGAAAACATTCTAAGATTTCATTTTCCAGTTTTTTTCTATATTTTAAAGTAATAAATTTGAAATAATTTTTCATATAATTATGCCACCAACATACCACGTTCATAAATTTTCCTTTTAATATTTGAAGAATTTTTAAATTTTATCAGAATTATAAAAAAAGTTTCTAAAATCAGTTATAAAAAGTGGTACAAAGAAATTGGTTTCAATCTCTGTTTTCTTTGCATTATTCCCTTTTTTGATTAGGTTATCACTTTTGGTCTATCTTTCATTTGTAGAAATTATCTAACTGAATATGCATATATATTCATTTATACACTTATATGGTTTTTTTTTAGGTTAAACCCATTTTAGGTTTTAGTAGCATGCTAAACACATTTGCAACTTTATATTTTAAAACTCAATATATCCTGGGGATCACTCCATAGCAGTATATAGAAAGATCAGAAGATTTTTGTAAATTATGAAAATATCTGCAAGTTTGTACAATGAACACAAAAACTTAGTGAACATGAATAATTTTCTAGAAAAATATCAATTGCTAAAAAAAGATATACTACATATATGGGTAGTTCAGTAGCTCCAAGTATAAAATTTGAACAGTAGTCAAAAACATAACTCCTAAAAGGATATATTAGGTTTTACTTATGAGTTACACAAAAAACTTCAAAAACAAAAAAAAAAATTCCAAAAACTTAGTGAAACATAAAAATGTGTCAAAAAATTCTTCACATGGTAACAAAATATAAATTATCCCCATCTATTTTTCACTCTTAAAATAATTCAGTTTTTTTTTACTTACATAAGATTGTGAAACAGACACTAAGAATTGATTACTAAAGTTTATATAACTGAGATAAACTACTTAAGATACTTTTCTTGAAAGTTTTTTCCTGAAATCTACAACATATGAGACTTCTAAAATATCAACACATTATAAAAAACACTTCTATTCATAACTTAAAATTTCTTAACAGATTTATCCTATGAAAGTAATATTATTTCCAAATAAGTTGAAAAAACATACTAACACTATCTTCAGCTGAAATAATCCAGCATGAGGTTATTAAAGGTTTGAATGTAATTATGGATAAAACTTAAATTTGTAAAGCTGTAGGACAAGAATTTAAATTTTTGACTATCAATTATCTGAACTATTACAAGAAAGGATGAGGACATAATTGTCTTAAATAAGTAAAAGCTATAGCAGCCTTTTTAAGTGCTCCCGTTATTTAATACAAACCTATCAATTCCCAGAAATTTTATGAAAATTAGAAAAGATATAACATTAATACACTTATTGTCAATGACTGAGCCAAAGTGTGGTTTATAGAATACTATCTATAATTCAATTTTTTTTCAAATTTAAATACTTTTCGTTGTAAATGTGCATATTCATTCTAGCAGTACATTTAGAAGTCCTCTGAGAAAGGTAATGAGAACCCAGGGACAGCAAGTTTTGTATTTAGAATTTAGATGATACAGACAGAATATGTATACGTTTTTAAACTTGGACCATATCCAAAAACTTATCAGTGCTTATCATCTTTTCACTTAACAGTGTGAAATTAAGATACTAATATGTCATTGTGGCAAATAACAGTTTATAAAATTGTTGTTAAGAATGACAGAAACTAAGTGCCTCATTTTTTTTGAAAACTAACTCCCAAGCAAGTCACACTTTTGTAATATTACCATCCACCAAATACATATATCTGGTTGGGTGGCAAAAATATTGGAGTTCATCAATATTACCATTTTTAAAAGTCTACTGGCATCTATAGTGTCTCCTTAGACTTGTTATATGCCATCTTAATATTATACAATAAATTTCTAAAAAGAGGCCAACAACAACAAAAAAATGAACTGTACTAAACAACTAAGCATACAGTAACAGCCCATTAGTATGTGAGAACACTGATGACTGGATATCATGCTTTATAGGGCCTGAAGCTTACTATACAACTTGAATACGTCTTACCAAAAAAGTCTGTTTTAATCTGGTGCTTACTTATGATTTTCAGTAATGGGTGGTATTCTATATTTTGGCTTATTTGCAGTGAAGAATTACATGTAAACTTTGCTAAAGAAGAAAAAAAATAGGAAAATCACCTATAAAGCTAGTATAATTTTGATAGCGGTCAGGGGTTCAGTAGCTATCAAGTCCAAGTCAAGTCATAGACTTTGCTTATTTAAGAACACAGATGCAATGAATATAGTAGTAGTGCATGCTTTCAAATTATTACTAATTTCTTCATTGAGTATAAGAACCTATTAAGAAAGTATCATGACTCTCTTAAGCCAAGAGAGAAAAACCCTCATTTCAATTGATGTATACTGAAGTTGCTTCTTCCAATTTTCCATTGTGATAAGCACTGTTGCCAATACCACTCTTAAACATGTATTGTCACACTGTTTCCTCAGGAAGATTTTCCAAATGTGTGTGTGTATGCAAATTTGAAATTATGGTAAGTTGTTAAAATACGTGATCAGCAAACATTCTCTAAAGGCTAGGTAGAAAATATTCTGGGTTTGCAGACCAAGAAAGGCAAAGTTTAGATTATGACATAGGCAAAGTTTAGATTATGACATAGGTACTTTATAAAACAGGAGAGAAAACAACTTTCCACAAATCTTTATTGAGACAATTAAAAATGTGGTAACTGAATACAGTTTTTGTAAAATTGGCTTACAAATGCGAGTAATATTCTTTGGGGAGATAATTTATCATTTAATTAGGGTTAAAAGTTGGTATTCCTATCAACACCTATTGCAAATGTTTATATGTTAATGTTGGTCTCTGATGAGATTTTATGTATTTCACCTTTGCAAATAGATAGGAAATGCCAAATATTGATGTTAATTCATGAACATGTGGTTTCATGTGAGCATATTTACTGATTAGATAGCATTTTTAGAATCCCATTAGCTAAAAGACTAGATTGTCATTATACTGCAAATTAATCACTTCCATTTAAAGTTCCTCAATTGCACATGTAAATAGATCTTGCAATATGTAATTTCTTTTGCACTTGCATCAAAGTAAAAAAAATGCTGTACTGGTTTAAAATCAAAATACTGCTGGGGATTTGTATGACAGCAGATTTCACTTGTTAAAAAAGTATTGACTAGAAAGTACATAACACAGCCTGACATTACTTGCAATTCAAACAATGGTTCTCACTGAAATGACTTTATCATAGTATAAGTTTCACATTTAAGTACTTCTTTGCCTTGTAATTTTGGGCTGAAACATTTTCAGGTCTCCAGTTAAAACGAAGCCATTCATTCAGAGTTTATTAAGAATGGTTGAGCATGATTCTTCCAACCATTAAGTACCAGTTTCCCTCAAATTTTGTAACCAGCATTATTAATAACTTTAAAGAACTTACCCAATTTGAAATTATTTTTCAATTTGCATTTATTGGAATATTAATAAAGTGAAATATCTTTGTTGTGGGTCATTGATATTTCTTCACTATAAACTGGATGTTCATGCTTTTTTTCCATTTTTATTGTAGTAAAATTCTCAGTACAGCAGTCACTCTGCATTACCAAAAAGTTCTATGTTCTTTTCAGTGGCTATATCTACTTGTTAAATATTATTTTTCACTGCTCTCTCCAACAAAACCAATGCTCCCTCCATTTGAAACCTACCATTGCCTGATAGAACCACATATTCTTAAGCTTCTCTACATACAGGCATCAGAGATCATTCATTCATACTCTGTCACCTTTTCTACATTTTCCCACCAAGCCTAATTCTTACTATGAACAAACTCAGATCAATGATCACTTATTCCTCTTTGGCTCCCCAGTACTGTGTGTAACAACGACCATAAAAACCATCATACTGGTATTTAATTAACTGTAGATTTATAGTAGCCTGTCTCCCCACTGGGCTCAAAGCTTCTTAAAGCATGGTATTGTACTCAATCTAATCTAGAACAGTGCCTGGAACTTAACAGGCACTGATTATTTGTGGACTGAATGAGATCAAAATATTAATAGCATTAAAATATTAACAAAATAATATGTGCCAGGCACATAAATATCAGAGATAAATCTGTGTCATGTATTCCTTCTAAAATATTTAGCATAATATACAGTAGTCTTAGATAAAAGCTCCTCAAATATTAAAATCTCACTACAGAAAACAGCAACTTAGGTTTTTATTCGCTAGTAAAGCTGAGTATGTCAAACATTTGATTAAAAACTTAAACTTTTCTGTAAAGATATAATTTACTTAGTTCCACTAGTTATATCTGTGATCTCCAATTTGAGGAAAACAAAACTGAGAAAATAAAAACACAAGAAGAATATTCATCAGCCATGTCTGTTTTGTAATCTGAACAATAAGTTTCTTTCTTTCAAATTCTCCTTTGTAAGTTGACCAAGATTCATTTTGGATTAATCTTTTATTTTGCTTTATTTCCAAAGGATATTCATTACCTTGCACTAGATAAGGGTGAATTGGCACTAGCTGAAGTGGCAAGAAAAAGAGCTATTGAGATTGATGCAGAATCAATAACCTCTGGAGTTGGTAAGCTGGTTTTTTTTTTTAAGTGTTTTTTTGTTTTAATCAATACTTAGTATCATTTCTACTTGTGTTTGTACTGCTCAGTTGGTTAATTTGAATTGTTTTCTTTGTAAAGACAGTGTCTTTTTAAAAATAAGAATGGAGTAAATAGCGTAATATGGATACCTAAGTTATATTACTATGAAAATAGATAATCAGTGATTATTATAATCACCATTTAGTAAAAAGTAAAAAGAACATTCTTTTCATAAGATTTTGAGGAAATTTGTTTATTATCAGTGCTGTTATTAAACTCAGCCAACACAGGAATCTAAGGTTTAATTAGGAAGTCACTAGAGAGTCATTTACAGTATTGTCTTCCATAGAAGATAAATCAGAAGCTTAAATTGAACCTGAAGGTCTGTTTAAAACTTTTTAATATAGACATTGATAATTTTTTAAAACTTATCCATTTTATAAACTCAGTTTATCGAATGTGATGAATCCTGGAAAAGTTTCTCTCTAGATATTCCAATCCTATTCTTCCTTGTATTTTCTATTCCTAAGTTATACAAAGGACCTTCAGAATTATAACAGCCCATTTCTTTGTGGAACACCTATGAACAAATAAGTTTTAATAAAATTTCCACTTTGTAAGTTGCCTGAAAAACATTAACAGGTCTCTCCAGTGATAGACCATCCTCTGTTTTGTTTTTGTAATACTGTTTACAACCAGGCACTAACAGCTTCTTTTTAATATCACCACCAATGACTTAAATGACATACCATCAAGGTAGCTCTCATTCTGATTAGAGAACTGACAATTACCAGAGAGATGATCTCTTCTTTTCCCCCACCCCACCCTCAAAGAGTTTCAAGTAGATGGTGCCTAATTGAGTCATAGATCACTTTCAAATTTCAATTGCTAATGGATCACAAATATTCACTATTAGATAAAAGTAACTTTAGTTGAACTATCATTCTATCTTGTTACTTATGAAGGATATTTACATACATTCTAATTACAAGATAGCTTTTTACTGAATGTTTTCTATGGGTCAAACACTAAATTACAAATATTAGCACATTTAATCCTTCCCACAACTCTGTGAGGTAGGTACAATTTTCATGTTATGAAAAGTCACTTTTAACTAAATGATGAAGCCAAACCATTACATTTACAATAGGAATTATGGCATTACATGATGGGGATACAAATGTCCTCAATCTCTATCCCTCTTGCCATTTAGGAAAATGCAGTAAGAGGTTAATTCATAGAAATTTTTATCGGAATTTTCTTTAATTGTCCTATACCCTGCCTTTCCTACGAAGATAGCATATATGGCAATAATTATGGTTGCTTTTATAGTTCTTTTCTGTTCCTTTCTTCCTGTTTTCATGAGGTATGACAGCTTTCTTCAGTGGTGTTTTTACTATGCATTTTTGCTTTATTGTCAGTGTGAAGTTCACCTATTACATTTTATGTGTATATTGTTCCTTTTTGAGATGATAGTTACTTACATATGAACACATAGCTAAACCGCATTTTTATTCCCATTTTTTAAAATAATGTCACACTTTCCATTTTCATGCTATAAATTGGGTTGTTGGAAAAGTCATGACTTATTTTTTTCTATATTTTCAAGCCAAAATGTGTCATGACTCTCCCAACAACCCAATAATTTCCTTAATTGTAGCTTTTAGTATTTTTGTCTTTAAATATCATTCTTGTTTTATAAATGATTGCTCTACTACTTTTACTGTGAATTTATATTTTCCAGTGAAATGATTTCTCATTTTATTGCCTTAATTTATGGTCTTTTCAGTTTAGAGAAGTCCCTTTAATATTTTCTTCAATACCATTTGATGTTGAATTCCATTAGCTTTAGCTTGTCTAGAAAGCTCTTGATTTCTTCAAAACTAATCACAAACTTGCCAGTTGCAGCATTTTGGGTTGAGACTTTTTCCTTTCAGCAGTTTGATTTTATCATCCCATTTTGTTGTGGTCTGTAAAATTTCTATTGAAAAATCTGCTGGTAGCTTTTTGGGATTTCCCTTATTTGTGACATACTGTTTTTCTCCTGCTATTTTTAAAATCCTCTATCATTTTTTACCATTTTAATTATAATGTGTCTTTTTGGGGGTCTCTTGGGCTCCTTTTATTCGGAACTCACTGAATTCCTGTAACTGAATTTCTGTCTTCCTCCTTCCTTATGGAAGTTTTTGGTGATTATTTCCTCTAATACGCTAATACTTCTGGCCCTTTCATCTTCTGACACCCCTATAATGCTAATAAAGAGGAATACTTCTTAATGTGTCCAAGATGTCTCTTAGTGTTCCTTCACTTTTTTTTCATATTGATACTCTGAGTTGTATTGCTTTGTCTACCTCTTCTGTTGGATACTTGTTGCTCCTCTTCTGTTGGATACCTCTTGATTTTTAAGTCCTGTCACTGTATTCTGTAGCTCTCTGACTTCTAGTTGAATCTTTCTTCAATTTTCTAGTTTACTCATTTTTTACCCCATGACTGGTGAACATGTTTATAGCCATTATTTTGAACTCTGTATCAAGTGGTTGGTTTCCTCCACTTCTTCGAGGTCTTTCCCAAGTTTTGTCTCACTCTTTTGTCTAAGGCATTTTCTACTAGGCATTTCTACTAGGGCATTCCACATTTTGCTTGACTCTCTGTGGTGTTCATGTGTTTTAGGAAACTATACCGCCTGTCCTAATCATGAGGGTTTGGTCTGATGTGGAGTTCAGAAGCATGGATCCCCCCGGTTTTCTGAGCTAATCACTTAAAATGTCTCCTTTGTGGGCTGTTCCAACTCATCTGCTCTATTGGGGCAACACAGCAGGCAGAGCTTCCTATGACCTGTCAGCTGGGCTTGGCCTAGGCCCTCAAATACGGTGTGCTGATTGGATGGGGCTGTGAGTTAGGCTTCGTCATAAGTTGATTGTGGGAGACGTCTCCAGTCCCAGTAGCGGTGTGTGGCAATATGACGGGTAAATGGAGCTGCTGACATTTGCTCTTGTGTACTCACTTAATGTTGTATTGGACCTGCTTGCCAACAGATAAAGGCTACCATGGGCAGGGCCTGTTTATTTACCTAGGGTGGGCCTTCTCAATTGCTATCACTTTGCTCTCTGCTAGCTTGGGCAACTCTGCAGAAGTGATTGGAGCTCTCATTCAGGGGCTTACCCCTCAGGGTCTAGTATATGGAGGGTGCATTCCAAGATGCTGCCTGCTAGTGATTTCAGCTTTAAGTGATTCCTTAAAGTTTGTTTATCTGACAGACATTGTAAAAGTGGCATATGGGTTTTATTTACTTATGGGTCTGGCACTATTTAGACCAGCTTTACTGTATGGGGTCCCAGGGGTGAGTGAGTCTACAAAAGCTTTTTTTTTTCCCCCTTTAATATTTTACTGAGATAACATTGGTTTAACACGGTGTTGGTATTTTAGAAGTGCAGAACCGCCTCCATTTCAGGTACAGTACCCATAGCACCTACCACCAAAGTACCACAGTCCACTGTGCCCACCCTTCACATCCTCCCCCTCTGAATGCCTAGGTTCTAAGTCAGCTTTTAGGAGTCAGTATTTAAGCTTATCTTTATTTGATTCTTAGTTTGGCTTCTCTATCTTCCACATGTCAGTGAGACCATCCACTATTTGTCTTTCTCTTTGACTTCATTTAGCATAATCCCTTCCAGTTCCATCCACGTTGCCACAAATGGCATGAGTTTATCTTTTTTGACCACTAAGTAACATTCCATTGTGTATATTATACCACCTCTTCTTGGTCCATTATCGGATTTGGGGCACTTAGGTTGTTTCTATAGCTTGGCTATTATAAACAGTGCTGCAATAAACATGGAATTGCAAATTTCCTTTCAAATTAATGGTTTTTTATTTTGGGGGTGTATGTCTAGGGCTGAAATTACTGGGCCATATGGCAGATCCATTTTTAACCTATTGTGAAACCTCCACAGGGCTTGCCATAGCGGCTGGACTAGGCTACATCCCCACCAATCGTGTAGAAAGGTTCCCTTTTCTCCATGTTTTTGCCAGCATTTAATTGCTTATGGTCTTTTTGATATGGACCATTCTCACAGGCACATTGTGGTTTTGCTTTTGCATCTTCTTGACAATAACTGATGAACATTTTTCATGTGCCTATTGGTCATCTTTGAAGAAGTACCTGCTTAGCCTCGTGCCTGCTTTTTTATAATTAGGTTGGGTTTTTTTGTAGCTATTCCTTATTAGTCCCTTGTCAGATGTATGATATGCAAGTATTTTCTCCAATAGTAGGGTGTCTCTTTGTTTTAGTGATAGTTTCTTTTGCCCTGAGGATCTTTTTAGTTTGTATCATCCCTGTTGTTTATATTCTTTGTCTCTGATATGCATTCTTCTTGGTCAGGATGTCGAAGCCTTTTAATACATTGTTAGATTCAGTTTGCTAGTACTTTAGTAAGGATATTTACACCTGTTAACTAGGGAAATTGAAATATAGTTTTGTGTGTATGTATTGTCTTTTAGTATGAAATTAATGTTGGCCTCAAAATGTGTTTGGAAGTGTGAGCAGCACTGGTATTAGTTCATCTTTGAATGGATGATAAAATTCATTTGTGAAACCATCTTGTTCTAGACTTGTTTTTTTGGGAAAGTTGTGATTACTGTTTCAGTTTGTTTGTGACAGGTTTATTCAGTCTCAGATGATTGAATAATTTTAAGAATTTGTTCGTGTACAAATAAATGTGCATAATAGTCTCTCAATATCCTCTGAATGTTTGCCACATCTTGTCACTTCTCTTCTTTCATTTTTGATCCTATTTGAGATTTCTCCCTTTTAGTGAGCCTTGCTAGGTTTGCCTATTTTTTCTAAGAACCATCTTTTGGTTTCTTAAATTTTTTATTTCTACTTCATTTTTGCTTTAGTTTTATTATTTCAGATCTTCTATTGACTCTTGTATTTGTTCTTTTTCTAATTCCTCAAAATGAGAGAGAAGATTTTTTCTTTGATTTCTTGATGTGGGCCTATACTGCTATCTAACTCCCGCTTAGTGCTGCTTTTGCTGCATTCTATAAGCTTTGAAATGGTGTATCTTCATTATCATTTGTCTCAAGGTTTTTTTAGTCTTTCATTTCTTCAGTCTGTATGTATTAAAAGGATTTCCCTCCTTTGTTTTGAGAACTGATTTCTAGTTTGACACCTTTATAGTCTGAGATGCTAAATATGATTTCAAGCTTCATGAATTGTTGACCTTTTTTATGACCCAGAATGTGGTCTATTCAGGAGAATGTTCCATGCACAGTTGAGAAAAACTGTGTATTATATTTTTCTCAGTTGCAATACCCTGTAAATGTCTAATATATCTATGCAGTCTAATTCTGTTTAAAGTTACTGTGTCCCTTAATATTTTCTGCCTAGTTTATCTTTTCATTGGTGAAAGTAGAGTTTTGAAGTCCCCCACTACAAATCTTTTTTTTTCCTTTTGTCAGTTTTCAGAGTTGATAGTAATTGCCTAATGTATTTTTGTGCACTCTTTGGTGTACACATGAGGGTGAATGTTATGTCTTCCTGATGTTCTGTTCCCTTAATCATTATATTGTGTCCCTTCCTGTCTTTTTTTTCACCTTTTTAACTTTTTTAACCGGAAATCTGTTTTGTCTGATATCAGTAAAGCTGTCTCTGATTCCTTTGGGTCTCCTTAACTTGTAGGATTGTTTTCTTGTCTTTGGAGTTTGGGTATGTCTGCTGGAGATAGCAGAAAGGTAGGTTCTATTTCCTGATCCAACTAAATATTTTGTCTTTTAATTGCTGAGTTTTAGTCTGTGTAGATTTAGAATGATTGCTGATATAGGAACGTCTGTTGCTGCTATTTTGTTCTTAATTTTTATGGTTCAGCATATGTTCCTCTCTTCAGTTTAGATGTGTGTGCTCCTTTCAATATTTCTTGGAGAGTGTTCTAATATTTGCAAATACCTTGAGTTTCCATGTTAGAAAAGGCCTTTACTTCTCTTTCACATCTGAAGGAGATGTGAAGATAAAAGATAAAAACTACCAGCCATGAATACTCTGATCTTTAAAGTGTTCCTTCATAAAAGTCTGATACCTTTTTAGGTTATATGCTTCTCCCCCTTGCCAGCTTCAGTTGTCTTGAATTGTTGGAAGTTTCACTACTATGTCTTGATGTAGTTCTCATTTTGTTTAGATACCCCAGGGTTCTTTTAGCTTCCTGGATTTTGTATAGTATTATCTTCTCTAGATTAAAGAAAAAATAGAGAAAACATTGTTAAACACATTTTCTGTTCCTTTTGCTCTACCCCCCCCCCCCACCTCTGGTATTCCTATGTTGCCTTTCCTCGTGGAGTTGTATAATTTTTTTTTAAAGATTTATTTATTTATGCATACAAGCACTGGGGTACAGGCCAGAGGTGTGGGGAGGGGAGCGGGGGTGAGAGGATTCACCACAGAGAGCAGGGAGCAGAACAGGCAGATCAACAGAAGTACACTGCTGAGAGGAGCAGAGGGCACAGCAGGAGAGGTCTGCCGCACCATGTGGGTCCCCTCCCTGGCCGGCGGCAGGGATCAAACTCGTGCTGCAGTGGCTGTGGTTTGCTTCATAGTGCGTTGTTTAACCCACTGCGCCACCAGGGAGGCCCCGAGTTGGATAATTCTTGAAGTGTTCTTTTATTTTACTTTGTTTATTCCTTTTGTACCTGGATTCTTTACTTATTCACATTTAAAGTGCACTGACTTATTCTTTCATTTGATCTAGTCTTCTTCCATAACTTTCTTCTGAATTTTTTATCTCCTGTAGGTCTCTCTTTATATCCTAAATCTCTACTGTTACCTGTCTGAAGGTTTCATTTTCAGTTTTGTTTGTTGATTTGTTTTTTTCTTGTTGTCTTCCTTCTCTTTGTCATGGCAATTTTAAACTCTCATTGGAAGAATGTATCATCCATGTCTTTGAAGTTGGAGTCTCTCTGTGTGTTGTATTATTCCCCTGAGGACTTATGTGGCCATTTGTTTGGTTTATCCATCTCTCCACTATTTGCTTTGAGGCCCAGAAGCTGTAGGTGGGGCTCTCCCGCCCCTTACGAGTCATGGATCTCACCTGTTGGCCAGGCAGCTGTACCTGCCCTGGCATAGGACCAGGGTCTCAGTGGTCTGGGTGGACTGCTGGTGGGGTCACTCAAGGCCTGAGGATGTGCTGATACCTCCTCAGTATAGGTCCAGTGCTGGTCCACCTGGCTGGCAGAGTCCTGTGGGAGATTGCAAGGTCTGGGGCTGTTCTCTGTATTGTTCCATTTCTTTGAGTTTCCTTAGGCATTTTGAATTCTGTGTCAGATAAAAAGAAAGTATCTTCAGTGTCTTTGTGATTGAGTTCTGGAGATTTGTTCTCTCTTTGTGGTGTATTATCCCCCTAAGGATTCATGTGGCCATTTGTTGTGTTTTTCTATCGCCTCATTACTTGCTTTCAAGGCAAATGAAGGTGCTGCTGTAGGCGGGGCTTCCGCTGGGCCTGTGCACAGGCTTTTAACAACTGGTTCTTACACTAAGGTTTTCTTCACCTTTCCCATCAGAATTTCCCTCTGGCCCTCAAAGCAGGGGTTCCATCTTGCAGCTTTAGACAGTGGGGCTAGTGTGCTGGGCCCAACTCTCTTCCCAGGGAGAAATTAACACACTGTAGAGATCTCTGATTGCACCCTGCTGTCCTCAGAGTGGGATTTCAACTGTGGCCAGTGCATATCTGTCTCTACTATCTATTTGAATGCTACCCTTCTATTATTTGTTGTTTAGGTCTCATGTGAGTAGATCAATCCATATTTAGTTGTAGATTTGTTATGTCCATGGAAGGAGGTGAGTATAGCTCTTTCTTTGCAGTTAACCTAAACCCGCCTCCACATAAACTTTTTAGAAGGTTAGCAAAAATAGAAGGTTGGAAGGATTACAAAAATATTCTATTGATAAGAAAATTCTGAGTATCAGAGATGTTAAAAATCTGATGCAAGACTGCTTGGAATTTGAATATTAACTTGATTACTACTATTTGTAGACTCTAAGTTATTTACCTTTTTGGGGCCTTGGTTTAATTAAGTTAATTCATACTTTAAAGTTTCTGACAAAGATTAAAGTGTGATAAAAGTAATCTTATTTAAAAAAATCAAAATATAGTGGGTAACCATGCAAGAAAAAACAAAGTAAACGATCCAGTTAAAAAATGGACAGAAGAACTTAAAAGATACTTCTCCAAAGAGTAAATGCAAATAGCTAACAGGCATATGAAGAAATGTTCACCATTCCTCATAATCAGGGAAATGCAAATTAAAACCGCAATGAGATACACCTTACACCAGTAAGAATGATGCATATTTAAAAAACTAGCAACTATAAATGTTGGCGAGGATGTAGTGAAAAGGAAGCCTCCTACACTGCTGGTGGGAATGCAAACTGGTCCAAGCACTATGGAAAGCTGTATGGAGGTTCCTCAGTCTACTAAAAATGGAATTACCATATGACCCAGTGATCCCACTCCTAGGGATTTACCCAAAGGACACAAAAACATTAATGTGTTTATAATATGTAAGACTTAGAACCAACCCAAATAGATGATTGGATCAAGAAAATGTAGCATACACAATGAAATATTATTCAGCAATCAAAAGGACAAACTAGAGACATCTGCAGAAACATGGAGTTTGAAGGGATTATACTTATTGAAATAAGTCGGAAAAAAGTATTGGATGGTCTCACTTATAGGAGGAATATAGGGGATCAAGAAAAAAATGACAAAACCACAACTAAACAAAAAAAAATAATTACGAATCAGACATTATGAAGGGAAGGGGTTGGGATGAGAGTAGGGACAAGAGAAGCACAGGGGACTGTGGTGATGGGAATTCTGAGGGGACTACACCAAGAAAAGAAAGCAAACATTGTATGAATAAAAAAATAAAATTTAAAAAAAGATATAAAGAAAAACAAAATATAGTGTGTAGTAGTAGTGATTTCTTGAGTAGTAAGATACATGAATTGATTCTTCTTGGTTTTACTATAATTTAATACTTACCTGTTTAAAGTTTTAGCATTGTTAATTAAATCAAGAATCCACACTAAATTGTTTTTGTGAGGAAAACAGTAGGAATGGATATCCAGTAATACTTTTGTTTTAAAAAACTTTTTATAAATGTGCTAAAGTAAAATATGTTCTCACACATATTTGCAAATTCATCTTTGGCCAGGGTAAAATGAGCTTCATTGCTGGTGCACTAGTAATGGTATAGTGCAAATAAATATGTAGGCGTCTATAAGCAGTCACAATTATTTAACACAGAATTTTATAATAATCCTGGCAGATGTTCAGTCCTGGTATCAGATCATCAGGCTTCTCCTGTTGTGTTGCTTTGCCATATCTAGGGTATAGATTTCATCTGCTTTATTGAAAATTTGTATTCCTGCCTACAATGAGGAAAGAGAAAGGCACATACTCTTTTCTTATTCAGGCTACAAAGCAGAGTTCCTCATATTCCATCAGAGAATGTGGTCATAAGGCCACATTAACTGTAAAACAGTCTGGGAAGTATTTTTGGTGGAATGGCCGTGAGCTAGTAAAATACTGATAAAAGCAATAATCATGTGGCAGGGAGGGAAGGACAGCAGCAGTTCATTGCCTACAATGGAACTTGAATGATAGTATTTAGAAGAAGAAAATGTGCAAGGTGCATTGACTCCCTCTACATAATCCTCACATACAGATAAATAGGAAAAAAAATTAAACCCTATTCAAAATAATTCCCAACTCCACTAAATATGCAAATATGTACACGGCCAAATTAAATTCTTCCAATTGCATATTTCCCAATATATTCTTCAATATAATCACTCAAATACCATTATAAGCTGCCATCTACTTTCAAAATATATTTTAGAATTCTGATAAAAATTCATTGGTGATTAATAGAGAATTTAGAGAATACAATATAAAAATTAAGATGACAGACTATCATTGCATTATCTGTATATTATTTATTGTGTAAAGATTATTCACTGATAATTCAGTAAGTAATCTTTATGATGTTTGTTGGCCCTTTTTTACTGTGCATACAGTTAACAAAATTGGTATCATTTATCCTCCTTTTTATTACCCAACAGTATGACATTACTCCATATCATTAAAAATTATTCAGATAACCTAATTTCTTCCTAAAAGGTATATACCCTGTAGATGATAAATGGATGAAGGTAAATTCTTAAAATTAATGTGATTTTTCTAAATTTAAGCTGCAAATCCTATTAACAATTTAAAGCTGTGGTTGTTTACCTACATTGTACTTGAGAGACTACATTATATTATTGTTTGACTTAGGAGGTATGTTCACACCAACCTACTTTTTGGCTTCATTTCACTTTTCTTCTTTATTCTGTCATGATGTCAGTTTTGATCTGTACCTTCCTACCTCGAGGCATCTTTGCCTAGAGACAGAATCCTAAACTCTTCATAATTATAAGAACATCAAAGACTAACTGGTTTGCCTGGCTGCAGAGGCCTATACAAGTAATACAGTCTTGTATGGACAACTTAAAAGAGATTTATAGTTTTCAGTAAAATTCCTAAGAATGCACGATTATCCAACTTTTCTTTGTAACAATGCAATGTCAATCACAGAATGTGGCATGGTAAGTTATGCCAATTCTAATTATCGATCGATTTTTTTTCTAAATTAGGTATTTTCAGGTTGAACCTTAGTTATTACTTAACATTATCTTTGAATTCTAAGATAGTAGATCATTATTTTGAAACAAGGTATCATTTTTCAAATCTTATCTACTCATAAATTGACAGTTACTTAGCAGAAGACAACAGTCTTTTCCTGTGGAGAAAGACACAAACATTGAAGTATTTGGACTTTAACCTAATTTTTCTCCTTTTCAGAAATTAGTCAAATAGCTCAAAAAATTTTCTCTGCTTTCTGGACTAGTAAATTGTGTTTATTTAAGATAGAATTATTGCTATTCTAGTTTTGTGCAAGCATTTTCTTTAGGATTGGTATGTAATATTGAGTAGCTGATGAGATTACGAAGTTAAGAATAAATGGTTACTAACTTGGGTAGTCCAAAATAGATTACCAGTAATCTCCAGTGGGAATTGACAAATAGATTTATGCATAATATGCTAAAAACTTTGACTACCAAGGTGGTATTTGGGACAAATGAGCTCTAGTTTTAACTATACTAGTCAAAAATAACCATCTAAAAAATTTGAACATCCCTTAAAGGAGGAATTGCTATATTCAAAATATATATTTTTATTTAAATTCACTTAATGGTGCCTTTTTTTTTTTTTTTAAGATTTATTTATTTATGCACACAAGAACTGGGGTATAGACCAGAGATGTGGGGAGTGAGAGGATTCACCAGAGACAGAGTGGGGAACAGAACAGGCAGATCTACTGAAACACACTGCTGAGGGGAGCAGTGGGCGAGGCAGGAGAGGTCTGCTGCGCCATGTGGGTCCCCTCCCTGGCCAGGGATTGAACTTGTGCTGCTGTGCAGCGGATGCTTCACAGTGCAGCGTTCAACCCGCTGCGCCACCAGGGAGGCCCTTAATGGTGCCTTTTAAAGACATTGTTTCTACTGAAATTTATTGTAGCAAAAGTGTACATGGATGCCCAAGTGAAGACCTAATATAGAAACAAGAATCTCTAAAAAGAAAAATTTCACATTATATCATTTCTAAGGTAATCCTCCTACAACATCCCTTACCACACCCCCAGGCAGTATCTTTTGATTAAAAAACTTATTTTAGGGGCCTCCCTGGTGGCGCAGTGGGTTAAGCAACACACTATGAAGCAAACTGCAGCCACTGCAGCATGAGTTTGAACCCTGCTGCCAGCCAAGGAGGGGATCCACATGGCATAGCATGTACTGAAATTTATTGTAGTAAATAAATTACTGCCTCACCCGCTGCTCCCCTCAGCAGCATGTTTCGGTTGGTCTGCCTGTTCTGCTCCCCACTGTCTCTGGTGAATCCTCTCACTACCCTGGACTCTGGCCTGTACCCCAGCTCTTGTATGTATAAATAAATTAAAAAACTTATATACCAGTAGTCCATAAAGTTTAAATAATATATGTTTTATCAAAATTAATATATAACCCATTGTTAACTATTCCACATTTGCAAATGGCTTCATATAATTATAAATTAATATTATCAAGGTGAGTCTATATATGTTAGTGACTTATGTTGCGAGACTATTAAATAAAATGTTCTACAGTCCCAGCTCAAATCATCCTACAATAGGCTACAGGGTAGAATTGAGTTATACTAAAACTGATCTATTTCAGCCCCCATCACAAACTTATACAACTTTCATGAAATATAAATGTTAGAAACTCAGAGTATTCCAGTTACACACCACAGCTGACTTCTGTAGCCGTCCAAGTATCACCTGGAAGGCCAGTCTTCCTGTGTCAGAATAAAAACCTGTTTCTGATTCTGTAACCAAAACTGAATTAATATTCTCTCACTGCCTATAGCTTAATTGGAAGGATTAAAAGAAATGGCAGTGTCTATCGTAGATGATTTATTGCAAGTTTTTGAACCTATACAGTAGTGATGTCCACTAGCTTTAAATTTTCTACTAAAGTATATTTCAAATCAGATGTTAAATTAATTTTCATTGGAAATACATTACCTGTATCTAGGTCATAAAGTAGACAGTTGGAAAATTAATTTTAGGTACCCAGGTTGGTGCATACATTCCTAAAAATCTTACAACTACTGAACTGTAAACTTTAGGATTTTACGTTTAAATTAGTTCCTCAGCCACATATAGTAGTGGTTACCATATTGGATGGTTCAGATTTACAGCATCACTACTGAGGAGTTCTCCAGAAATTTGGGCCTTATTCTGTGGCAACTTGAAGTAGAGAATTATTTCAACTTTTCAGTGTCTCAGTTTTCTGAGATAGTATAAGATTATTGTCTCCTAAGATTATTACTAACCACACAAGTTCTAATGACTGCTGTAATTATGAAATCACAGGACATAACATTTGCTATTTTTGGCACATTATTTCACAACTACCTCAAGTTTTAGTTGCATTTTGAAGAAGAGCTTAGCCTTGTGAGATGTTAGTTGCAATAAATCATAAGCATTTATACAGTTTTATGCATCTTTAAAAGGCTTTACAAATCATAATGGGAATGATATGTTATCAAGTAAAAGTGAATTAATTCCAAAGGCCTTTCTGCTCCACAAAGAAAACCTTCAATGCAGTTATAATACACTTTATAGTGTAATGTACATAAATTTAAGTGATGAAAAATATAAAACTCATACCACAAAATAATCTCAGAAAAATTCATTATTTGTGTGTTGTCTGAAATACTGAAGTCAAACTTAGCTTTCTTAATGATATAGATTTTTAAATCCCATTTTCATGGTACTTAATCTCTAAACTTCCATTAGAAAAATCGTACCACCCGTTTTTAAAGATGTGCAGTTTAAGTTCATACTTCATTACTTTATTTCAGTAACCCTAAAATGTGAACAGGACTGATGCTTTTATGCCCATCTTTTGGATAAAATGCAGAAAAAAATGGATAACTTACTCAAAGTTACATAGTGATCAGTGCAACAGCTAGAGCCAGACTCCAGCGCTTAGGATTTTGTCACCATTTATCAAGTTTTAGCTGTTATGTTGTGAATGGGTTGGACACAGTGCATTACCTCATTTAATGTCACAATAATCTCACAATATATTTTACAAATGTGTATGACACAGAAAAAAAATCATTACACATATACTGGTGCAGTTCTGTACCAGTTTTAACATTAATACACAAACACTAAAAAGTGTAAGAGGCAAAATTTAAAACCATTCCTGTTGAACTTCAATCTCATGCACTTAACTGTTTTTCCAATCTACGTTTCTATTGCAAATTCACTGCTATTTCCCATATTCCTTGCTAATGATTTTTTTGAGTTGTTCTTTCTGTTTTGTCATTAAAGTAAGATAACATTTGGTACCTTATTATATAATGTCAAAAGTATTGCACCATAGCACAATACAGAAAAGTAGTTTGGAGTACTATTGCACACAAGTATATTTCCATTATACTTTTGAGTGGTAAGATAGCAGGTTGCATTATTAATGTGAAGTTGACATTGAGCTAAATAGTTCCTTTGCTTATTAAATGGAAATTTTTTGCAACTTTAAATGGAATGAAAGGAACCTGGCTTGTTCATTCAGTGGCTATTTTGATTTAATGCTGTATTTATAATAAAATGAGACCAAGTAAACGAAGGTTGACAAATTTGCTTTAGCTAAATAATTTATATTGATAGAAACATTGAATGTGTGTAAAGTGATCACTATTCCTTAGTCATTAAAACCTCTTCCTACATTATCTGAGTTTCCCTCAACTCCTCACTTTAATCAGCAATAAGTGTTTTTGAAATCTTTATAATGCATGTAATAATAAGAGGTATGCATGTTAGCCTAAGTACCATAAATACTTCCAAGGAAAAATTTCTGTTAAATTCCAATGTTTTTTCTTTATTTCTTATTTGTAGAAGTAGATACTATGTTCCTGGTAAGACTGACTAAGAAGAGGTAAAACAAGTCTGTGCATACAAATGCAAGGACAAAATATGAAACATGTTTCTAGTATAACTCAGCTTTTAGTATACCCAATTCTAGATAAGCAATGTACTTTAATGATAAAAGGATAGCTAAAAATTTCATAAAGTTTATAGTATTTTGAGGTAATATAGATGTTTGTAGTGCATTTATTTTAAGCAGAAGTAGCTGGTAAATATTTTCATGTCCGGTAGTATGCATGCTATTGCTTATTAAATATAAGGTGACTTGATTTGTTGAAAAATACCTGCCCTGAGTTATTTGTGACAAAACTGACAAATCTAAATACAGTTAAAAGGGATTTAAATTGTATTTTAAAGATCTATAGAGTATATATTGTTTTTCCCTATTACCTATCAAGTAATTGTGTTCATGCTTCAAAGGAAGGTTAGGAAAATCTGTTATTCAGAAAAAAACAAAATGAAATATCTGGCAATTGAGATAGGGAAGGAATCTACGTTTCCTTATAGTTAGAGTTGTATACTATTATATAGCTACTTCTTGACCAAATAATTCAAGCAAAATTGGTGACAAGAAATTTATCTAAAGCCTTTACAATTACTTAGCTATCATTACAAACTCTTACCCGAAAGCATAGGAGTTCAATAAATGCAATTTTTGTGATTAAATTACAAGATTGATTCTAAAGGGCTGAATTTTGTTTCTATCATGGGGAAATTTGTATTTTTAAAGTAAATGTTAACATATAAAATACATTTAGAGACCTGTATGCACTACAAGTAGCGAACTCAGTAATAAACCCATATACATGCATCCAGATCATGAAGAGTCCATTGTCATCCCTTCTTTATTTTTTTTTTAAAGATTTATTTATTTATGCATACAAGCACTGGGGCACAGGCCAGAGGTGTGGGGGGGTGAGAGGATTCACCACAGAGAGCAG
>JAGFMF010011413.1:2927053-2966306 GCA_019455555.1 Galemys pyrenaicus
CCTGGCCGGCAGCAGGGATCGAACTCGTGCTTCAGTGGCTGCGATTTGCTTCGTAGTGCGTTGCTTAACCCACTGCGCCACCAGGGGAGGCCCCCCTTCTTTAATTAAAATTAAAAACAGGTATAATTGTACTGTACTAAATATAATGATAATTATTTGGGTCTTTTATGTGGCAAGAAAGACCTAGAGTCGGATATTTCATTTATCATTATTTTTGTAAATATACCAGGATTGTTAGGTAATTCCAATATATGTCACATATGTTCTACAATTCATTTTGCTACTGACAGACATTTGAATTGTTTTCCATCTTGAACTCTTATAAATATTCTTCTAGGCAGAAATATATCCATGTATTTCTGAATAATTCAGCATTAGTAAACACTTCCAAGGATCAGTAGCTGAAGGAGTTATTTATATGTTTGCTAATTAGTACACAGAAATACCAGTTCATATCAATCCTTGTCAATTGCCACCACTTTATGCACTCTGGGGAGTTTATATTGGTATATTACAGATTTTTATTACTTCAGATGTCTCACGAAGTCCAGTATCTTTTTATACATTTATTAGAAATTTTTGTGTATTTTTAAGACTACTACTGACCATTGTTCTATTTAGCTATCACCCTTCTCAAAATGATTCTCAGGAGTTTAATATAGTCCTGATACAAATTCATTGTTGGGCATACGTACTGTCAGTATTTTCTCCAACTCTTGGGGTACTATTTTTTATTAAATTTAATATAGTCTTTTGAGGAACAGAGGTTTTTACTATTCACATACTCTATCCACTTTTCCCATATCTATATTTTGTGTCCTATTTAAAAGATATCTAGAACAGCAGTAAAGCTATCACTATTTGAAGATAACCTAATATACACTAGAGTAGCAGGTAAAAATACAAATAGCAACCCACAGACCCACCATTAATACAGAAGGTGGCACAATTGTGCAGTCAAGACCTTTAGGTGATGTGTAGACCCACCAGTAACAGGCAGGACTCCCAGCTCAGAGCACAAATATAGCACAGATCTCACAGCCAAGGCCCTATGGCCCAGCTCCTATACAAGCAACCCGCAGGCCCACTGGTAAAAAGACTGATCCAGGGCTGGGGCAGAGGTAAAGCTACACCCAGTGGAAGCCCACCCCATAGCATTGTGGCCTTGAAACCCAAGTATAGGGAGACAGAAAGAGCCACATGAGTCCTCAAAGGAATACTATACCACAGAAACAGAACATATCTCCAAAACACAATCACATAGATCTGTTCTTCCTATCAGATACAGTATATAAACTTGCCATGATAAAGAAATATATACAAAATATATACAAGAAAAATCAGAAAAATACCCTGAAAAACAAAATCAAAACCAGAAAAATAGAGTGAAATTGCAAGTTGTAAAAAGATTGGAGTTGAAAAACAGTATAGAAGGCTATGAAAGTAGAATACTGGACTTGAGAAGTAAGAAGCTAAAAATATAGGAAGCAAAAATAACACTTCAAGAACTATCTGATTCCATTAGGAAAGGGAATGTAAGAATAATGGGTGTCATGGAAGCAGAACATAGATACAAGAACAGAGAATTTATTTAGAGATATAGAGAAAAATTTCCCAACCTAGAGAAAGAAATATATAAATCCATGAAGCTAAGAGAACAACCAGGGTAGAGACCTACATTGAGACAAAGAATATTGAAGTTGGTAATGGGGGAGAAACAGATAATGAATAAAGGAATCCCAATCAGACTAACTCAGATTTCTCTGAAAAAAATCACTGAAGCAAAAAGAATGCAATGCTGTAATGAAAAAATTTATTCTTCACTATCAGTTTCTGTCTTTATCTTGCAAGGCCCTCCTTCAGATATAAGGCATAGAGGCCGTTTTAGACATAGATACTCGAGGAGTTTGGAGGACTAGACTCATTCTCCAAGAAATATTAAAAGGAGCTCTAGTATCTTAGCCAAAGAGGAACACCCATTAAAAAAGGGGAACAAGGAAACAAAACAACAAAATGGTAAGTTGCAGACCTTCATGTATCACTATTCACTCTAAATGTAAATGGACTGAACTTACCAATTAAAAGACAATATCTGGTGGATTAAAAAGCAGAATCCAACATTTTGCCCTCTCCAAGAAACACACCAGAGCTCCAAAGATAAAGAGGGTCAGGCTAAACGGGTCAGAAAAAAAGTTCTACAAGCAAACAGGATCCAAAGGAAGGCAGGGACAGTCATATCTGATAAAATAGATCTATAGCTAAAAAAGGGAAGTAGAGACTGAGATGGAAACTATGAAATTATTAGTAAAGAATACATCTAGAAGATATAACACTCATAAATATACATGTACCCAATGAAGGGGCACCAAAATATATAAGGCAATTACTAGCAAACCTGAAAACAAACATTCATTACACAGGACTTTAACAGCACATTCACCAAAGGTCAGGTCAACTAGACAAAAAATAAGTAACACATTTGCCTTAGACAATTAGACCACAGAGGCTTAACAGAAATGTATAGAGCCCTGCACCCTAAAAAAAACTGAACAGATGTTCTTAAAGGCAGATGAGACATTCTCTATGACAGACTATGTACTGGATCACAAGACAAGTATCAATAAATTCATGAATACTGAAATATTAAGTATCTTCTCTGATCATATGGTATCAAACTAGAAATCAACCACAAAAAGCAGGCAGACTTATATTGGAGACTGAATAACACACTACTGAATGACTTTTCGGTGAGTAAGGCTATCAAAGAAGAAATTAAATACCTTGAGGTATGAAAATGAGGCCACAATCTACCAGAACCTATGACATAACAGAAAAAGCAGCACTAAAAGGCGTGTGTAACAATTCAGTCCCACACCAAGAAACAAAAAAACCCCAGAAAATCTAAAGTAAAACCACAGTGAGATACCATTTGTTAAATGCCTATTAGCATCTAGAAATATTAGACTTGGAGAAAAGAGTGTAATTCTGTAGTTAGAGGGAATATAAATTGGTGCAGTCACTATGGAAAACAGTAGGGAGGCCTGAAAAAATTAAAAATATAACTGCCAGCAATTTCACTTCTGGTATTTTTTCAAAGGAAATTAAAACATTAACTTGAAAAAATATATGTACCTCATGTTCTCAGCAGTATTAATTATAATAACTAAGATATGGAAACAACCTATTCACTGATGGATGGATGAATGGATCAATTAAATGAATTTATGGCCAAAGAATTGCATATATGTGTTGATGGTTTTATATGTGTGTTTGTATATATACTGGAATATATTCAGCTGTAAAAAAGTATGAAGTCCTATCATTTTCAGCAACATGGATGAACTTCCAAAACATTGTTCTAAGTGATATAAACTAGACATAAAAGACAAATACTGCATGATCTCACTTATATGTAGAATCTAGAAATGAAAAACAAGTTTGGTAGAGGGATAAAAACACAGATGAATGAAATTATCACCCAGAGGTAGATCCATACTAATTGCCCAAATGACTTTTGACAAAGGTGCAAAAACAAGTTATTGGATTAACAGATACCATTCCAAAAAATGATGTGGAATGATTGAATAGCCATAGACCAAAAAAAGAAAAATGCTTTACCTTAAACCTCATGCCTTATATAAAAGTTAACTCAAAATGGATTACAGACTAAATTTAGAATACAAAACTATGCAAGTTTTAGAAGAGGAATTAAAAGGAAAATTTGGGAACCTAGAATTTGGTGGAAGGGTTCTTAGCTATGACATAAAAATCAGAATTCATACAAAAAATAATAAATTGGATTTATTCAGAATTTAAAACTTTTACTCCATGAAAAGACCTCTTCAAAAGGATGAAAAAATGAACGTTAGATTGGGAGATCCTTAGCTTTCAACTTCATATGAGTTTCTGTCCAGGTGAAGCAGAATTCCTGTCCAAGTGGGGGTGAGTCTCCCAACCAACATTCTATCCAGTGATCGGAAAAAGGGTCCAACCCAGAATGGAGAACCCACATCTTTCAACAAAGATATTTAAATTTTTATGGGATTCACAGGTTTTTTTCAATCCCTTATTTCCCTAACTTCATAGTCCTCCTTAATAAACCTTCAAAATAAATAAATA
This sequence comes from Galemys pyrenaicus, assembly GCA_019455555.1. Classification (NCBI taxonomy): domain Eukaryota; kingdom Metazoa; phylum Chordata; class Mammalia; order Eulipotyphla; family Talpidae; genus Galemys; species Galemys pyrenaicus. The sequence goes on from JAGFMF010011413.1 coordinate 2,931,173, forward strand.
AATAAATAAATGTATAAGATTTTGCCTGAGTTCTCATCATAAGTTCTCCACATAGTTTTAACTGAGGCAATAAGGAGCAAAAAAACAAGTGGACAGCTATGTATCGTAATGCCTGCCCTAAGCAACTTTTAGAGGGAAGCCTCTCAAGATACAGAGGATTCAGGAAAGTCATCTGCCAGTACAGTCTGTCCTATGTGTCTACAGGAAAAACTCAGACATAAATCATGCATTAACGAGTCATTATAGCCAATAAATAATTCATTTATCGACTATCACTTCATAGTAATTTGACTTCCAAACCTACTTTTTCTTTATACAGCTAGATACTGTCACAAACCCTATTCAGTCATCAATAGGAAACACTTAAAAAATCTAAAAAGACTTAGAGAAAACCTTCTAATGTACCAAGCAATAGACAAATCATTAGGAGACAGAAACTTAGAACACAAATTTTCCTCCAGGATCTCCCCCCTACTTTTCTTCCTACCATTTTCTTACATCCTTGTTAATTTTTGTACATTTAGGTAAGACTTTTCACTAAGAATTTCCTACTGTCTTTCAGAATCAGAGTTGTAACCAACCATGTCATGTTTGGATTAAAGTTGAAAATGTTCAGTCAAATTCATCTACTCTTCTGTTCCCTACAGCTTTGAAGTCTATAATGGGTATCAATTTTCTAAAAGCAGAAAATGATTCAAAATGGTTTAAAGCCTGCTTCTACCACCCAAACCCATGAGTTAAAACTATGTACCATATTACCACATAAAGGAAGAATATAGGCAGTTAAAAGTTACTGAGGATACCATGTTTGGAGTAGCAGGGTAAAGGGATGTAGGCAGCATAACCATAAACTTTTTGTTGCTGTTGTTTGTCTTTGTTATACTTAATATGCATGAAGTATGTAACCACTAAATACATATATATATTTAAGTCACTCATGAACATTTTCTGAATGTATAAAAGTTATTATATAATAGTTAGAAGGCAGAGCAAGTATTTTTAAAACCAAAGTTTCAACAACATTAAATTGTGATTTCCATCATTCTTGCAATAATTATATCAACTGCCAGAAACCTACTCTTTTAGGTAGAATGGAAGTCTCTGCTTGAGGATTTCAACTTTAATCTAGGGTTTTCAAACACTGACATGGTTGCATGGCCTTTTAAAAGCCTTTGGGTATAAGAATGATTAAATGTGGTTTAGTAATTGGCATTCCTGTGCAACAAAGCTTTTGGGAGGTGTGACTGACAGACCAGGAGTGTGCATAAGGGAAAACCTACGCTTATTTCTGCTTCAGTGACTTTATTAGCCACACCTTACTTGTAAATTGTAAGCTGTCATTCAAAGTAGTAATGTTTAAAACAAGTCAGGTTTAATACCTCTACTTTTTTGTCTTAATGCCTAAAAGTAAATTAAGAAAATGCTCCTATGTTTTGGTTAATAAAAGCATCCATCTGGAAAAACAAAACAAAACCCTGACGTAGTAAAGAGCAATGGCAAAGATTTATGGCATTGTGCATATACATAAGTTGCACATTTAAACATCACAATTAGGTAATTCAGTCTTCATTATAGTTTAGCAACTATTTCAAATTGAGGACGAAGAAAATATTTTTAGTAATTGTTCACAACTCTTGAGCCAGTATTTTAAAACATGAAAACAAAACAAACTTAAATTTGCTGTCAGTGTAAAAAATTTCTCTGGAGAACTTTTTAATATCTTCATAAAGAACTACAGAAAAATCTATTTTAAAACATGCTATATCTTGTGAGAAATGTCTAATTTTACATTAAAATATTAAAATAAAAGCAGAAACATTCATAGCATATTAACTTCTTACTAATATATTCTAAATAATTTTTCTCAATATTAGATAATGTAATCTTAATGAGTCTTAATAAAAGTAAAATAAACTCAAATTCCGCATAAAAGTACATTATAGCAAATGAAAATCCCTCATAATCCCCTCTTCTTAACCAAAATCCTTCCAAGGAAATAATTTTTGTGGTCTAAATTTCAATAAGTAATTCAAATGTTTAGCTTTTAGATAAGTTAAAATTTATGATCTTTTTACCATGAATTATCAAATTGAATTTTAGTTTCTGGTCAGTGCTCAAATTTTGAGATAAAGACCTTTCTGTATAATTGCTTAGAAACTTAGTATTCAGTAGTGACATTTCTAATTTTTCATATCTGAATGAGCACAAAGGATATGTCAATGGGTGGGGGAAACCTTAAAGGATATTAGGTAGGTTAGTCTTTATCTGTAGATTCAATAGTTGGATTCTTGGGTTTTTCTTTTTAAGGTAGACCAAGCCACAAAACTGTATCTCAGGAAGTCTATTTATATGACAGGTAAGAAAAGATAAACACCTGTAAGTTGATGTTTAAAGCCCAAACTAGTTTTGAAGTAACAAGAAAGGGAAAGCTAACAGTTCAAATTTCAGTCACTTTTCATTTAAATCCATCAATGTGTGCACTGGTCCATTAATTATGTGGCCCAGCACAAAATGGTATGTTAGTCTTCCCCTTTCCCCTAGGATGACAGCTATGAGGTAAGATTTTCGATCAGGAGGAAAGCTCAAGGTCAAGCACTTTATTTGTTGGTCTCAAGAATTTACCTGTCATGAATAAAAAATGAAAAAAACTCTGCTAATTGAGAATCAAACAAATTCTTTTTTTATCACTGTTAAAACCAAAAAATTTGGAGAGGATTAAAAACCTATTATTCTAATGAACCAAATTTTTCTAGGCTAATGAATTATTAGAAAGCAGAGGTCAGTAAATTATTTTTTATAGTCAGATGGTCAATATTTTAGATGTGTGGGCCATACAGCCGACTATGCAAAAAGCAGTGTAGATAATAGGTAAATAAATCATCAAAACAACTTACAATAAAACTTAATGGACACTGAAATTTAAATTTTACATAATGTTAAGTCACAAAGTATTTTTTCTTTGTTTTTTTTTTCCAACCAATAAAACTATTAAAATCATCCTTAGCTTACAGGTTGGAAGAAAACAGGCTGCAGGCCAGATTTGGTCTGGTCATAGTTTACTAACCCTTGTTCAAAGAGATTATTCTGGTTCTTAATTTTATGAATTTATTTCTGTACTTCAAAGTAAAAACATGTTTTTTTGATATGGACCATTCTCACAAGTATAAGATAGTATCTCATTGTGATTTTGATTTGCATTTCCCTGCCAGAAACAAGTGTTGACAAATAGGTGGAGAAAAAAGAACCCTCATATACTGTTGGTGGGAATGTGGACTGGTCTACCTCTTATGGAAAACAGTATAGAAGTTTTTCAAAATAGTAAAACAAGATCCACCATATCATCCAGCAATTCTATTCCTAGGTATCTTATCTGAAGAATACAAAAACAGTAATTGAAGGAACATATTCCCTCTTATGTTCTTTGCAGCACTATTTACAGTAGCCAGGTATGGAAACAACCTAAAGTATCGAAGGACAGAGGAGCAGATTAGAAAATGTGGTATATATGTACACTGGAGTACTATTCAGCTATTACAACAAAAATAATAACTTTCCATTTGCAACAATATGGATAAATTGAAGGGGATAATGCTAAGCAAAATGTCTGTTTTTCAAGCAAAAATGTGCCATGCCTTTTATAACAAACCAATATAAAGGAAAACCAATTAGGCTAACAGCAGACTTCTCTAAAGAAACATTATAGGCAGGAAGAAAATGGAGTGACATAGTCAAAAAACTCCAAGACAAAAATTGCCATCCAAGAATACTTTATCCTGTAAATCTCTCCTTCCTACAAGAGAGGGAAATAAGGACCTTCTCAGACAAACAAAATCTTTGGAATTCACTACAACTAACCCCCCCACTCCAAGTAATATTAGAATATTACTTGGATATAATATTATAAATATATTAATAGGATATAAACCAACCAAGAAATGAATACAAGGATTTAAACAGAACCACAAAATGATGAAAAACAACAGTAACAGACTCCCATGTATCAAAAATCCCCCTAAACATTAATGATCTAAACTCACTAGTGAGGGGTCTCCCTGGTGGTGCAGTTAAGCAATGCACTCTTAAGCATACTGCAGCCACTGCAGCACGAGTTTGATCCTTGCCACTGGTCAGGGAGGGGACCCACATGGCCTAGCAGACCTCTCCTGACTCACCCGCTGCTCCCCTCAGGAGTGTGTTTCAGTCTATCTGCCTGTTCTGCTCCCTACTCTGTCTCTGGTAAATCCTCTCACCTCCTGTGACTCTGGTCTGTACCCCAGTTCTTGTATGCATAAATAAATAAATCTTTAAACTCACTAGTGAAAAGACACAAAGCAGCAGGATGGATTAAAAAACAGAACCCAAATTTCTGCTGTCTCCAGTAAACACACCTAAGTTCCAGAGATTAAACACTTAAAAGTAAAGGGTTCAAAAACAACTAGACAAGCAAATGGCTCTCAAAAGGCAAGGTGGCCATTCATATCAAATGATAGATTTCCAGCTAAAAAAGATGACAAGAGACATGAATGGACACTATATAATGATTAAGGGGACAATACACCAGGATTACATATTCATCAATATATATTCACCCAGTGAGGGAGCACCAAAGTACATTAGACAATTACTATAATCTCTGAAAAAACTTATAGGAGAAAATACATACGTGCTAAGAGACTTCAACACTCCACTCTCACAAATGGACAGATTAATGAGACAGAAAAATAAAGACATAATAGCCGTAAACAAAGATCTAGACCACATGGACCTAAGAGACATTTATAAGAGAACTCCCAAAAAACTGAATACACCTTATTCCCAACTGCACACGATAAACATCAACAAGCACATGAAGGCTGAAATCATATATCTTTCACCCTAGGGAATCAAACTAGGAGTCAATTACAAAAAGAAAGCAAAGAGATCCCCTGTTACTGAGAATGAACTGAAGGCTGAACATCACACTACTGAAAAACCACTGGGTTAATGAAAATCAAAGGAAAAAAAATTAAAAATACCTTGAGATGAATAATGAGGACACAACTTTCAGAACACAAGGATTTGTCAAAAGCAGTACGAAAAGGAAATTATACAGAAATATAGGCCTACATCAAGAAATAGGAAAGAACTGAAGGAACAAATTGTATCTCCCATCTCAAGGAACTAAAAAATAACCCAAAGGTCAGTAGAAGAAAGGAAATAATAGAAATTAAAGCAAAATAAATAAAATAGAAATAAAGACAGTCCAAAAGATCAGTGAAACCAAAAAGCTGGTTCCATGAAAAAATAAAATAGACAAGCCTCTTGCTGGACTCACAAGGAAAAGGAGGGGAAAAACTCAGAGGAGAAATTACAACAGACACAGCAGAAATCTAGAGGATAATTAGAGATGACCATGAACAGTTATATGTAAGCAATTTTAACGATCTAGATGAGATGACAAATTCTTAAAATTGCACAATAACCCAAGGCTAAACAAAGAAAAAATAGAAAACTTGAACAAACCAATTGCAATCAAGGAATTGAAACAGTAATCAAAACCCTCCCCCAAAACAAAAGCCCAGGTTCAGATGGTTTCATGAGCAATCGCCACCAAACATTCAAAGATGAACTAACTCCTTTCCTGCTAAAACTCTCAATAATTAAGAAGAACTACTACCAAATACATTTTTGAGGTTAACATCACACCAAAACCAAACAAAAACACACCAAAAGAAAACTACAGACCAATCTCTCCATTGAAACAAATACTAAATCCTCAATAAAATCATTAGCAAACTGAATCCAACAATTCATCAAAAGGATTATATGCCATGACCAAGTGGGCTTTATCCCAGGAACACAGGATCACTCAACATCCAAAAATCAATGAACATAATTCACTACATAAACAAAAAAAGTAAAAGCCATATGATCATATCAATAGAGGCCAAGTGCATTTGATAAAATTCAATGTCCATTTATGAAGTAGGTGCTTATAAACTTGGGATAAAAGAAACATATCTTAACATAACAAAAGCCATGTATGGAAACTCAGAGCTAACATTATTCCCAGTGGTGAAAAACTGAAAGCTTTTCCATTAAGATCTGTAACGAGACAAGGGTGTTCACTCGTACTACTGCTTTTCAGTATAATACTGGAAAGTGCTAGTTAGAGCAACTAGGCAATAAAAAGATATAAAAGAAAAGACGAAGCCAAGCTATCATTATTTGCAGGTGATAATATGTAGAGAGAACCCTTAAAAATCCATGGAAAAACTAATTAAAACAATAAACCAGTTCAGGAAATTAATGGGTTACAAAATCAACACAACAATCAGTCTGAAGAAGAAGAGATTTTTAAAAATATCCCATTTATAATTATATCAAAAAAAATTTAAACCTGGGAATTAAACCCAACAAAGGGAAATATCTATAACAAGGAAATTTACAAAACATAATTAAAAGAGAAGAAGACATAAAGAAATGGAAAGATTCCCTGCTCATGGGTTAGAAGAATCGATATTATTAAAATGGACATCCTACCCAAAGCAATTTACAGATTCAATGCAAATCCAATAAAAAATCAGGATGACAGTCTTCAAAGAAATAGAACAAATGTTGTTGAAATTCATATGGAATCACAAAATCCCCCAAATAGCCAAAGTTCTGACTAAAAAGGAAAGAACAGAGGCATTATACTCCCAAACTTCAAACTATACTATAAAGCAGGTGGGGAATGCAAATTGGTCCAGCCCACCATGGAAAGCTGTAAGGTTCCTCAAAATACTAAAAATAGATCTACTACATAACCCAGTGATTCCATTCATAAGAATCTACCCACAAGACACAAAAACACTAATTTGAAAGGAAACCTGCACTCCTATATTTACTGAGCACGCTTTAGCTGAGCTATGGAAACAACCTAAGTGTCCCTAAAACAGACTACTGAGTCAAGATACTGTGGTATATATACACATTGGAATACTACTCAGCAATCAAAGATAAACTCACACCATTTAAAGTAACATGGATAGAGTTGCAAGGGATTATTCTAAGTGAAGTGAGCCCGAAGGAAAAAGATAAATACCATTTGGTTTCACTTATATGTGGAACCTAGAGAAACAAAGGGGCAAGAAAAAAGACAAAATCTGCAAGTTGACCATAGATTTGAGACAAACGAGGGGAGAGGTGTCAAAACAGGAGAGAGAAGAGCACAATGGATTGTGGTGCTGGATCATGTGTGCTATGGTGGTGGGAGAATCATGGGAACTACTACCCCAAATACTACCCCAAAGTAAAGATATTAGAAAATATTTAAAAATTTAAATAAAATTCAAAAATCTCAACAACTTTAAAAGCTACAAAACTTTTAGCTAGTTAGAGCAACTAGGCAATAAAGATATAAAAGGAAAGACGAAGCCAAGCTATCATTATTTGCAGGTGATAATATGTAGAGAGAACCCAAATCAAATCAAATACTACCCCAAAGTAAAGATATTAGAAAATATTTAAAAATTTAAATAAAGAAATCAAATACTACCCCAAAGTAAAGATATTAGAAAATATTAAAAAATTTAAATAAAATTCAAAAATCTCAACAACTTTAAAAGCTACAAAACAACTAAACAAGTCCACTGTGTCCCTCCCCACACCAAAATAAAAAGCAGAAGGAAGGACTGGAAAAAAAATAAAAACAATGCTAGAATTTCTACAATTTAAATTCTGAAATCGAAGACAGAATGACAGAAAATAGAATTCAGAATTTGTTCATTTGAAAAAATAATCAACATAAATCAATAGCTAGTCTAATCAAGACAGAGGAAAAGATAGAAAAAAAATGAGATTAGACAGGACAGAAAGTGAGTAATGATCAAAATAGGGAACTTCAAGTAGCATAAGAGACTTTTATACAACTCTATACAAGTAAATTTGAAGAATTTAATGGGAAGAATAGCTTATAAGAAAATTATAATTTGCCATACTAGCATCAATTTAAGTAATAGATTTAGAAGAAAACAGAAGAATTAAAGCACCCTGTCTCAACAGTGAAACTCCTGGCTCAGATATTTTAATAGGAAAATTCTTTGATGTTTGTAAAAATCAGATTATTACAATAGTTCTTAAACTTTTCCAGAGCATTAAAAAGAGGGAAACTTCAAAATTCATTTTATCAGGGAAGTAAACATTGATCATAAACCTAGAAAATGAACTACTGAGACCATTCTCATCAATTAACAATCATTAAATGAAATATTATTAAATAGAAGTCAATAACAAAATTAAGAAATCATGCATCATAAGCAAATGTGGTTTTCTTTTCATTTGCAAGAATGGTTTTTACTTTAAGAACGTCATTAAATCATCATGTTCATGGTCTCACTTATATGTGTAATACAGAGAAAAGAAACAAAAGAGTCAAAACTAGCAGGCTGACCATAGAGTAGAGGCATACAGCAAAGCTGGGAGGGGCAACACAGGGAAGGGAAGAAAATTAAGGAATATGGTGGTGGATCACAGGTGATAAAGTGGTGGGAGAACAATGGGACTACAATGATGTAAGAAAAAATGTTCAATTAATTAAAAAAAAAATTTAAGCCATATTCACAGAGTGAAGAAACTTTTAAAACCATATGATCACCCCCATAGAGACAGAAAGGCATCTGACAAAATCAATTCTTTACAAGTTAACTAATTAACACTCTGTATGCCTATGAAAATACCACCAAAAGTTTTCCCCTTGAAGTCAATATGTTAATTTTAAAACTCATTTAGAAAGCTGAATAACAGGAAAAAAACCAGGAAAATCCTACAAAATAACAATGAGAAGGAGCTGGCTGCACAGACATCTAAACACACTAAAAATACTGTAATTGATTTTATATTGGGAACACTAAGAGAAAATAAATTTTTAAAAAATAAAGCACACACAAAAAGTTTTGTATTGATATCTCAATGGAAAGGAGTAGACAACTCTGGAAATACATGTGATCATTTGTTAAAAGCAGCTCAAATTAGTGAAGAAAAGTTGAACTAAAATACATGGAATCTCTATAAGGGAAAACTATAAGATGTCCTAGTGATAAATTTGGATTCATTCCTCACACTGTAATAAATTCCAAAAGGATGAGGAATTTAAATGTAAACCATGTAAATACTAGAAGAAAACACAGATGAAGTTCAAGATAAGATGGAAAGTGAAGAAACTTTGCTGAAAATGAATATAGGCAAATGGATCCCCCAAAGATGCCTATATCTAAATCTCTAGAACCTCTTAATATTGTTACAAGACAAAAAGGACTAACAAGTGTACTCACAGTTCCAGGAGATTATCCTGGTGGGACCAAGCTATTCAAATGAGCTGAAGAACTTTTTCTGGCTAGAGTCAGAAATATGTGGTAGTAGGAGAGGTTTAGAAAAATTTAAAGTGTGAGAGACACTTGACTTTCTTTTGCTGGAGAAGAACACAGGAAAGTATGACAGGAATACAGACACAGGTGCCTTAGCAGCCAGCCATTAAGGAAAGGGAGAAAAATTAATACACATGTGTACATATTCTTGTACATGATTTACAGGATCAGGAGAGAAAAAACAATGTGAGCAAACAGTATGCTACTATTTATCTAAATATATTTTGTTTAAATTTTAATAAAAAGATAAGTCACTAATTTTTAATAATAGTTATGTAAAGAAAAGTAAAACTAGGGAGAAATGAGTAAGTATAGAAATTAGACTTATTTTAGTAGGCCCTGTTTTATGGATTGGACTTTGGAACCAAATAATTTTACATAATTATAAAACAAAATTTGCTTTAAAATAAAAAGCCATCCTAAAATTGAAACAAGGCTAGCTAGGTATCCAGTTGTTGCCATAACTACATAGAAATGATTCCCAGCTACTTTAAAATATAGTATTTGTAACTGTACATCCCAAATGGGTATACCCTAAGGACCAAAAGAACCTGTCAAAAAAATCTTGTGTATATGGTAATCATATCAGTGGCAGTTATGTTGGTAATGATTTTTCTGAAAGTCACATTAGCACAGGATAAAGCAAACAACAAACTGTTATATTAATATTCAGAACTAGGATTTTCAACATAGAAGAATGGAGATAAATGTATAGTGACACTGATGGGAGAAAAAAAATCACCACACACCTGAATATTAATTGACAATATCAATATAAATGATGATATTTGTATTTTTTTAATTCAAAAACCAAATAAGCTCTTTATTCTAACTTCCCCAAATTAAAGTACTAGCATTCCTAGTACTACAATTATGGGTCATTATTTTTCACTAAAAGGAATCAGAATTTTTGGCTCAATGCAAATAGAAAGACATAATTCTTAAAAATAAATTATGTAAGAAGGGGTGTAAAGCTATCTATAGTTTAAAAGAGTCCTTCAGAAACTGATCAAATTCAATATACAGGCTCTTAATTCAAACACACAAACTCCATTTTATATATATTAAAGAGGGAGAGAGAGAGAAGAGAAAGAAAGAGGTGTGTCGGATAATCAGGGAAATGAAAATTGAAATGCTGACAGTCTAATGATTTTATTTCTGGAATATCTGATGATTTTTTTTCTGAAAGGGTGTTATGGGGTACTGTTATGCTTAACAGGGGCAAGTTCTTATAAGAGATATATTATATGTCAAATAAAATTACTATCTAGGATTTGCTTCAAAATAATCCAGTGGGAAGAATAGGCAAGTGGTAGGGAATATAAAGGAAGTAAGGTTAACCATAAACTGGTAATTTTTGAAGCTAATGATGGGCAATTTACAAGGGGTTCATTATATTGTTCTCTCAAGTTTTACACATGCTGAAATTTCCATAATAAAATGGGTACATATTTAATAATGCTGACATAAATAGCACTGTAAACACCTCTATGCACATTACAGGCTAGTATTTATACAGGATAAATTTCAAGACAGAGAATTTCTAGACCAAAAAAGAAGTATAAATAATTTTACAGATTCTGCCAAGTTCTTCTTTAAGAAGTATTGCTTTACCATCAATTTACAATCAACAATATACAATTCTAAATACCATCACTGACAATCTAAGAGGTTAAGCGATCTGCTCAAGATCGCACAGCATGGGCTATAATAAATATAATTAATAAACTCAGATAAAGATCAATAATTATTACACGGTCTGAGGGCTATTGAAGTTTTCAAAAATTCAACAAGAGGCCTATGAATATTCTGAACATCCTCTACCATTAGTAGAAAAAAAAAGTTCTTCAGGGCAATCCCAATAAAATTTCAATGACATTACCCAAAGGGCAAATATTACTGAAATTTACATGGAACCACAAAAGACCCTGATAGCCAAAGCTATCCTGACAAAAGAGAGAAAGAACATTTCCAGACTTCAAACTATACTATAAAGCCTATATAATAAAAACATCATAGTAATGGAACAAAACTTACACATACTTGGACAGTTAATATATGACAAATGAGCCAAGAATCTATGCTATTACATGGACACTCTCTTCAATAAATGGTACTGGAAAAACTGGATAGCCACATGCAAAAGAAAGAAGACCATTATCTTCCACTATACACAAGTATCAACTCTAAATGGAGGAAAGACTTGGATGAAGACCTGAAACCATAAAATACACAGAAGAAAACAGAGGCAAACATGCCATGACATAAACTTCAGTGATTTCTTTGCAGATTTGTTCCCAGCAATAAAGAAAACAAAAAAGAATATAAACAATTGGAAACTATATCAAACTGAAAACCTATACACAGTGAAAGAAACTATAATTAAAGCAAAGTTCCATCCTACTGAATGGGAGGAAATATCTGCACACCATACATCTGACAAGGGACTGACAGCCAAGATATACAAATTGTTGAAAAGACCAGAAACAAGTGTTTCAAGGGTGTGGAAAAAAGGGGACACTTGCACACTACTGGTAGGAATATAGACTGGTCCAGGCCCTATAAAAAGCAAAATAGAGGTTTCACAAAGGATTAAAAATGGATCTGCCATATGACCTAACAATTCCACTTCTAGTTACTATCTGAATATGAAACATTAATTTGAAAGGAAACTTCAGCACTACTTACAATAGCAAAGCTATGGAAATAACCTAAGTGCCCAATAACAGATGAATAGATCAAGAAGATGGAATACTACTCAGTGATGAAAAGGTAAACTCATGCGATTGCCAGCAACATAAATACAAAATGGTGCCACATATATGTGAAATACAGAGAAACCAAACAGTCAGACAAAGACAAGTTTTAAAACCAGTGCTTGAATGCTGACCATAGAACTGAGGCATCCAGAGGGGAGGGATAAGAATGAGAACAGTATGGGGAAAGACACAGTGCTGGGGGACTATGGTTCTTGGTGGTAGGTGCCTGAAGAGGGAGCTCATAAACTTCTTAAACACTAACAAGGATGTAAGCCAATGATACTTAAATTTTTTTAAAAAGTTTTCTTCCCACTTATGAGTTCATAAAATTTTGGAGAATCAATGAAATTTCATTAAATAAAAATAAGTTTCCTTTAAATATTAAGAGTTAAAAAACCCTTGAACTATGTTAATCTAAAAAGAAACCAGGGCCTCTATGGTGGCACAAGGGTTAAGTCTCAGCACTATTAATTTATCAGCAGCCACTGCAACAAGCTTGATCCCTGGCCAAGGAGGTGACCCACATGGCCCAGCAGACCTCTCCTGTCTGGCCCACTGCTCCCCTCAGCAGTGCTTTTCAGTGGATTTGCCTGTTCTGCTCCCAACTCTGTCTCTGGTAAATCCTCTCACCCTGAAAGATCTGGCCTGCATCCCAGTTTTTTATGCATAAATAAATCTTTCAAAAAATAAAGAACACATTTTTAATAAATGAAACCAGCACACAATAAAAGGCAAGGTATGAACTAGGAGAAGATATTTGCATATCACACATTTGACAAGGGGTTAATTTCCAAAATAAAGAGCTCATAAAACCCAACAACAAAAAGGCAAACTGTTGTTATGCAAACTAGTAGCAAAAATTAAAATGAAATTTTAAATCCTGGATTTAGACTATTATTGTCATGTAATTTGTGGTTTGAAATATTTACTACATTATCTGACCTGAAAAAAATAATGAAAACTGAAATTTGATCTTTGTTATTTAGACTTCTTTGTCTACCAGTTTGCTCTGGAGTAGACCTGTTTCAAGTAAAGGCTTTCCCTATGATGTACACTGATACTCCCTAACCTCTATACATCTCTCCAAAGAGTTAATGTTATTTATTTACATTTAGGCACATCAACTTATATCAAAGGTCTCTAAGGACGACAAGAAAAAAATCCACTGCTAAAGACAAACTTTAATTTCATAAACTACTACATGATAACATTATCATTAATTATATGCCTATTTTTCCAGTTTATGCTTCTTACATATTTCTCGAAAGAAAGAGCTAGTCAACAAAATATGTGCTGATTTCTTATGGGGAGGGGTTTGGGAGCTTGTATGACTTCCGCAGAGATCACATCAACACTTTTAAATAGCAGAGACCAATGTAGGAGGACTTCACAACATTAACCCTGAAAGATCAGTAGCCTGTGCTCATCTCTTTTTGCCTTTTTGGCTCTTTTTTCCATCTCTTTCCTATTTTTAATAAGCTGATGTCACCTACTGAGCATGCTAACACTTCCCCCTTTATCATCTTAGTCTCCAGCCTTTTTCTAGGTCTAAAAAAAGAAATATTATTTTCCTTAATTAAATAATATGTGGTTTTATCAAACTATCAACACATCACAGATTTAGAAACCAACTTATCAGGAATTTTTTCCTTCCAGTCTCGAGCTCTTAACATTAAGCAGAAGTTATTAAATAAAATTAGCAAATTCTTATTACAGGAGCATCACCAGTATAATTCTTCCATGTTAACTGTCTAGATTTTCCCAAATGTCACCTCCTTATTATTTCCTCCCTTCATAAATAATCTTGAATTGTAAAAATTGTGTATGATTGCCCTTTATTTGAAAACTAAAAATTTGCCAATAATGCAGATTTTTCAAGGATTGCATTTCTAAAGTTTGTTTTTAAAAAGACTAAATCACTCAGTTTACATCCTGTCAAAATAGATTATAGCATAAAAATGCAAGCGTTCAGTTACTTTTCAACATTTTTGTTGATGTTGTGTGTGATCTATTACCTTGAATTAAAATTATTTTTATTAGATCACTGGTTGAAATCACAGTGCAATTTTGAAGTGCATTGAGTCAATAGGGACTTTTATACATACAGATATGTATAAATTATCTTCTAATAACAACCTTTATTTTAAAAAGTCACAACAAAACCTTATATATCTTTAAAAAAATTATGTTGGGGGGTCCTAAACTGTTTAAAGATCAGCATGAAAAATTTTTGCACACAGCTATAACAGGGTATGTGTCCTTTTAACTTAAAAAGGCTTTATAATTGCTCTGTAAATATCAAATTTTCTATACAGTGTGCAGTGTACACAGAGAAGCCGTCAAATGGCTTATCTTGTACTTATCAACTTGTTTATTTTTATGCCTCCAAGAAGCTGTATTTTTTTACAAGAGCAGCTGCTACTTTGTAAATATTTTAATGGCTTCTGTTAAGTAGAGCTGTCAGTTTAACAAACAATATTATAAAAGATTTTCATTCTTCCATGTGATTGCACATCTTGAAATGTGTTTTACCCTGAAAATCCTCTGGATGTTTTAGACTGGAAAGGATATCTCTTTGAAGGCACAAAGCCAACAAAAGAATAGGTAGATTTAAATAATGTATAACATCACCAGGGAAGTAGTGTTATTTGTTTCAGAAGAAAATGTGTAACAGCAATAAGTTCTCTTTGCTCACTTTCCTTTTTTTGACTCAGGTGGTTTGTTGAAATGGCTTTGGAGCCAGACATTTCAGGTATGAACCTCAGTTCTTTAACCACTTAATAGATTTTGATTTAGAGAAGGCCAGTTAGCCTTTATGACACCCAGTTTCTATACCTGCAAATGAGATAATGATACCTACCTTACACAGTCATTATGAGGATTAGATAATATGTGTAAAGGGCCCAACTCAATAAATCTAGTCCTTATTAATCTATCCTTCCTCCTTATCAATCAGGAGTCTCCCAATCATTCTTTAGTCTTTGTCCTTTATTTTTATTCACATTTTTATTCACCCACCTATCTCTTCCTTTCTTCTTTTTTGGACTCCTTTATGGGAAGTAGGCTACTTTCCTAAAGATGAGAAAGTATTTCAGAGATGATTAAATTTAACACTTTAACAAATGAGGAAATAAATGCTCAGAGAGATTAAAGAACTGCTCCAAGATTACTTTTCCGAGATTAAGAGACTTGTCCAAGTTCCAGAGATCAGAACCCTGGTCTCCTGGACTTTTTTCTTTTTTTTTTTTTTTTTTACCATTTCTATGAAATGGGATATAATAAAGCAATTCTATCCTAGATCTGAAGGATTATGTATAAGGATTAAAGAAGAGATGGAGAGAGCTTTCCACTTTTGTTCTAGAGCAGAGTTTAGCAAACCTTTTTGTAAAGGTCCAATAGTAAATCTTTTAGGCGGGCCTCCCTGATGGTGCAGCAGGTTGAGTGTACCTCACTGTGAAGCATTTGCTGCACAGCAGCACGAGTTCGATCAACCATGAGAACAATGATAATGAAATAAGCCAGTTACAAATGTGCAAATCCTGTATGATGCCAGTTATATGAGATATCTAAAGTAGTCAGATTTATAGAAAAATAAAGTCAAATGGTGATTTATAGGGGCTGCGGGAAGGAGAAATGGAGGTGCTGGTTAATGAGTATAGTTTCAGTTTTGTGAGATAAAGCTCTGGAGATATGTTGTACAATAATGTAAATATACTTAATATAGTCCCAAGAGTTTTATTTATATTGAGGTTTATGTTTTTTAAGTATATATTTTAATAACTCCATTTGTTTCAAACAATTTATAAAAACAATGTTCTGTCAGAGTTGCCAATATTATAGTTTTCTATAGTTTTCTATGTGAGAATAGTTAACTCTTCCTATATACTTTAAAATTCTATTCAAAGAAAATATTGAAAAATACTTGAAAATATGAAAAAATATTGAAAAAATTTTTGCTTTCAAATTGTATGTTGCTTGTGAGAGAGTAAAGTCACTTCTTAAAATTTTTCAATATGATAAAATATTGATAATTAGCAACAAAAAAGAATATTTGATTAATAAAATGCTACTTTAAGGCTGTGCATGTTGAGCCTCCCTGGTGGTGCAAGGGTTTTAAAGTCTCAGCACCGTCAAGCTATCACCGGCTACTGCAGCATGAAATAATTCATTACTAGGTTATCAATCTACCCTGTGTAAACTGAATGTAACAGAAATCACAGGGACTGTAACTACAGGATTTCTACTACATGCTACATGGTAAAAAGACAAAAAATATTCCATTGTATTATGTGAAAGCTTTCCTATAATTATACTTATGAGGGAATTAGCAAAAACTGTATTTGACTCATATCTTAATCATTTTTTTAACAGAATTCCTGGGGCCTGTGGACAAAGGCGATACATTAAGTGAAACTTTTGCTGGCCTATCTTTAGCACCTGAAGAAGAGAAATTTCCAGATAACCTACCTCCCTTAGGTTCAATCCACAAACACAATCAGCAAAGAGTACTAAAAGTCTCTTCCAACAGGTAAGCTACTTTGAATGCAGAAACCTGCTCCATTAAAGTTTTTAGTACTAGCAACTTAAATATTTCTTGTGTAAAAGTAAACATATAGTTAAGCAAAATGTCACAAGTAGGACTTTGCAGTAGTTTAATCATGGAAGAGCAGGCATAATGGAGGCAAAACATAATATAAATGTAACACTCTTGGAATGAATACTGTCAGTCAAAATAAAATTATTATAATATTGAATTCTGTATTCAGTTATTACATTTTAGGATTGTTAGAGTATCATATTGTTTTAAATATTAAAGTATTAAAATTAATATCAATTTTTAGAATAAGTACTTTGAATAAATTGACATGATCATACCTCATGTAAGCTGTCACTAGTTTCTGAATGCTGGTAATGATGAAATCTACCCAGTTTGTCACACTGTGCTACTGAAGAAATAGACAGCAAAGATAAAAGTGAAATTGAAAACACTAGTCAGTGTTTATTCACCTAAAGAGGAGTACCCTATACTTTTAAAATACAAACAATGTAAACTTAGGTTACCTCAATAAAAAAATTTAGAAGTAAATTTAAAAAAAACTAGTGTAAATCATAGTGTATATAAAATGGTAATTATATTAATTGATGATTAGTGCTCTGAAACAAAGGTCAGGAAATATTTTATGTAATGGGTCAGTTATTAGGCTTTTTGAACCAAAGAAACTCTAAACTACTTAACTCTGCTATTATAACATGAAAACAGACAATATATAAAATGAATAGCTGTGTTATAATTACATGTTATTTATAAATACAGGCACTGGGCCAGATTTCACCATTGATTTATAGTTTATATTCCTGTTCAATATGCAATCGTGAAGAGGTCACATTATGATATTGTGTGTGTGTGTATATATATATACACATATATACACAAATATCTACATGCACACAACTGTGTGTATGTATATAAATCTATACATCTATTAATATGTCTATGCGTGTATCAGTTTTACATACATACATACAATATCCTTGGAAAACTACATAGGTTAATACTAAATAAAGGGACAGCATTTCCAGGTGAAACTGAACAACCATCACCATTTTAGGGCTCTGGAAATCAAACAGAAGCACACAAGTTGAGAAGCATTTATTCATGGAAAACTACTGTATTTCCAGTAATAAAGTGGGAATCTGTGATGTTCCGGGACTGCTTCCATCTTCCCACTACCCCCAAGCCAACTGAGCATTGTAGTTCTACCAAAATAGGATGGGCTGTGAAAACCAACTGCTGACTTGATTTGGATGCTTAAGTGTGGACAAAACCTACCCAGTAACATTGTCAATAAAACTAATAGAATCATTGTCAGAAAAAGTAACAACTTGATAGGAAATTCAGAAGCAGATTCCCAGTTGTGACAGCCTGCTTATGTCATGACAGAGGGGGGTGAACTGAAGAGGGACTAAGCTGTTTACACATTCCTGGTGCAATGCTATGACCTCTCGTGTTTTAGCTTTCTTTTTTGTCTTACAGAATGCTAAGTTTGCCTTATGCTTCTTTTTCTTTCACACCCAATGGCCAAAACTATCTCTTCCTTGCCTCTTATCACTCATCCATCTCCCATCTCAGAAACTATTTTTAAAACTGCCCCATCTGAGGGACGTGCAAACCTGTTTCCCTCAATCATATATACAGTATTATAAATCCATGTCCCTCAGTGGAAAAACAAAACAAAACTCTTGGGTGAGGAAGAGAGAAGAAATTGCCCTTCCAGTATTTTTCTTTTTCCTTCACAAGCAAAAAGGGTGTGGGGGAATAAAACCATCCTGAAAACAAAACAAAACAAAAAAAAACCTGCCCTTTCAACTTGCACGGTAATTATAAACTCCTTCCTTCTAATTCACGCTGTGATATACTAAAATAATAGAAATCTGAATGGTCATGAACTGAGATTTGACGCTTTTCCCATTTTATAAGTATTCTGAAGTTTCTCTGTTGTCAAATCTTAATGAAGGTGTGATTTTCATGCAGTTTTGTCCCTCCCTTATCTTGTTCTGTATTGTTTATGGAGGAAATATTGGGAGGTAGAAGATTGTCATTATCATCTAGGCTATTTTGAAATCCTTTCTCCTATTTCCTTTTTTAAAAATCACTTTTACTGAGGTGTAATTAACATGTTCCATAAAATTCACCCATTGCAATTCAATGATACTCGGTGAATCTACAAAGTTGTGCAACTGTCACCACAGTGTGGTTTTGGAATATTTTCATCACTCCAAATAGTTCCTTTGTGACTCTTTATATGGCATTCTATGGAATAGCTTCTTCCAGCCTGAGCCAATTCATTGGCTACTTTCTGTCTCTAGAGAAATTATATATAAATGCAATCATACAATCTGGAATGGAATGGAGTCATACAATATGTTGAGCTTCTTTCACTTAACATTATGTTTATGATGATATTTATTCCTTTTTAATTGCTGAATAGTATTTCATTATATGAATATACTCCAATTTGTTTATATAATTACCGATTAATGGATTATTGCATTTTTTCTAATTTTTGGCTATTATCACTAATCTCACTGAAACATCACACGTAAGTCTTTGAATGGACATGTTTTCACTTCTCTAGGGTAGATATCTAGGAGTGAATTGTTGGACCATATTGTAGGTTTATGTTTAACATGTTAGTTTTTAAAAAGTGCCAAATTGCTTTCCAAAAAGAGACTAATTTTATGTACCTACCAGCATATCCTCACTTGTGGCTGGTACTGCCAGTGACTGTGATTACACCATTCTTAAGTAGAATGTCTTACTGTGATTTTAATTTGTATTTCCTGAATGACAAATGATGCTGAACAGTTTTATATGATCATTAGCAATTTGAATATTTCTCTTGGTGAAACATCTACTCAGAACTTCTGCCCATTCTTAATTGGATTCTTTCACTATTATTGAACTTATGATATGTTTATATATTCTAAATGTAAGTCCTTTATCAAATGTATGATTTACAAATTTTTTTCTCTCAGTATGTGCTTGCCCTTCCATAGTCCAAAGACAGTGTCTTTTGAAAATGTTAAAATTTTAAATTTTTATGAAGCCCAATTTAGCTACTTTTTTTCTTTTATTGACTGGGCATTCTGTGTTATACATAAGACATCTTTTTCTAACCCAAGGACAAAAAAAATTCAGTTATGTTTTCTTCTAGACATTCTGTGTTACTTTTTATTTATGAGGTTAGTGCATTATTGTGTACATAGAACTCTAATTTTCCTAGCACCACTAGTGGAAAATGCTCCTTCCCCCTACTGCCATTGAATTACCCTTGCATCTTTGTCTAAAGTCAACTGACCATAAATGTAGGTTTGCCATTCAGTTCCATTAGTCTGTATATCTATTCTTACACCACCAAGTGTCTAGACTTTGCTATACTGAGGACTCCACTATTTACTTAATAGGTCATAATATCACAAACATAGCAGGAAAAGATGAACAGGTTCACAGAACTAATTCAAAGAAAAACAAAACACATGAATTTAGGAAAAGTCATCTCCAAACCAAAAGCTAGCATGAGGTAGAGATAGGCCATTCAACAATACTCCAAGCAAGATCAAATACAATCATACAAACAACTGGGTACATGGAAAGTCCCTCAAATTTAGAAAGAAAAAACTAAATGGGGAGTCTGGAATTCCTTGAACTCAAGAAAGAAAAGAGATGATTTCACTCAGAAATGAAAAATAAATTAGAAGGTTCCCAAATGAAAATAAACTAAAATTTTAATTTTAATAAAAGACTAAAATGGCAGAAAATGGAAATGGAAAGGAAATAAAAAGGAAAAGAACTTTCCTTTTTAAAATTAAAAAAAATTTTAAAATTTCCTTTTTAAAATAAAAAGGAAAAGAATTTTTTAAACAGAAGAAATGGATTGGGAGATAAGGAAAAGAAGCAAATTTATTTCTACAGTTTGATATTTTGGTGAAGAAAAATAAAACAATGGAATGCTATTCATCTGAATAGGCGAAGAACCCACATGGCGCAGCAGGCCTCCCTCACCCACTGCTCCCCTCAGCAGTGTGTTTCAGTCAGTCTGCCTGTTCTGCTCCCCACTCTGTCTCTGGTGAATCCTCTCACCTCCCTGGACTCTGGCCTATACCCCAGCTCTTGTATGCATAAATAAATAAATCTTTAAAAAAAATAAGAGCAAATAACTTACAAATACAAAAGAATTAAACTTCCATCAACCTTTTCAAAAAGAAAATACAAGGGAAGGGAGAGTAGAACTGCAGTTTTTTTAAAACTCAATGAAATAAATTATGAACCAATGATTTTATATCTAAACAAGCTCTTCTTCAAGCACCAACGTTAAAAATAACTGGTTTTCATGAACCCCTTATGGGAAGTATACTGTTTCTTTTCACCCAACTATGAGATGACTCAGAACTACAGAAAATGTAATGATTTTGAATGTTTTAATTCATATAAATGGAGAGGACAAAAAGGGAAGTGTGGTGAAATAAATACAGAAGACTTGTTTACAAATATTGTATGCTGTGGTTAAGCAGAAGAAGAAAAACTAAAAATGGGAGGACAGAGTAAAAGATAATAGAACAAGCTCACTGGTGTTTACAAGCAATGAAACATCAGATAATAATTCACAAAGAAGAGATTTATTTACTAAGATGACAATAAAGGTGTTAGAAAAGATAGCAGAATACAAAGGTAGCCACTAAAATCTTCCTATAAACTATTAAGAAAAAAGAGCACAAGATGCATATACATGCTTCAGAAACATAATATAACCAAATCCACATAATTATAAAAATTCAGGCTTGAGACCTAGAATATTAATCATTATCTATTAATATAAATAGGCTTTCCTCATCTATTAAAAGAAAAAGATTGCCAATTTACTCACAAACCAAAGTCAAGCTATGTACCATAATATACCAGAGATACATTTTTAAATAAGTCAAGTCAGAACAGCTAAACATAGAGATATGGGAAAAGACAGTCTAAGCAAATGAAAATAAGAAACCAACAGTAGAAATCTTGACTGGAGAAAGGATAGAATTCATGCTCAAAGCTTTAAATATGATCCCAAAATGTTAACATTCAAATTTTACAACAAAAATTAAACATATATGTGTGGCAAATAACACAGAAACCACCTCTATAAAGAAAATCTAAAAGAAAGGCAAGAAAATGTAGCCACTAATAATGGGAAACTTTATTCTTACTACAAAATAAATTAAGCAAACTATAAGGAAAAAGGAAACCTAAAACAATCAGTAATATTGATATTATGGATTCATTCTATACTATGATAATACACAATAAAATTTGTTCCCAAGAATTCTGGGTATTCACAAAAAAAGAGCATGTGTTAAGTGCCAAAAGATATAACTAAATTTAAGAAAAAACAACAACAGGAAACCTGATCACAATGCAAAAGTGCACAGGTGCACACAGTAGGTCACTGGTCTCTTGTGAGTTATTGTTGAGGTTTGTATGGGAAAATAAGAATTATATAGCTAAGAAACAAGCAAAAATACACAATCAAAAGTCATTCAATTAACAGTAAAGACTAGGAATGCAAGTTGTTCAGTTCATTAATCTGTTACAACAGCAAGAAAAAACTGACAAAATTTTAGGATGTGGATTTCTCAATATTGATAGGTCACTTTGGTTATGAAGCATTGTTGATCAGAATAATCCTGAGAAGGCAGTATTTAAGTTAATACCTAAGTGACAAGAAATCATCTATGAGAAGAAAAAAAATGTATGGGCTATATGTGAAAACAGCATTTGAGGGAAAGGAGCACAAGTAGAGTATGTTTCCAGGCTTAAGTGGTTTGAATAACAGATATCCAAAATAGCTAAATTGTAAAGGGCACTAAAGAATAATAGTATTTAGGGCCTTTACAGGCACAGTAGGGTGTATGTTCCTTGTTCTAATTGCAGTGAGAAACCACTACAGAATACTAGAGTATGCAGTAGAGACAGAATAATTGTCTCCAAAAGATACCCACATGCAAATCCCTAGATTCTGTGCATGGTATAGTAACACAGAGGGGAATATAAGTGTCAGATGGAATTAAGGTTGCTAATTATCTGACTAAAATAGGGAAATTATGCATTATTATGACAGGCCTGATTTAACTCTTAAATGTTAAAAAGTCATTAAATGTGGAAGGGAGAGGCAGAATAGTTGGTGTCAGAGTGCTCTACTGTGAGAAGGACTTACTGCCATTGCAAACTTTGAAAACAGAAAGGGGATCACTGAAAAGATAACTTTCATCATTGGAAAGACAGCATTTATTTCTTGAGGACACAAACTCACTTTCCTAATCCACAGGTAAGAAAATCAGTAAAATTTCTAGGAGAGTTTGCAATTTCCTCACTAGACATAGGTGAATGATGATGTATTAGCACACCTGGTTGGTGATAGAGAAGTTGGTAATCTCAGCTATGTATCTCAATTGAGACTCAGTTTCTTGTGATGTATTTTTTACATAATAAGATTGTTAAAGAAAATTAAGTTAAACAATGCATATAAAGTATTTTCCTCAGTCCAGTATAGTAGGTGTTATAGAAAGTCATCTTTTGATCAAATAACTTGTGAAATATTTCTTTTTGATAATAAAAATCAAAATTGAAAAGAAAATAGAAAGGGGGTGGCAGTGGATGATCCAAGGAATGCATGTGGCTTCTAGAAGCTCAAAAAGATAAGGAAACAGGGCCTCCAAAAGGAATGCAACTTGTTTAGTTCACTAATTTGTTACAACAACAAAGAAAAACTGACACAAAGTTTTAGGATATGGATTTTTCAATACTGATAGATCATTTTGATTGATCAGTCTAACTTGACAGCAAAAGCTGCCCTAACACTGGAAAGTTTTGCTGTGCATTCTCTTTTTGCATTTTACCAGCTGAATGCTGGGTCAGGACTAAATCTGAAACAGAATTTCATTTGGGGGGAGTTTAGTTACTGAAAGATACTTAAAGTTTTTGTTTTAATTTCTCACTCAATGGACAAAGCAAATTTAATCAAAGACAAGAACAAAGATAAAGTCTCCATGAGTTCAGTAATAGTTTCTAGGAGACAGAGGGGAGAGAGAATAGGATGACACTGTAGCCCACCGCCTATGCTCACTAAGCGTGTGCTTGCTTTTGCTCGTTATTGTAGCCACAACATCCAACCAGCCACACAGTGAATATTCCATCCGTGAATAAATGAGCCAACCATAAAATATCAGCTCCTAATTTTAAATCCTCCTCATCACCATTTACAGCCTCCACATACTTTCAAGTCGTTGAGCACTATTTTAATTTCTGGATAGCCTTTGGGAAAATAAACAATTTGTTTCAGTATAATGCAGAAACCAACTGAAAATTGATTCTAAAAAACTTTATATGCCAGAGTTTATAAATTTATTAGCATATAAACTGTATGAAGGTAGAGATGTTTACATCTTTTTTCTTCGTTATTGATGGCTGCATCTTCCAGGACTTAGAAGAATGCCTGGCATATAACTGTTGCCTAATAAATATTTACTGAATAAATATTTTTATAATGCAAAAATATAACGAGTAGTAAGTATAGACATTTTAGAAACACAAAGGAATCAAACACTTCCAAATATAAGCAGTTACTACTACTAGGTTATAAATAAGTTTTGCAAAAATCACCACTGTGTGAACCAAGACTTTACATGTCATTAATATTATTCAAGTAGTTAGTTTTCATATTTTTGAAGTGGCTAAGATGACATGATTTAAATGGTTGGTTTTTCATATTTTTGAACTGGCAATTTAAAAATTACACAACTCAAAGTAAAAATAGTGTAGATAGGAAAAATCATACATAATGAGAAGAGCAATGATAAATAAGTGATCTTAGGACTAAACTAAAAAATGCTTACCTTTAGATTTGGTACTTCCCTACACTAATTACATATCAAATAAGTCAACTTCTCTGGTTGCCTTAATTTCATTACTTGAGTTAGATTATCCCCATTGAGATCTAACACTACTGTAACTACTGTACAGCAAATTTACCTACTAGATACTATTATAAGTTAGCTGCAATACTTCTTAGTCTTCTGCAACTTATGATATCTGAATTCATTCCTAAGAAACTCCAAATGAAATACCATCCTATCAAGAAATACTAAATTTTGGCTTCATTTCATTTGACTTATAGCTAAGCAATTTTCCTTTAAGATGGAACAACAACAAAAATCTATTTAGAATCCTTATGTGTGCCTATAAACAATGTAATTGATGAAATTTTTCAGTGTTTACAAAACAAAGAAAAATGTCAACAGAATGTCTGGTAGTAGTCTTACCAAAAAAAAAATTACACACATATACACACACACAGGCACGCGCGCACACACAGTCTACAATTCATGAAGATTGGCTCAAAATAATCTGGCCCTGCCAACAGAAAATCTGACAATTATTCTGTTGTCTAATTTGGCTCAGTCTAAGTTGACCTTGTTTATTCATCTCAGTCTTTTAATTCTTACTAACTTGGCATAAAAGGAGAACATATGGCATACGTCTAGGAAGTCCATTTCTGCATCTTAAACTGAAGTAAATGAAGAATATACTGAGCACTTCAATATAGCTTGATGAATACAAATCTGGTTAAATTCATATTATTCCCACTAGACAATTTATGCTACTGCCTATAAAATTAGAAACTATGTAAACATCTTTTTCTAACTCTCAGTATATGACTACGACTGGCCAATTTTAAACATTTCCAGAGAAGAGAGACAATCATAAACACTTAAAACATAAAAATGAAAAACTATCAGCGATTTAGCAACTTTATAGGTTTTTGATGACTCTCTCTAAGAGAGCTTCTCAAAATAATGGGAAAACAAAAAGAATTATTTCCATTTTTGTTTACCAGCTTAATCTAGTCTCCAGTGACAATATTTACTGTCTTATGATTTATCTCAAGATTTCATACAATTCTAATCAAAAATACAAAAAGCTTTACTGGTAGATATAGACAAGCTGTTTCAAAATGCAAAGAAACTAGAATAGCAAAAACAATTTTGGAAAAAGGAAAAAATGTTGGCGGGATCACATGTGATCTAAGACTTTCTGCTGAAGCAGGAGTCAGCAAACTTTTATAAAGGAAATAGCTTAGGTTTTGCAGGTCATACAGTCCTGTCATAGGTACTTAAGTCTGCCATTGCAGCAAAAAAGCAGCCATTGACAATATGTAAGTAATTAAATGTGGGTGTATGCTATTAAAATTTTATTTATTAAAATTGACATAAGGGCCGTCCTGTAGCACAGGGGATAAAGTCTCAGTGCTGTCAAGCGATGACCAGCCGCTGCAGCCAAGTTCCATCCCAGCTAGGGAGCTAACCCACATGGCACAGCAGACATCTCATGCCTCGCCCGCTGCTCCCCTCAGCAGTGTGTTTCAGTCGATCTGCCTGTTCTGCTCCCCACTCTGTCTCTGGTGAATCCTCTCACCCCCTGCACCTCTGGCCTATAACCCAGTTTTTGTATGCATAAATAAGTAAAAATTAATCTTTAAAAAAAATGACACAGCCTAGGCTTACTTGGCCTGTGGATTTGTCTTGCCATGTCCTGCTCTAACACAATACTAATCAAAAAATTATGTATTAGCAAAAAGATACATAAGATTAATAAAACAGAATAGAGAATCCAGAAATCGATCCATGCAAATATGCCCAACTGATTTCTGACCAAAGATAATCTAATGGGAAAAGGATAGTCTTCAACAAATAGTACTGGGACAGCTGGATATCTATGTGTAAAACAAAGAGCTCCAAAATAAACCTTAAACCTTTCTAAACTCAACTCAAAAGAGATCATAGATCTAAACGTAAAATGTGAAGCTATGAAACATTTAGGAGAAAAACATCAGAAGTAAACCTTTATGATCTGGAATTAATCAAAAATTTTTCCAATTCTACACTAAAAAGCACAATTCACAAAACAAAAAACTGATAGACTGGACTTCACCTTTTTTTCAAGAGACACTCTTAAGAGAAAATATTTGCAAATCACATAGCAGACAAAAGTTTGTACCCAGAACATATAAAGCACTTTTTAAAACTCAATTGCAGGCCTCCCTGGTGGCACAGTGGGTTAAACACCGCGCACTATGAAGCACCCATAGCACAGCAGCACGAGTTCAATCCCTGGCCAGGGAGGGGACCCACATGGTGCTGCAGACCTCTCCTGTCTTACCCACTACTCCCCTCAGCAGTGTGTTTCAGTAGATCTGCCTGTTCTGCTCCCCACTCTGACTCTGATGAATCCTCTCACATCCCACATCTCTCGCTTCTACCCCAACTCTTGTATGCATAAATAAATAAATCTTTTTAAAAAATTGCAATTTTTATACAGGCTGGTGAGACTACAAAATGGTACAACCATCCTGGAAACAGTTCAGCTGTAATTGCAATTATATACTACTATGAGTCAGCAGTTCTATTTATGACAAAGGAAAACTTATATTCACTTACAAACTTGTACATGAATGTTTACAGCTGTTTTATTCATAACTACAAAAACCAAGGGGGTGTGGGCACAATCCTTCAATAGATGACTCAAAAAAGTGGCACATCTATACAAGGGGATGCTCTTCAGCAATGAAAAGTAAACTACTGGTGCACATATCTTGGATCAATATCAAAGTGATTATAGTTAGTGGCAGAAACCAGTCACAAAAGTTTGTCTTGTATAATTCCCATAAATGACATTCTTGAAGTCAAAACTGTAGTTATGGAGAATCAATTAGTGGTTGCCATGAGTTACTAGAAGGGGAGGATGTGACAAGTATGAGTGAGTTTGTTGGCATGATGAAATTATTTTGTATTCTGACTGTGGTAGTAATTACATGAATCTGTTTATCTGTCATAATTCATAGAACCTTCATAGCTTAGAAGATCATTTTAACATATAATAACTAATATAGTAAAAATGTTAAAACTGAAAAATGTTATGGTGAAAAGAATTATGTAGAATTTTATAAGGTAATATTACCTCAGTTTTATTTTTTTTTAAATGCATAAAGTAAGTAAGTATAAGAGTTAACAACCAGATGAGAACTATGGATATTTGGATTAGGTTAATATTTTTTTGTATGTATTCTGACTTTTTCTGCACCAATAGGGTTTACATTTAAAATTAGGAAAGATTTACTTAATGGAAAATTTTTACCTTTCATTGTAATTTTTATAATACATAGATAACTAAATCATCATATTTTATTTGCATGATTACTTCATTTGAAAACTGTACATGCAAGACATTTGTATATTAAAGTTGAATTTAACTGCTCTTTAAAATGTCACTATTTAATGCTAGAAAATTAAAAATAGTTTGTCAATGTATTTGATTATGTCATTGAAAGGTTCCAAAGGAATTTTTTAATTACATTTTTTAAAACCTTAAACTATGAAAATATTCAAAACTTTAAAATCTATAACTTACAATTTAACCCTATACCTTTCTAATTCTTTTTCCCATTTAAAAAACAATTATAGAAAAGTATTTGACAGAAGAAGTGAACTTGGAAAAAACATCTTTGCTGCATCCTTGATGACTAAGTGCTATAATGAAGAAGGCAGTGATATCCAAGGTACCCACAATATCCACGATATAACATAAAAACAATTTTATGGCTGACAAGTATTTCATAAATGATAAAAATGAAGTAAAAAAAAAAAAGGAAAACCTTGGACAGTTCTAGTTGGTGTGTTATTAGGCTGCTCTTATTGGTATAGTGTAAAATACCAAATTACCTGATTTTAACAAAGGATTAATTTCAAGGAGTATATATATGCTAAATGTATATCACATATATGTGCAATGAAATGCTAAAACATAGTAATTTCAATAAAAATAAATTATCCGTTATCAGGAGGGAACTCAACCCCAAACGAATGAAGGGTTAAAACTTCATATAAGGCACTCCAACTTAAAGATCTGCACGTGAAAGGTGACCCCCCCCACACACACAAAAGATATAACTTTGAAAACCAATGGGGCTTGTGTTGACAAAACCCACAAGGCTGTAGCAAACTGAAGTGCATACATACTCAAACTCACACATCCCAGGGCCAAATGCAGAAGGAGCTGATTCATACAAGACTTCACATGGAAGAGGCTTATTTGCTAATTTTATAGTGCTGATGGGCAGATACCCAATTTAACTTAGATCTAGGGGCTTGATGGAATACTTTCTAGGGACAAAAATCAGCAGGCAAGCCCTTGCTCCAGCCAGTAGGTATCACCCTTTTTCTTTTCCTGCTTTTAAAGCTTGAAACCTTTTTTTCCCCCTATTCTTTTGGCAGATGCCATCTTTACTACCCCCTTCTGCCTTTCTCTAGCCAGCAGGCACCATTTTCTCACTCTCTCTCCTCAGTGCTCTAGAGCACAAGAATCTCTGAAGGGGAGCTTTACTATACATCTGGTACCCCAATTTTTATGGCTGTCATACATAGGATGTTCCTTGATTACTGGGACTGGTCAGGGAATATTTATGTTCCTGGAACCATTATAATCAGACAGTTTTTGGCAGCCTACCACCTACCTCTGGTATTTTGGTGAAAGAGGTTTATTTGCTTGTCAAGAACTTTCAGCCTGAGGGGTAGGCTTCAGCTTTGGCATATATCTAGAGGTGTTCTCAAGGAACAGAAACCAGTAGATGCCATCCTTGTGCTCTCCCTCTGTCTTGCTCCAACTCACCCATATATTCCACAAACAGTTTCTATTCTTGTACCATAGCCTGATTTTTGCAGTTGCCACCAGGGGACACCTTTATATCACCTGGCTCTCGTATCTAGCAGGTTTACGCTTTTGGTTCCCACAGTACTATAACCAACGGAAAAACAGTCCTTAAAGAGCTACCATCTGCAAAGCAAGCGAGAGACATGAGACCCAGTATTTCTGTGAAACAGGTCTATTAGCTTATCATCATAGCCACAACCTGAGGGGCAAAAATTTAATTAAACACATCTGAGGGATGGCTGTAATCCTTTCTAGAGATTTTGGATGGCGGGCATATCTACATATTCTCCCTCTGCTGCTCTCCACAACACCAGTATCTCCCAGAGGGGAGAGCTCTTACATGTGTCTGGTGCCCCAGTTTTTACATCTACTGTCACACCAAAACACACTATAATTAAAATGTCAAAAGTTACAAAGAAAGAATCTTAAATAAGCAGTAAGAAAAAAAACAATTTGCTATGTACAAGAGAATTCCCATCAGACTAACAGATTTTTCAGCATTAATTTATAAGCCAGAAATGAGTGGCATGATATATTCAAAGTACTTGGAGAAAACCACTTCCAAACAAGAATACTACACCACCCAGCAAAGTTATCACACAGAACTGAAGGAAACTCAAACTCTGGGAAGCCATTTCCAGATAAGCAAGCGCTAAAGGAATTTGTTACCACTAAATCAGTGTTAAATTGTTAAGGGACCACTTTAAGCTGTAAAGAAATGGTGCAGGGCCTCCCTAGTGGCACCCTGGGTTAAGCAACACACTAGCCACTGCAGCATGAGTTTGATCCCTGTCGCCCCCCAGAGAGGAGACCCACATGGCGCAGCAGACCTCTCCTGCCTCACCCGCTGCTGCCCTCAGCAGTGTGTTTCAGTCAGTCTGCCTGTTCTGCTCCCCACTCTGTCTCTGGTGAATCCTCTCAACAACTTGGACTCTGGCCTGTACCCCAGCACATGTATGCATAAATAAGTAAATCTTTAAAAAAAAAAATAAATAAACCTGCCTTTTAAAAAAATGGTGCAAATTGATAAGAAAATGTGAAAGTATAAATTGCACTAATAAATATATAAAAGAGTGGACAGATCATTTATAAAGTTAGTGTGAAACCTAAAAAATGAAAGATAACTGTAATTACACTAAAATGGAATACATAAGATGAAAAGATATAGAACTGCAATATAAAAAACAAAACTTGGAGGGGGAGAATAAGATATGTAAAGCTCTAGAATGTATTCATTTTATTAATTAAAAGTAAACTATTATAAATATGAATAGCCTCATGGTAACTATAAGTCAAAAATTCAGAACATACACAAAAGAAAAAGAGAAATAAACTTTAAACACACCACTAAAGAAAGTCATTAACCCATAAAGAGAACAGGTGAAGAAAAATAGGAACCAAGGAACTACAAAACAGAGCAAATACCAAAATGGCAATGAAGTTATATCAATAATTACCTTAAATATAAATTAACTAAATTCTGAATTAATTTTAAAAAGCCCATCTAAATGTTGCTTATGAGAAACTCAGTTCAGATACACACATCAAAAGACTGAAAAATGAAAGGAAAATACATTAAATAAAAATGGAAACCGGGCCTCCCTGGTGGCGCAGTGGGTTAAGCAACGCACTATGAAGCAAACCGCAGCCACTGCAGCACGAGTTCGATCCCTGCTGCCGGCCAAGGAGGGGACCCACATGGCACAGCAGACCTCTCCTGCTGTGCCCGCTGCTCCCCTCAGCAGTGTGCTTCTGTTGATCTGCCTGTTCTGCTCCCTGCTCTCTGACCTGTACCCCAGTGCTTGTATGCATAAATAAATAAATCTTTAAAAAAAAAATGGAAACCAAAATATCTGTTAGCAACTTTGTGGAAATCTATACATTTTATCAGACAAAACTGACTTTAAAACAGACTGCAATAAGAGACTACAAAGGGCATTACAGAGTGATAAAGGATGAATTTAACAAGGGGATATAACATTTGTAAATATTTTAACATCAAACCTACAACTGAATATATAAGCAGATATTAACAGATCCAAACATCAATACAATAATAGTAGGTGACTTTAATACCCCACTTTCATCAATGTACAGATCATTCTGACAATAAATGAAATCGATTTTGAATGACACAGTAGACCAGATGACTTTAATAGATAAAGAACATTCTATACAAAAATACATTCTGCCCTAGGGTATATGACCCATTCTCTAGGATTGATCATGTTAGGCCTCAAAACAAGTTTAAAATTGAAGAAGACTGAACTCAAGCATATTTTCCTAATACAAAGGTATGAAACAATCAATTATAAGAGTAAAATGTGAATCTTCACATATACATGAAGCGTAAACCACTAAAAACAACTGGTCAAAGAGAAATCAAAAAGTAGCTTGACACAAATGAAAATACAACATACCAAAAACTATGGGACTGAGTTGTATTAGATACAACTCAAAACATCTTTTAAGACTCATACCCTGAAGGAAAGAAAATGAAGGAAAAGATAAACAGCTGGAACTACATCAAACTAAAAACTTCTGCACAGCAAGAGACAATAACCAAAGTGAAGAGATACCCTACAGATTAGGAGAAAAAATTTTCACGCCACACAGCTGATAAGCAACTTACATCAGATATCTACAAAGAACTTACACGACTCCACAAAAACAAAGAATCCAGTCAAAAAGTGGGCAGAAGAGCTAAAAAGATATTATTCCAAAAAAGAAATGCAGATGGCCAAAAGCAACATGAAAAAAGTTTCATCATTTATAATCAGGGAAATTCAACTCAAAACCACAATGAGAAACCACCTCACACCAGCAAGAATGACCCACATTTAAAAAATTGACAACAAATGCTGAAGAGGATATGGAGAAAAAGGAACCTGTTTATACTGCTGGTGAAAATGCAGATCTGTCCAAACACTATGGAAAGCTGCGTGGAAGACCCTCAAATTTGTAAATATGGATTTATTATATGACCCAGCAATTCCACTTCTAGGAGTCTACCCAAAAGACACAAAAACACTGATTCAAAAGGATACCTGACGGTTTCACTTATAGGAGGAATACAGGGGAATCAAATAAGGGACCAAGTGAAAAAATAATAAAAATAACACAACAAAACTGAACAACACTTAAGAGACAACTACAAATCAGAGATATTCTTCAGGGAAGGGGGAGGGAAAGAGACCAAAGTGAAGGTGAGAAGAATACAAGGGACTATGGTGATGGTGCACGGGTGAATCGGTGGTGGAAAGTCTATGGAGACTACACCTGAGAAAAGAAAGCGAACATTGTAAAAAAAAAAATTAATTTTTTTAAAAAGGATACCTGCACACCTTTGTTCATTGCAACACTATTTACAATAGGTAAGATATGGAAACAACTCAAATGCCCAAAAATAGATGACTGGATCAAGGAGATATACTACACACACACACACACACACACACACACACACACAGGAATACTACTCAGCAATCAAAAAGTTAAACTCATGAATTCACAGCAACACAGATGGAGCTGGAAGGAACTCTGCTCAATGAAATAAATCAGGAGGAAAAAGAAAAATATCAAATGGTTTCATTTGAATATAGGAATGGTTTCATTTTGAATATAGGAAAACTGAACAAGGGGTCAGAAAAATAAAAGACAAAAGTAGCAGGCAAACTATAGAACTGAGACATAACACAAGGGAGAGGTTGGGGAGGGGTCAAAAAAGAGGAGGGCAGAGTACAAGAACCTATCGTGAGGGTTCACCGGTGATTTGGTAGTAGGAATTTTATGGGAATTACACCTGATGATAGAAATCAAACATTATACAAAAATGAACAATGATGTAAAAAGTAAATATTTTTTAAAACCTATGGGATGCAATAAAAGCAGTTCTAAGAGAACTGTTCCTAGTGAAAGAATGCCTACATCAGGAAACAAGCAAACGAAAAATCTAAAATTTAAACTTCCAGAAAATAAAAAAAGAACAAATGAAACTAATATTAGTATAATGAAGGAATTGACAAAGATCAGAGCTGAAATTCCAGTGACAAGTATAAATCCACAGCATCTCAGGAGCCATGCACAGTACCTGACCTATCTAAGCTTATTGGTTATTTGGCCAATACAGTTGCTTAAAAAGTTGAAGACATTGACAGTAACATGAATAGATTTTAAAAGTCAAGGAAAATGAATTCAAGTGGTTTTCTTTGGTCAACAGATATTATGATACTCAACTGCTTAGTCTATTTGAGGAATCAGTGCCAAGTGAAATGACCACAGAAATTAGTCTCTATGAATAGTTTATGTGAAACAACTTCAGGCAAGTATGTTTTAAAAGAAATTAAGAAAAACACTAATGCACATCCTAAAGTGGATTCTACAAGATGTATTACAACTGACAGTATGCAGATCAGAAGAAGACAAATTTACAAAGCTTGTAAAAAATTATGCTGTTTAAATCTTATGACTATTCCCTGAATTTATTAATCATCACCTGATACCTAGCAGAAAATAATTGATTCTGTGATGTGTTGCTGAACCCATGTGGTCAAAGGTGAACCTCAGTCACTCTTGTGGACTTAACCATCAATTTCTTGAATTTTGTCAACAATAGAAGCTTCATAAAACTTCTCAACACAAATCCCCAAGTAACCATCAGTAAACAATCAGAATCAGCACTTAGAAGTAATTTACTTACCATGCAAATTTTAAGGTATCACTTCAAAAACAAAAGGAATAATACAGGCAGAATTTACTCATTTGATTTGAATGTGCATACTAGCCACAACATGAGAATTGATATTTTCACATACTATTTTGAAGTTTGGTTAGTCACTAGT
Source organism: Galemys pyrenaicus (assembly GCA_019455555.1). Lineage (NCBI taxonomy): Eukaryota > Metazoa > Chordata > Mammalia > Eulipotyphla > Talpidae > Galemys > Galemys pyrenaicus. The sequence goes on from JAGFMF010011413.1 coordinate 2,965,461, forward strand.
TTCCAGCATCCTTATTTACGTTATGAGTATTTAACTGTTTCTTTTTAGTGAGGATAGTAAAAGGTTCGATAACAATATTAAGATTTAAAGATAATATTGTTCTCTTTTATTAGATTTAAAAATAATATTGTACTCTTTTGTTCTAGTAGGAGAAAAGAGAGAAGTCTGCACAGGACAGGTAAACATTTTTCTTACTATTTATTATTAGAAATTTAAATTCCAAGAGAAATGCATATCATATCTGATTATTTTGAGCTCAGGAAATACTGCCTTTTGGTATATATTAACTGGAAACATCTTTCTAGAGAACTGTTCAGCTTTTCAGTACTTCAAAGCTGTAATTATTAAAAGTTAATTCTTATAAAATCATAATCAAATATGTTCAAATGAAATGACTTATATCTGGAATTTGTCTCAGAATAATCCAGTAGGTGTCAAGTAGGAGGATACCATGGTTAATGAGTTGATATTTGATTAAGGGCAATATAGCAATTTACATATACCATCTTTTCTACTTTACTTATATTTGAGCATCCAAAATTAAAAGCTTAAAAATGAATACTTCATAGTAATTATGACTTTACCTGATTCATTTTTATTACATATTTATGTAATTTTGAAAAGTAAATACATAGTAAATTACCGTAGTAACTGATGCATGGGACCTCAATTTGAATGATAGTTCCACAATTAATAACATTATTACTTTGGAAAAATCATTTCATCACTCTAAACTTCAATTATTTCATTTTATTATTAAAATATTTTAAAATTTACATATACTTGCCATTAATTGTAATCCCCATGTATTCCCCATCACCATCTCACCAGTGCACCATCACCTCA
>JAGFMF010011413.1:2987491-3005065 GCA_019455555.1 Galemys pyrenaicus
ATTACAATTAATGGCAATTATATGTAAATTTTAAAATATTTTAATAAAAAAAATGAAAAAAAAAAAAAGTTGGTTCAAGCCGGGATAAACCAGAGGGACCATGGGGGGGGGAGGGGAAGGGGGGGGGCAAAGACGGGGAAGAGGCCAGAGGGTGCACAAGGGACTGAGGTGATGGTGCACAGGTGAAATGGTGGTGGGTATTCCCTGGGGACTACAAATGATGTCAAATATAACTAATAATAATAAAAAAAAAAGTTGGTTCAGTGGATCTTAGTAATAAAATTACAAGTATAGTAAAAACACAAGAATACAAGTAACTTGATTTAGCAGTGCTGGAATTATATTTTGAAACAAACCAGGAACTGCAATGTTAAGTCCACTTTATCAAAATCTTTCAGATAATTTACAAGTTAAATGATATGTTGCTTTCCAGTTATTGCATTTTACTTCAAAATAATTTTAAGGAAGGGGCACTGAGTAAGGAATGTCATTTAAATAAGGTTATCCTTCTGTTAATAACTGAAGTTGTGTGATGAATACACAAGACTTCACTATATTTCTCTTTTAGTTTATATCCAGAATTTTCCAAAATGAGAAGAAAAAACTTTTAAAAAAATCCAAGATATACAAGCTGAAACCAGAAGATCAAGGCTTGTTTTTGATACATGTTAATTCAAGAATCAGAGAGACCACACCTATCCACCATTTACCAGGGCTACTGCCCAATGACAGTGACAACTGCTTGCTGCAGTTGTCAGGAAAACCGCTGATGAAATAAAGAAGAATCCATTCATTCAATCGCTCAACAAATAGTTACTGAGCACTTGTTCTGTGCCATGCCCTGTTCTAGGCACCAGGGTTACATCAGTAAGTAAAGCAGATTTAGAAAACCTGGAAGTTTACATGCTAATGGCAAGGGAGTGGCAGACAGTAAGTATAAATAGATTATATAGCATGTTGGAAAGTGATAAGTGCTAAGGAAAACATATAGCGAGATAAGAGGCCACTGAGACAAAGGGATGAGGCAATTTTATGCAGGATCATCAGGATGGGTCTGAAAGAAGATCTCATTTGAACAAAGACTTGAAGGAAGAATAAAAGTTTTGGGTATCTAGAAATGGCTTAGAATAGAGTCAATGAAATGGGCCTGAAACAGAGGCATGCCCAATATATTATAACAAAAACAGCAGGAATGCCAAAATGGCGAGAGCATAAGGAGCAAAAACAGTAAGAGGAAACTAGAAAGAGATCAGGGGAAATGAGGGGATAGAAGTAAGTGGAGTTTTCCCTGGGGACTACAAATGATGTCAAATACAATTAAATAAATATATTTTTAAAAAGTGGAGTTTTGTAAGTCAAAACAAAACTGGCTTTACAACCAGTGAAAAAGAATGCCAAAATGAAGGCTTCTTAGCAAAGATTAGCCCTTTACTGAATAACTTGACTTGAGTTCTCGTCTACCAGTCACCCAGGTAGTGGCTTCCTGTTAGCACTCATGTTCTCAGAGTCCACTCGCTGTCATGACTGCCAGAGAGGTCTCCACTCACGTTTATCATTCCTAGAAAGCTCCTCACCATTTCATCACTGACAATTCTCTCCAAAAGATGACCTATCAGTCAAAAAAAAATTGTTTTTGACAAGTAGAAATAATTTGCATCAATACTACCTTTTAGATTATACAAAATGCCAAAATAATTGGTTTTCATAACTGATCATGGTTAAAATCTAAGCTCAAATACTTAATAGCTGACTGATCTTGGGCAAATTATTTAAATTCTCTTGTTCTCAATCCTTTTTATAAAAAAAAAAGCTTTTGTGAAGATTAAGTAAGTTAAATGAAATTAAATTCTAGTGCCAGGGCCTCCCTGGTGGTGCAGTGGGTTAAGCAACGCACTATGAAGCAAACCGCAGCCACTGCAGCACGAGTTCGATCCCTGCCGCCGGCCAGGGAGGGGACCCACATGGTGCAGCAGACCTCTCCTGCTGTGCCCGCTGCTCCCCTCAGCAGTGTACTTCAGCTGATCTGCCTGTTCTGCATTCCGCTCTCTGTGGTGAATCCTCTCACACCCCCACACATCTGGCCTGTGCCCCAGTGCTTGTATGCATAAATAAATCTTTAAAAAAAAATTCTAGTGCCTAAAACATGAGCAATTAATACATGTTAGATCCACTACCTAAGTCCTAAGAGCACTTCTCATATTGTGTATCCTTGAGAACTCAATCCTAGTAGCCCTTGTCGAGATGGAGGAAGGGAGGAAAGGTCATATTAGCTTAAGTGGTGATTCACTGTTTACAGTTTCATCGTTGAGGCTGCCATATAGCAGCACTTTAAGAAGATATCTACACTCCTGGCTATCTTTTTTGGAAAACCATACCTGAGATTAGTGTTGCTGTTCCCCAGGGAAAAATGTTTTTCCTGTCCCTTCCATGGGCTCTACCATGTGATACTACATCTGATATGGATTCAACCAATATGAGCAGGGGGGAAAAAGATACATGTATTTTTAAATTTTGATACTTTAGAAGAAAGCTTTGCAATTAAGTTTCCCATTTCTTACAAAGCATGTAACATGTAATATATTTTTTACAATATGAAAATAACTGATAGAAATATATGTCTTTCACTAAAATTCTCAAAGTTAAAAAGATTCAAACCTCAATTTTATCACTTTATTAGAATTCCCCTATTGGGGAAGATGCTAAAGTTCTTTCCCATCTTAATTGTAAGCAGACTAAGAAATATTCTAAAACCATCAGTACTACTTGCTTCTTGTTCCTCCTTCTTAGTACCTTAAGTTATGAGTATTACCTTTGGTCTTCTTCCCCTCTTTGAATTTTATATGTTGCAAGTAAATATCGATACTTTGTCATTCACTCCAAAAATTGGCAAACACAGTGAAGAATTCTTCCAGCTCTCCTTGAGAGGAGCAAACTTGTTGCTGAGGGAAGGGCAGAGACTATTTTTTCAGGCAATGTTTCACTGTAAATTGCCAGGTGCCTCTGTGTAATTGTTAACTTTGTCTGCTCTGATTGACCACTTGTCCCCTTTTAACCAAGGGAGGGTAAGGAAAGTGATGTCTTGCTATGGGAGAGAGGGCCAGCTGACCTGATGGGCGATCATGCCAGTTTCTTGTTTCCAGTTCCAGTCCTACCCAGACAGGGTAAGGGTTTTTTTTTAACTACCTGACATCTTCATGCTAATCACCGGTTTCCCTTTGGACTCCTCAAAGTTAAGCAGAGATGCCCCAATTCCTTTATGGAAAGAGAAACCAGGAGGCATTTAATTGAAAGTGCTTGCATTTTCTTTCCTAGCTGGTACATCTCCCTTCAAAATAGGTAGTGCCCCTTAACTACATTTAAGATAATTTAAACCTGTGCTCTCCTTTGCGGGTCATGGAATAACAATAACTCTACACTGCCTCATTAATATTTGGTAGAGTGGCTTATTTCGCCATCCTGAGAGACAAACTGTGACTTTCCTTCCTGATCATGGTTGTCTCCCCTGCCAGGTAAGTATTGTGAGACTTTCCTGAATGGCAAGGAAGGCGTCTGGGCCCTACAGCCTGAAGAGTCTACACCTTGGTTTACTTACATTTGATCTTTATGAATGTAGTGGCAGGATGGCATAAGCCGAGTTCTCTATGATCCGGCAGACAGGTAAAAAGGAGTCCTGCGTTCTCTGGTCTCTCATGCCTCTGCTCTGCTGCTACATCTCTCCTGCTCAGTGCTTCTCCTCTGCTCCTGCTCAGGGCGGCCCCATGAAGCTGCCCTTATATGGCCCGTGTCTCAGCCCAGGTGCACCCACCTACGCATGCCCACACCCTACTCCAGGGAGGTGCAGGACCGCAGGTGTCTATCATTGATGCTAATGGCAGGAGGGAAGAAAAACCTGAAAACCTTCATTTGCCCTACAATGAATGTCAAGGATTTAAAGAAATCTTATTGTTGGTCCTGTGGATCACCTGTCACTAGTGATCAGAGCTTCACAATAACAAAAGGATTATCTTCACTCAGAAAAGGCAGTTTTGCTAAAACTACATCATTAGGAACTTTCTAGTTTGGAGTCTGAGGCTTTGAAAATAAAAGCACTTTTGGAATATCTACTGTCTTGTCTATGGATGTGTAGGGTTAGAGAAATCAGGTCTTTCCACCCTCCCACCGCTGATGATGGACACCTGCGGTGCTGCGAGCATTCCAGGGTGGGCATGCGCAGTGGGCGCACCTGAGTTGGACATGGGCTTAAGTGGGCGGCGTCATGAGGACGCCAGAACCGACAGGATCCAGAGTACTGACGAGCAGCAGCAGTAGAAAGCAGCCAAGAGGTGAGATGCACCGGGGGCTGGGAGGCCTGCCAGCCTCTCGGCCCCCCGGCACCCCTGCCTGCCATGTACCTGGCCACCTCTACTAATAAAAGCATGAAAGCTACCAAGGACTCCAAGACTCCCTTCCTTGATCTGTCTGCCCGGGACCATCCCGAACCTTGCCCCTGTGCCGCCCCTTCCTGGCCGCTACAGGATGTTCTTAAAGGTAAGGGTCATAAAGATAAACGTAATACCTGATGGCTACACTCCAAAGTTACCACACTTCAAAATAAATAATAAAAAAAATCTATTAAAAAAACATTTTATTAAAGGAAATGACACAATTTTTCTTAGATAAATTCACTATACTAATTTGCATTCTGGGTATAGGAATGGAGTTGCCTAAGTCACTGTTCCCTTTTCATTTTCTTCCAGCAAACGTGTATATGACCATAGTAGCCAATTCCTTGGCGTCGCAGTTCTCCATAGTCAGTCACTATTTCTCAGAGTGGTAACCATGTGATACTATATCCCTAACTCAGGTCTTCTCTGTGTTGGAAGATTTTTATATTTTAAAAAACATAAAAGAATTTTTTCCCCATTATATTCAGTCCAGTTACAAAAGAAACCACAAAATCACAGACACACACTAGCTCTGAGGCATGCAGCCAGGAGGAGGAGGAACAGGGGTCAAAACAGGGGAGGGACGAGCACAGGGACGAGGTGATGGTTCTCGGGTGATGTGTGGTGGGAGATATTTGGGGATCACACCTGGGTGGGAAATCCAAAACTGTACAAAATTGAACAACAATGTAAGAAAATGTAAAAGTTAAGAAAGAAAATAAAACCAATCACTTGTGAACTGAGGTCGTTTGAAGTATTTGCTGATAATCCGTGCTCGGTTCTCTGGGATTACTGATGTACTGTAAAACATATCAATCAATGGACTGGCGTACGTCGTGGCTAAAGGAGCTGAGGGCATGTTAGATGACGAGGCAAAACGGACTCGAGTGTGCGGTCTGCTTTCTGACCTCACTGTGTTTCTATCAGTAGTTAAAGTTGATGGCATCGAAATGAAAGCTGAAGTCTAGAAAGCGGAAAGCACAACATGGCAGTGAAGGGTCGCTGGGATCAAATTCTCCCATAAAAACATTTGACAGGGAGAAATAACCATGAGATCGTGGCAGGACCCAGATGCATTAGGCAGACTTGGCAACGCTGGTGATTCGCCCAGACTGCTGAGAGAATTTGGAAAGACAGGAGAAGGGAAGAGAGAAAATCATCGGACCCCTTCTCCCCTCCCCTCCCCACAAAGCTAGCCCACTACATCTAGAAGGGAGGAAAGTTTGAAGGCAAGAAGCCAGGAGAATCCTGAGACATCTCAGGGGTCCAGACAGTGAAATATGGGCAAGTGGGGCCTCCCCACAGACATACAGCACTGGGAGCGGGCCACTTCATTGTGGCACCTCCCTCCTCCCTCCTGGAGGCCAGGGGGACCATTTAACCGGCTGGTCACACTTACAGGAGAAGGACATCAGGGGATCTTAGGAAGGCTGGTCCCTACATTGGGGGCTTCTTGTCACCCCAAGTCCTCGGGTAAGGGAGGCCGCAGGAGCCCCATGACCTACCCAACTACCTCATGGCCCCGGAGGTGTGCTGATCCTCCCATACCCACAGCTACAGTTCATTTCAGGCCCTTTGTGCTTTTTTGGGTTTTTCTGTGTTTTGTTTTTGTTTTTTCTCTTTACCCTTTCTGGGAAGACTATCCTATTCAGCCCTAACCATGGTCCCCAGCAGACCAGACTAAAACAGCAATGACTAGGTCACTGGGAGCTACCAGGGTCCTGAGAAGCAAGTCTACCCTATCTGTTTGTGTGTTTGTCTATCTGCCAGTTTGTTGTGTTATTTGTTTCCCTATTTTCTCTGTTTTCTGATTCTTCTTTCTTCTTTCTCTCCTTGAACATAACATCACTACTTTCTCTTCTCCTTCTGCTATATCCCCTCCTCCTCTTCTTTCTTTCTCCCCCTATCTAGCCCCTTCCTTCTCTCACCTTCGTTCCTTCTACATTTCTGTATCATCCTCCTCTTTCCTCTCATCCCTCCCTTCCTTCTCTCCTTGTTCTCTTTTGATCCTGGTATTCTTCTGAGACATGCTGAGAGGGACCTAGCAATTCAAGAGTGGGGGCCAGAAAAGCAGGGGCTCCTGTTGCAAAGCGCAGCTCAGAACAACACCGCCCATAATAGAAGAGAACCCAGACATGTACCCAGCCACAGCAGCTCAGACACTAGGCAGACACACCCATGCCTGAGCAAAGAGAAATCAGAAGTCATGCCCACCAGTACCAGCAGTACAGGGGTAGTACGAACAGAACAAAGCCAAAAGCTAACAATGGGAAGAAAGAAAATTACAAATGCTCAAGCAGGCCCTTCTGGGAACAATATACCACAAAAAAGAAAGTCAACCTCCAGAATCTGATAACATGGACATAGAAGATTATCTCCACCTAACAGACAAAGAGTTCAAAAAAGTCACAATGAAACAATTAAAGAGTTAAGAGAAAACACAGAAAGAAATAAGAATATAATCAACGAATTGAGGAAGAAGAAAGTAAAGGAACTGGGGGATATCCAGAGATTAGCAGAGGAGCTCAAGAATTCTGGGGAAAACCATGAAAATAGAATGGAAGAAATGGAAGAATGAATCAGTACTCTCAGAGATACAGACATAAAAAGAACCAAAAAAGAAAAGAGAAGTACAAATAAAAAGAAAAAATGACAAAACACTTGAAGAACTATATGAGGAAGAACTTCCATGAGGAAAGGACTATAAGAGTCATAGGAATCCCAGAAGGTGAGGAGAGAGACAAAGGAACTGAGAAACCATTCAAGAAGATAATTGAAAAGAACTTCCCAAACATGATGAAGGAAATGAAAATAGACATAAAGGAAGCTAGAACAACATCAAACTACCACAATGAAAAGAAAACTATGGCAAGACATAAACAGTAAAGTTTCCAAAGGTCCAAAAAAGGAAAAAAGTAAGGAAACTGATGAGGGTGAAGAAAACCGCAGATAACCTGTAAAAGAAAAACAATTAGGCTGATATCAGACTTCTCTGAAGACACAATACAGGCAAGAAGAGAATAGAGGGAGGGACATATTTAACAAATTCCAAGTCAACCAATTACAACCAAGAATATTCTACCCCATAAAGCTCTCCTTCCTCTATGAAGGAAAAATAAAAACCTTCTCAGATAAACAAAGTCTCCAGAAATTCAATACTACTAAAACCCCATTCCAAAAATGTTACAAAAAACCCTAAAGCCAAAACCAACAAAAGAATGAATAGGAAGGGGCCCGCCCTGGTGGCACAGTGGGTTAAGCAACGCACTATGGGGCAAACCGCAGCCACTGCGGCACAAGTTCGATCCCTGCTGCCAGCTGGGGAGGGGACCCACATGGCGCAGCAGACCTCTCCTAAGTTCGATCCCTGCTGCCAGCTGGGGAGGGGACCCACATGGCGCAGCAGACCTCTCCTACCTCGCCCGCTGCTCCCCTCAGTAGTGTGTTTCGGTCAGTCTGCCTGTTCTGCCCCCTGCTCTGTCTGGTGGATTCTCTCACCTCCCAGCACCTCTGGCCTGTACCCCAGTGCTTGTATGCATAAATAAATAAATCTTTTTTTTAAAAAAAAAAAGAATGAGGGCCCGCCCTGGTGGCGCAGTGGGTTAAGCAACGCACTATGAAGCAAACTGCAGCCACTGCAGCAAGAGTTCGATCCCTGCCGCCGGCCAGGGAGGGGACCCACATGGCGCAGCAGACCTCTCCTGCCTCGCCCGCTGCTCCCCTCAGCAGTGTGTTTCCGTCGATCTGCCTGTTCTGTGTCCTGCTCTGTCTGGTGGATTCTCTCACCACCCCCACATCTCTGGCCTGTACCCCAGTGCTTGTATGCATAAATAAATAAATCTTTAAAAAAAAAAAAAGAATGAATAGGAAGAACAGAGTAAGGTAAGGAACAGAATCACAAAAAGGCAAAAAATGGCTAAAACGGATGCCAATAATTCAATATTAACTCTAAATGTAAATGGAATAAATCATCAATAAGAAGACACAGAGTAGGGGCCTCCCTGGTGGCACACGGGGTTATTAAGCACCACACTATGAAGCATCCGCAGACACTGCAGCATGAGTTCGATCCCTGGCCATGGAGGTGACCCACATGGCACAGCAGACCTCTCCTGCTTCACCCACTGTTCCCTTCAGCAGTGTATTTCAGGCAGTCTGCCTGTTCTGCTCCCCGCTCTGTCTCTGGTGAATCCTCTCACCCCTCACACCTCTCGCCTGTACCCCAGCTCTTGTATGCATAAATAAATACAATCTTTAAAAATTTTTCTTTAAATAACTTAAAAAAAAAAAAAAAGACACAGAGTAGCAGGTTGAATTAAACAACAGAACTCAACCTTTTTCTGTCTACATGAAACACATATGACTACAAAAGGAAAACACAGATTGAAAGTAAAAAGTTGGAAAACAATCCTTCAAGCAAATGGACCAAAAAAGAAGGCAGGAACAGCTATATTTATATACTTACATGAGATGAAACAGATTTCAAACTACATTTGAAATCTGTCACTACATTATGAAATCGGTCACTACATTATGTTTATGGAAGACATAATAATCATCAACATAATACTCACCAAATGAAGTAGGACCAAAATATATAAGATAATTATTATCATCTCTCAAAACAGACATTAGAGAAAATACATACGTTGTAGGAGATTTCAACACACCACTCTCATCAATAGACAGCTCCACAAGAAGAAAAATAAGGTCACTAGAACACTAAATAATGACCTGGACTTTATAGGCTTAACAGACATCTACAGGACACTGCACTCAAAACATGAGTACACATTTTTCTCAAATGCACATGGATCATTCTCCAGGATTGATCACATACTGAAACATAAGACAAACATCAACAGATTCACTACGATCAAAATAATACCAACTATCTTCTTGGTTTATTTAAAAATAAACCAAGGAACCTACATCATGGAGACTGAAACCCACAATATTGGAAAACCACTTCATAAATGAGATCAAAGATGAAAAAAAAAAAAAACCTTGAAACAAATGACAATGAAGACACAGTTCTCCAGAATGTATAGGACAAAGCAAAAGCAATTGTAAGAGGAAAATATGCAGCAATACAGGCTCCCATCAAGAAACAAGAAAGAACTCAAAGAACCTAAGCTTCCACCTTGAATAACTGAAAAAACAACAACAAAACCCAAAAGCCAGTAGAAGAAAGGAAATAATAAAAATCGAAGCAGAATTAAAAAAATACAAGAAGACAATCCAAAAGATCAGTGAAACCAAAAGTTGGTTCTTTAAAAAAATAAACAAAATAGACAAACCTCTAGGGGCCTCCCTGGTGGCTCAGTGGGTTAAGCAATGCACTGTGAAGCAAACTGCAGCCACTGCAGCACGAGTTCGATCCCTGCTGCCGGCCAGGGAGGGGACCCACATGGCACAGCAGACCTCTCCTGCCTCCCCCACTGCTCCCCTCAGCAGTGTATTTCAGTCAGTCTGCCTATTCTGCTTCCTGCTCTGTCTCTGGTGAATCCTCTTACCACCCTGGACTCTGGCCTGTACCCCAGCTCTTATAGGCATAAATAAATAAATCTTTAAAAAAATAGACAAACCTCTAGCCAGGCTCACGAAGAAAAAATAGGAAAAAGCACAAACAAATAGGATCATAAATGAAAGAGGATTGCAATAAACACAGCAGAAATCAAAAGAATAATCAGAGATTACTATAAACAGTTACATGCAATCAAGCTCAACAATCTAGAAGAGATGGGAAAATTCCTAGAGCTGTATATAATCATCCAAAGCTAGATAAAGAAATAGAACACTTACACAGACAAATTACAAGCAGTGACACTGAAACTGTAATCAAAACCTTCCCCAAAAACAAAAGCCCAGGACCAGACAACTTCACAAACAAATTCTACCAAATGTTCAGAAATGAACTAGTGCCTATCCTACACAAACTAAAAAAATGGAGAAGGGAGGAATACTCCCAAATATGTTCTATGAAGCCAACATTATACTAACACCAAAAACAAACAAAACAACACAAAAAGGAAAACTACAGGTCAACCTCTCTAATGAGCACTGATGTAAAAATCTTCAATAAAACCCCAGCCAACAGAATCCAACGATGCATCCTGATCTTTTAAAAGATCATTCATCACGACCAAGTGAGATTTACTCCAGGGGCAACAAGGATGGTTCAACATCCAAAAATCATTTAATGTAATAAAAACTTCAACAAAAAGAAAAATAAAAATCATATGATCACACAAATAGATGCTGAGAGAGCATCAACAAAGTTCAGCGTCCATTTATGATGAAAGCCCTCGGAATTCTCAGGATACAAGGAACATGCCTTAACATAATAAAGATAATATATGACAAACCGATAGCCAATATTCTCATTGATGAAAAGCTGATAGCCTTTCCCTTAATATCTGGAACAAGACAAGGATGTCCACTCTCACCATTGCTCTTCAATAAATACGGGAAGTCCTAGCCAGAGCAATAAGACAACAATAAGATATACAAGGAATCCAAGTAGGGAGAGAAGATGTAAAACTGTCACTTTGCAGATGATATGAGAATATATCGAGAGAACCCTAATAATGCCACAGAAAAACTCCCATCCAAGTACTAACCAGGCCCGACCCTGCTTAGCTTCCAAGGTCAGACGAGATCAGGCACATTCAGGGTGGTATGGCCGTAGACTACAGAAAAACTAATGAAAATAATCAACCAGTTTAGTAAAGTAGCAGAATACAAAATCAATACACAAAAATCAGTAGCCTTCTATATGCAAACTATCAATACAGAAGAAATAAAGAAAACTATCCTTTTTATAATTGAAACAAAAAATTCAAATATCTAGGAATAAACATAACGAAAGAGGTGAAGGACCCATGAAAAGAAAATTATAAAGCTGTTAAAAGAAATAGAAGAAGACACAAAGAAATGGAAAGACATCCTCGGCTCATGGATTGGAAGAATTAACATAGAAATGGCCATGTGACCAAAAGCAATTAACAGATTCAACACTAGTCCAATAAAAATTTCAATGACATTCTTTAAAGAGATAGAATATTGATGAAATTCATATGGAACCACAAAAAAACCTCGAATAGTCAAAGTTCTCCTGACCAAAAATAAAAAGAGAATGGATGTACCACACTCCAAGACTTCAAACTGTAGTACAAAGCCATAATAATATAAACTGTATGGTACTGTAATAAAAACAGACATACAGACCAATGGAATTGAATACAAAATCCAGAAATAAAGCCACATATTTATGGACAGCTAATCTTTAAGAAGGGTGCAAAGAATATGCAATGGAAAAAGGAGATGGTTCAATAAATGGTGCTGGGAGGGCCTCCCTGGTGGCGCAGTGGGTTAAGCGACGCACTGTGAAGCAAAACCGCAGCCACTGCAGCACGAGTTCGATCCCTGCTGCCGCGCAGGGAGGGGACCCACATGGCGCGGCAGACCTCTCCTGCCTCTCGCCCGCTGCTCCCCTCAGCAGTGTGTTCTGTTGATCTGCCTGTTCTGCTCTCCGCTCTCTGTGGTGAATCCTCTCACCCTCCACACCTCTGGCCTGTACCCCAGTGCTTGTATGCATAAATAAATAAATCTTTTTAAAAAAAATAAAAAAAAATAAATGGTGCTGGGAAAACTAGACTGCTACAGGCAAAAAAGTGAAGCTAGACTACTACCTCACACAATTCACGAAAACCAACTCAAAATCGATAAAAGACTTGGACATAAGACTTGAAAGCATAAAATATATAGAAGAAAATATAGGCAAAACAGTACATGACATACCTCTCAGTAATATCTTTAAAGACACATCCCTCAAAGCAAAGAAAGTGAAAGAAAAGATGAACAGCTGGGACTACATCAAATTAAAAAGCTCCTGTACCGCAAAAGAGACATTAATCAAAACAAAGAGACATCTTACTGATAGGGAAAAAATTTTTTCACACTATACTATCGATAAGGGACTGATCACAAAGATCAATAAAGAGCTCACACAACTCAACAAAAACAAAGTAAAAAATTCGGTCAAAAAATGAGCAGAAGAGCTAAAAAGACACTTCTCCAAAGAGGAAATGTAAATGGCCAACAAGTATATGAAAAAATGTTCAATATCACTTATAATCAGGGAAATGCAAATTAAAACCACACTGAGATACCTCCTTACACCAGCGAGAATGGCACATATTAAAAAAGCAGGAAACAACAAATGCTGGTGAGAATGTGGAGAAAAAGGAACTCTCACACTGCTGGTGGGAATGCAAGTTGGTCTAACCACTATGGAAACCTAAGTGGAGGCTCCTCAGTCTACTAAAAATGGAGCTTCCATATGACCCAGCAATTCCACTCCTATGAATCTACCCAAGGACACAAAAACACAAAAGGATACCTACATTTGTTTATTGCAGCACTATTTACAATAGGTAAGATATGGAAACAACCCAAATGCCCAAAAATAGACGACGGAATCAAGAAGATATGGTATATATATATACACACACACACACACACAATGAAATATTACTCAGATATCCAAAAAGATAAAGTAATGTAATTCGTAGCAACATGGATGGAGCTGGAAGGGATTATGCTCAGTGAAATGAGCCAGACGGAAACAAAAAAAATTCAGATGGTTTCACTTATAGGAGGAATGTAGGGGAACCAAATAAGGGACTAGGAAAAAATAATTACAATAAATTAAAAAACAAAATTAACAAGCAACTATTAATCAGAGACACTGCCGGGGAGGGAGAAGGATCAAGACAGGGGAGAATGGCTCTCACACAAGAGACTATGGTGATGGTGCATGGGTGAACTGATGGTGGGAATTTTGTGAGGACGACACGTGAGAAGAGAAAGCATGTATTACACAAAAATGAACAATGATATAAAATATCTACAAAATAAAATAAAATTTAAAAAAATAATAAAAATTAAAATATTTCTGATGTAAAAAAAAACTGAAGTCTTTTCTAATGTCAGAGTCACTATTTTCTCTACTTTGATATCATCGTCAAAGATTTCCTAGGCAATTTAAAATGAGTAATTCCTCATACTGCATGAGAATAACACTTGCAACTTACAAAATGATGGTATTTGTCAACCAAAAAGCAGAAATGTTTTCTTTTCCAGTAAAGCTACTTTGCAAACATCTGCAATAAATTTCTGCAATGTATTCTTGCATCTTCACTCTGGCAAGAAGTAACAGTTTGCACATATTGTGTTCTTTAGTGTATTTCACTCTGTTTGATTTTTCCGTCTGACCTTCGCCTCTGCTTGAGATTTTACCAGAGAATGTCTATGTTTAGTTTGCACGCTTTCAGAGGTACATCCCTATCGTTGACTTTGAGTTATGACGTCTCCAATTTGCATGTGATTGCCCCATGAAATTCTTAAACAATGAACAAAAGGAAAATTTCAACAGTCTGCACCAGCTATAAAACCATTTAGTTCAGATCTGGTGTTGACCCATTTCACCAACTTTGGCCACCAAAATTCAATTGTGTAGTAATGGTTTTTCATAACTTTCTATTAAAAAATTAAATTATTTATGCATACAAGAACTGGGGTGGAGGCCAGAGGTGCAGGGTGGGGGGTGAGAGGCTTCACCAGACACAGAGTGGGGAACAGAACAGGCAGATCGACTGAAACATACTGCTGAGGGGAGCAGCGGGCGAGGCAGGAGAGGTCTGCTGCGCCATGTGGGTCCCCTCCCTGGCCAGGGATCAAACTCATGCTTCAGTGGCTGTGGATCACTTCATAATGCTGCGACTTAACCCCTTGCACCACCAGGGAGGCCCTGATTTTTCATAAGTTTCATAACTCCTCCCAGGTTTATTAAATTTCACAGACCAGTTTTGAAGTTTCATATACTCTGATGAAATACAATTACTCAAATATTGCACAACATATGCAACTCTAAAAGTTCTCAAGGTGACTAAGAACTGCCTAGGTCCCACTATTAATAGAGCACATAACAGACATTCATGAAAGTACAGCTCTGTACTTTTATTTTATTTATGCATAAAAGAATTGGGGTGCAGGCCAGAGGTAGGGGTGGAGAGGATTCACCAGAGACAGAGTGAGGAGCAGAACAGGCAGATCTACTGAAACGCACTGCCGAGGGGAGCAGCGGGCGAGGCAGGAGAGGTCTGCTGCGCCATGCGGGTCCCCTTTCTGGGCAGGATCGAACTCGCGCTGCAGTGGCTGGGAAGCCCCACAGTACAGCGCTCAACTACTTGCGCCACCAGGGAAGCCCACAACTCTATACTTTCAAGTTGTCTAATTCAACAGTTTAGATATAAAACTCCACAATAGAATAGTTTTCCAAGAATAATTTACCTTTTCAGAAAATCATACTACTAAAAGAAACACCACTAATGACATTTTTAAACATCAGTAAAATATGCCTCTATTGGTTTCCATATTTAGCTATTTCATAGTGATTTTGTTACAAGTTACAAGCACCTGATTACTTTCTAGGTATTTCTGCTATAGTTACATCTGTGTATTTATGTACCAAACTATAAATAAGTTTCTTCTACTCTTTCTTAATATGATTGCAAAAGTTATATAGTCTTCTTAAATGTATAGATTATATCATCTACAAATTTTATTTAAGGATAATAGCTGGATGTTAGAAAGCATTTATTTTTTAAAGGCAGTTACTCAGTCTGAAGCAGTTGAGAACCACTGATCTATGGTTCTCTAAAGATGAGGTTTCAATTAGGACAACTTGTAATTGACAAAAAACATTAAATTAAACCAAAAATACATGTGGTTAAGGTAGATACTGTAATAATTTATCAGAAAGTAGTATGTGCCTAGCATTTGGTTACAGTGAAGCACAAAAAGGTATAGTATTACCCATATCTGTCAAACTAGATGATGAAAAATCTCGAAAGGCATATCAGTCTGAATTTAATAGTCAAAGCCCCCACAGACACTAGAAATAATAAAGATTATTTAGGACGGTAAGACTAATTGTTATATATAGGTCAAACTGACTACATAAGACTTTATATAAATGACCTCAGGAAACTGGGAAGGTAGTGTGAAGCTCAGAGATGAGCTAAGTTTTAGATTTGATGAAACTGAGAAGATCAGTTTGAATAGACACCTTTAACATTAACATAGAGATAACAGCTGAATATCTCATCACCAAAATGAATGAGCTCACACAAAGAATGAGTATTGAGGAGGTTAGAGGTGGAAGATAGGGCCCTGAGCAATAAACACCCACGGTTATAGGGCAAGAAGAACCACTCGTAACACAGCCAAAGATTAGTATCTGTATAGATACTAATATGTTATGACATAAATCCCTAAACTTTCAAGTTGCTATCAAAAAGTATAGCCCTGTATGCATGTGGCATACATATCCTTCCATAAAGGACGTTTTTCTAAAAGACAGACAATATACTTGCAGAAAATGGATCCAGTCACATATATAGGTGAGTCAATTGATTTATAGATGTTATTATAAGCTTTTAGAAAATAACAGTAAGCATAAATGAACCATAAACTCACCATCAATCATCACAGAAAGTTGCAACACCATAAAGATTACTCTAACTCCACGTTAACAGACAAAAAAGTTGCCTAAAGGGCAGTCCAACTTAGAGCACAAATTTAGTTATATACAATAAAAGTAATAGGATAGCTCTATGTTCTTCATGAATTAGCCTTCATTATCTGTTCATCTGTAATCTGAAGCTATTTACACTAAATTTCTCAACCTTACGACCCCACCTCTAGATTGTTTAAGATGTCAATTTTTATAGAAAGTAATCATTACACCATCATGACTAAACGTTACCAAAATTAAATGCTAACTACAGTTGCAATCTATGAACATGAAGCACTCTATAAATAAGATAACCTATGTCCCAGTTTGCTTGGGGCAGTCATTTTACATCTGCTTTCATGGAGGGTCATTAGCAGCACATCACTGAAGCCAGAGAACTTATGAACTACACCTATTTTTCACTTATGTTTGTATTTTTTATATTTAATTTTATATTTAAAAAAAACAACAACCGGTCATATTTGAGTGAACACCCACCATAACTGCTAATAACCTGCAGAGTCCTGTTTGTGCAGGAGGTAGCCTTGAGATAGCTAGGGCCTGCCTCCTAGTGGTTGGGTGATTCTTGGATGTCTCTGACCCCACCTCTACTTCAACATCTCAAATCTGGTGATGTTCTTCTCTCGTATCTATTACCTCCGACCAACTCTTTCTATCCCTTACTTTTTTCCTATTGTTTTTAACAAATTCATTTAAACCAAGATAATGAAAAAAGCATCCCAAATATCAAAGATCACTCTCCATATGTGGAGGTTATTGCAAATAAAGGCTTCGTCTCCTCTAAGATCAGGAACTAGACAGGGATTGTCTACTTTCACCAGTTCTATTCATCATAACACTGGAAGCTCCAGACAGAGTAATTAGAAAGAAAAACAAAAAGTATCCATATTGGAAAAGAAGAAGTAGAATTTACAGAGGACATGATCTTTTATGTAGAAAATCCTTAGGAATACACACACACACACACACACACAAACCTGTTAGAGCTAAGAAATAAATTCAGCAAACCTGTAATATACAAAATTAGCAAGCAACTGCTTTTTAATGCTGATTTCTTCGTATCCTGCCATTTTGCTGAAATGGTTTATTGTTTCAATTAGTTTGTCCATAAAGTCTTTGGGGTTTTCTATATATATTATCATATCATCTGCAAACAATGATAGTTTTACTTCTTCTTCCCCAATTTGTGTTCCTTTTACTGCTTTCTCATGCCTAGTTACTCAAGGTAGGATTTCTAATCTATCTTTTATATACAAATAATGAACTAAAAGAAGAAATTAAGAAAGCTATTCCATTACATTCTCCCCAGAAGTAAATGCCTGCAAATAAGCCTAACAAAGAAGGTGAAAGACCTTTATAAATAAAACTATGGGGCCTCCCTGGTGGCGCAGTGGGTTAGGCAACGCACTATGAAGCAAACCGCAGCCACTGCAGCATGAGTTCGATCCCTGCCGCCTGCCTCCAGCCAGGGAGGGGACCCACATGGCGCAGCAGACCTCTCCTGCTGTGCCCGCTGCTCCCCTCAGCAGCGTATTTCTGTTGATCTGC
>JAGFMF010011413.1:3005494-3051314 GCA_019455555.1 Galemys pyrenaicus
ATTTAAAAAAAAAAAAAAAAAAAAAAAAAAAAAAGAAATGGAAAGATATTCCCAGTTCAAGGATAAGAAGAACAAACATTGTCAAAATGGTCTTCCTACCCAGAGCAATTTAAATGTTCAATGCAATCCCAATAAAGACCACAATGGCATTCTTCAAAGAGACAGAACAAGATTAGTGAGATTCATATGGAACCACTAAAAAAAAAAATGCTGAGTAGCCAAAGCTCTTCTGACTAAAAAGGAGAATAATGGAAGCGTCACATTTCTGAACTTCAAGTCATAGTATAAAGCCATAACTACAACAGCATGATACTGAAGAGGAAAAAATGGACACAGACCAGTGAAATAGAATTGAGAGCCCCAAAATAAAACCACACACTTATGGACAGTCAATACATAACAAAGGAGTGAAGTATATACTTTGCTCATTCAGTAAGTGGTGCTTGGAAAATTGGACGGTCACATGCAAAATTAATGAAACTAGACCATAGTCTCACACCACACATAAAAATCACTTCAAAATGTATAAAAGACTTGGATATAAGACCTGAACCTATAAAATACACAGTAGAAAACATAAGCAAAAGATTCCATGACATAAACCTCAGAAATACCTTTGCAAATTCACCTCCAGCAGCAAAGAAAACAAAGGCGATAATAGACAACGAGACTCAATCAAACACAAGATTTCTGTTCAAAGAGACAGTCACCAAAACAAAGAGACACCCAACTGAATGGGAAAAATTATCTGCACATCATGCATCTGATAAGGGATTGATATTGAAGATCTATAAAGAACTTATAAAATTAAAAAAAAAACACAAAAAAAATGGGCCCAAGAGCTAAACAGACATTTCTCCAAAGGCGTACAGATGACCAATATATGAAAAATGTTCATCACTTATCATCAGGGAATGCAAATCAAATACACAGTGAGATACCACCTTACACCTGTGAGAATGACCCATATCAAGATATAGCAAGTCGAACTTTTGACCCATATCAAAAGCTAGCAAGGATGTAGAAAAAAGGAAGTGCAGGGGGGCCTACACTGTTGGTGGGACTAGACTAGTCTAGTCTAGCCCCTGTGGAAAGCAGTGTGGCATTTTCTTTATTAATGTTACAACAACAAGACAACTGAAAAATAGGCAAAGGACCTGAATATTCATTTTTGTTAAAGATTTTTTTTTTATGCATGCAAGAGCTGGGGTATAGGCCAGAGGTGTGGAGAGGTGAGAGGATTCAGACTGGGGAGTAGAAGAGACAGATCTACTGAAATACACTGCTAAGAAGAGCAGCAGAAGAAACAGGAGAGGTCTGCTGCACCATGTGGGTTGGCTCCCTGGCTGGGGATCAAATTCATGCTGCAGCGGCTGCCAGTAGCTCTGTAGAGCTGAGACTTAACTTGTTGTGCCACCAGGGAGGTCCTCAAATACATGTTTGTTTATTTTCTAAAGAGGATATGCAAGTGACCAGTAAGCACATGAAAAGTTGCTCAATATCATTAATCATCAGGAAAATGTAAGTGAAAACCATGAGCCACCATTTCATATACATTAGGATGACTGTTATTTAACAAAGAAAGTGTCAGCAAGTGTGTGGAGAAACTGGAACACCTAATGTACTGCTGATAGGAATATAAGGTCGTATAGCCACTGTATGACCGTTCCTCAAAAAATTAAAAATAGAACTACCACATGATCCAGCTAAGTCAATTTTTGTATACATACCTGCAAGAATTACGGAGGGTCTGAGATATCTGTATACCCAGGTTTGTAGCAACATTATTTACAATGGCATATACTGTAAATAACCTAGGTAAATATACATGTAAAGTATTGCAAATATTATAAGAAAATATAATACATGTAAAATATAGTAATATACACATGGAATATTCATCCCTAAAAAGGACAGAACTTCTGGCATATGCCACGATATGGATGAACCTTGATGACATTATGCTAAGTGAAGCAAGCAAGATATAAAAGGACAAATATTGTATGTTTCTATTTATATGGGATATTTAAAACAGGTCAATTCTTAGAAACAAAAAATAGATTACAGGCTACCAGGTACTTGTGGGGGGGGCAGGAGGAAGTAGGAAGTTATTGTTTCATGGAACAGTGTCTCTCTCTGGGGTAAAGAAAAAATTTTGAAGTAGAGTGGTAATGATTGCACAACACTAAATATAACTAAAGGGACTGAATTCTACACGAAAACATGGTTAGAGTGGCAGTTATTTGCAAAAAAAACCACCTTGAAATCAGGCTTTAATTGAATCAATATGTGATAAAAATCCAATAATCTGAATTCATTCATTCAGACAGTCAATGAAATTTTATATAGCACATATGATGCGCAGGCATTTTGCCAGACTTTAGGGATAAGTGATGAACAGGTACTTACAATAATATTAATAATATACATAATATTTAGTATGAGGTAATAATAGGTAATAGTTGACACTTTCTGGTTACTCTTACAGGCTCCCTGCAAACTTTATGAGGTAATTGCTACTGAAGCCTAGAATCAGTAACTTGCAAAATATGGCAATGCTTCACTCAATACTTTCAGTCATTATTCTGCCAGTTGAGAGTATCTGCTACCATGAGAGGACATGAGTAAGGCAATTAACTTAGTCACCCCAGGGCTTCAGGGATATCTAAGTAGAGACCTGAAGGCTGAGTAGGAATTTGGTAGGTGGGGAGGATAAACTTTTAAAAGAAAATGTTTTTAACAGCAGGAGCAAAAAGTATAGAAGAAAAAGCAGAGTTCATTCAGGAAACTTCAAGCAGCTTAGTGAAGGTGGAGCTTAAAGTGTCAAAGGTGAATTGCCAGAGACACATAGTAAGCAGAATAGAGAGAAGTTTTGTTTTGGTTTTATCTATTGTGAAATAAGGCACCAAAAAGTTTAGTAGCTTAAAACAACAACCATTTTGTTAGCTTTTATTATTCTGTGTATTGATTGGGCTCTACAGCTCCCTGTGATGTCACCTAGGGCTGAAAGTTCCTGGGAGTTTTCCAGGTATGGAGTGTGTAAGATGTTCTCTCATAGGTCTGGAATCTTGGTTGGGTACATGTAGAAGTTTGGACTCACCTGGGATGCTAGGATGCCTGGGTCTTTCTCTCACTCCATGTAATGTTAGGTACTATCTCTCCACATAGTCCTCCAATACTCATATAATCATGAAGCACTCTTGTGCAAAGGGTTAAGCCATGTGCCATTTTTAAGGATAAGCCTGGCATAGGGTCACTTCTGTCACTTCTGTGAGTACAAGTTCAGCTGAGAGGGCACTAAATAAGAGTATGAATCCTGGGAGATGTGGTTCACTGGGGACCATGTTTGGAAGCTAGAGATCACGCTGTAGCAAGACTGGAGAAAAGAGAAAACAGCAAGCCACTGGACTAGAAAATAATGGCATTTCATATTTGTATTTGGGATGTAGACAAGTTAATATAATTAGGAGCTACTGAGTGATGAAATGGCCTAAACTTGGTGAATAAGTTGAGGATGACAGTTGAGGAATGAACAAAATGGTAGAATGTAAATGACTCTCTTGTTTCATTCTTGTGCTCAATGGTCGATTTGTTACTCACTGAGATAAAGAACATATCTGGTAGAAGAGATAATATGTCCAGCAAGCAACTAGAAATTGGGTCTAGAGATCAGGACTGAAGGTACAGATTTAGAGTAACTGAAAACATGGCAGGAGATGAATGACCCATGGATGGCACATCAAGTAAGGAAACACCCAGGCTAGGAGTCTTGAAAAACACCAATACTTAACAAAGGAGTCACAAAGAGGAATAAAAAGGGAGAGTAGAGGGAAAAAACCAGAGTATCACAAAAACCAATGGGGAGAAAGTATTTAATGTGAGAGAAAGTGATTACTAGTGACAAGTGCTGCAGAGAGATTACCTGTGGTCAAGGCTGGAGACTGTCCCTTTGATCACAAACACAAGCACTAGTGACTCTGGCAAAAGCAGTCTCAGGGATGGAAACTTTTTGTAGTGAATTAAAGGTGAGTACACAGGGAGGATGTGGGAACAACCAATAGGTCATTTCTTTTTTTCAAGATGCTCAACTGTTAAACATAGATGGTCTAGTGGTAGGTACAGAGAATGGGGTCAAGAGAGGATTTTTTTAACATGACAGAAATTAGAGCACATTTAAGCATTGTTGGAATGAAGTCAACAGGAAAGGAGAAAGAAAATGAAAATGCCAAAAGACAGGTCTCAGAGGAAGAAGGGACTAAGAGGCATGAAACAGGACAGATTATATCATCAGACACAAGAAAGTCAATGTGCCTAGTTCTTGACAGCAGTAAAAGAATGACTATGAGTACAGGTTAGAGTGTAGGTATGATAAGTACATGGTACATACAATTGAAAATTCAAATGTCAAGGGCATTCTCTGACACTTTCAACAGTATTTTCTCAGTTAAATAGGAAGGTAAGGTCATCTTCTGAGAACAAGGATAGAAGGTTTGAGAGGAGTGAGAGAAGTATGAGGTGGCCACTATAAAGGCTATGTTAAAGAGATGATTAAGAAAACACAAAATAGGACCTCCCTGGTGGCGCAGTGGGTTAAGCAACACACTATAAAGCAAACCGCAGCCACTGCAGCATGAGTTTGATTCCTGCCACTGGCCAGGGAGGGGACTCACATGGTGCAGCAGACCTCTCCTGCCTGGCCCACTGCTCCCCTCGGCAGTGTGTTTCGGTCAGTCTGCCTGTTCTGCTTCCTGCTCTGTCTCTGGTGAATCCTCTCACCACCTTGGACTCTGGCCTGTACCCCAGCTCTTGTACGCATAAATAAATAAATCTTGGAAAAAAAAAAGAAAACACAAGGTATTGTTAGAAAGCTTGATAACCCAAGGCTAGGTTGGTAATGAAGACTATGATAGTCTCACTAGACATAACTGTGTAGTTTTCTCTTAAAGAATTCAGTAAGCAAGAAAGTTTTATAGATTCAGAGAAGGAATGTGCTGAACAGGCATGGTGGATGTGTAACAAGAAAAGTACAAAAATTAGTAAGATGTCTATTAATAACTTTATACTATTCCCTTTTATTCTATAAACAGATTCATAATGTGACTAGTTTGGTGGCTTGACAAAAGTATGTATTACCATACAGGGGTGCTGCACTGTACAAAGGAGGTCCTCATTTACAGGATAGTAATTCATTAACATCATCCATAGGTTCTTCAGAAATGAAACTTGAAGGGCAACAGCATGTAATGAAACCAATTTTACTATAGGCTAACTGACATGAACAATGTTAAGTTCTTATACCTATTTCTAATCACAAAAGTATCACCAATATTAAAACACCAATGCAATAATAATTTGCATTATCATTTTCCCAGCCAGGGAGAGGCTCCAGGGGGCTGGAGTCTATCCTAGCAGCTTTCCTCCCACGGCAGTACCACCCATGGACCAGATGCCATCAGGAGCACGTGCACATGCACACACAGCCACATTCACTCAGACTGGGATGACTGAGACACTCCAGTTAACCTAATGTGCGCATCTTTGGGATATAGGAGGAAATCCAGGAATACATCAGGAAAATATAACCCTGGATCTTTTTTTTTCTTAATGTTATAAGAAAATGATATGGAACAGGGCCTCCCTAGTGGAGCAAGGGATTGAGCGCTGCACCGTGGGGCTTCCGCAGCCACTGCAGCATGAGTGTGATCTTCGACCAGGGAGGCACCATGCATGATGTGGCAGACCTCTCCTGCCTCGCCCGCTGCTCCCCTCAGCAGTGTATTTCAGTAGATCTGCCTGTTCTGCTCCCCACTCTGGCTCTGGTGAATCCTCTCACACACACCCCTTCCAGCACCTCTGGACTATACCCCAGCTCTTGTATGCATAAATAAATAAGATCTTTAAAAAAAAATGACATGGACCAAAACTATGTTACTGGAAGATCTATTGTACACCTTCTTTTTCAGTAATACCTGTAAGAGACAGATCAGGGAATATATGAGCAATCCCTGAGGATAATAACCTCTAGCACTATATAAAAGAAAAATACTGTTTACCTAAAATTTATACAGTGTTTTAATTAATGGCACCTCAATTTAAAGAAAACTTTCCAGGCTGGGACATAAGACTACGTGAGAAGAATCAGTGGGATGCTAAATGACTAGGCCCTGGCCTTACTTTACTGGCTCTGGTAATTAGAGGAAAGGGGCCAGGAGCCTAAGAATTTGGCAGTTTCAAGAAGCTAGAAATGGTCCTCTGATTACAGTCAGCCAAGACTAGAGACCCAGATCTTCCAACTACAAGGAAGTGAATTTTACCAAAATCACAAATGAACACAGAAACATCTTCCTCCAATGCTACAGAAAGAAACAGAGCCTGGTGACGCTTGCATTTTAGCCTAAGAAGACCTATACCAAACTTCCAACCTACAAAATCCTCAGATGATGAATCTGTCCTTTTTTAGATTTGTTTTATTTATGCACACAAGAGGTGGGCTATAGGCCAGAGGTATGGGTGGCGGGGAGGGAGTAGTGGTGGTGGTGGTGACAAGATTCACCAGGGAGAAAAACAGGCAGGTCTACTGAAATGCACTGCTAAGGGAAGCAGCGGGGACAGAGGGGGGGAACAGGGGAAGTCTGCTGCACCATGTGGGTTAGCTCCCTGGCGAGGAACTGACTCATGCTGCAGTGGGGTGGATAGCTTGACAGCACTGAGACTTAACCCCTTGTGCCACCAGGGAGGCCCAAATTTAACTTTTTTTTTTAAGGAAAAAAAGTCATATGTAATTTAAACTTGTCTATTCTCAAGATTAGAAAAGTAAAAAGAAACAGGTATTTAAAATGCATATATTTGATTCAACACAATATATCCAAAATATTCCAACAAACTAACATAAAAATTACTCTCTATTTTATTTTATACTCTTTCAAGATGATTTTTCTATTTACATTATACCTCTGTTTGAAATTTAAGTTTTAGAAATAAGGAAAGCCAAATCAATTTTATTTCATCTCATAAGATTATTTTTGTTCCTTCAGTTCTTATTGGGACAGAGCAGCATGTTCTAATCTTTTCAGGTAGAACCCACTCATAGAGAACAGTAAATTGCATTCTTTCATCATGCAACATTTTACCCTGCTCACAACTTTTAAGTCAATGCATACATTTCCATTTTATACTTTAAGGTTAGTAAATTCCTAAACTATTAGTTCTATTTTGTATCAGACTCTGCTGGATTTTAAGAATAAAAAGATTAGTAAGACATTTTGTCTTTGAAATCCTCATATTCAGCATGAGATAGATATATAAGCTAACAAATATAAAGCAATATGATAAATATGGCAATAAAGGTGCTATGGGAAGCCCAGAAACAGGAAGGATTAATTCTTTCTGGGAATGGTGGTGGAAGGAATAGGATTTTCCCAGTGGGAAGAGGTGGATGGAAGACTATCCCAAGCTGAGGTAACAACATGAAAAAGGACTCAATGAAAGTATCAGCTCCTTTGGGAAACCATAAGCAACCTGGTATGGCTAAGACATGAGATTCCTGCAGAGTGATGTAGAAACCATGTGAAGGAATTTGAACTTTTTGTTATAATTAAGGCAATGAAAAGCTACATAAACAGGAAAGAGACATGATTTGTGTAGAAAGGAAACTGGCAGTTGTGAATGACTGACAAGGAACGGGATAGAAGGCAGGAAAACCACTTAGAAGGTTTTTGTGCCCAGCTACATGGAACTTGGGGCAGTAACTGTGGAACTGGAGAGGAGAGAGAAGGGACTGAACATGCATTTCAGAAATAGAATCATATGGCTATGATGGATATTTGGATGGAAAAGGTAAGCAAAGAAGTGTCAACGATTCTACCATGTATATTTTTATATGTATTTGTGTGATGATTTAATCTAAACAGAAAATAATAAAGTATTTTTTTAATGAGATCAGTTTCACAGATATTTGTAAGACATTTATTGGAGGGATCCAGGAGGCAACCAGAAACGAGTATCTCAACTAAGTAGTAAACTCAGTATCAAAAATACAGATTTTTCAAATTAGCAACATAAAGGTGACATTTTCATTCATGTGAGCACATGAAATTTCAAGAAGGAAGACAGACAATTGCCAAGCAATGCATGCTACAAACAAGGCAGGTGCTGAATATTTAAGACAAATTTCTTTTTTTTAAAGATTTACATCTTTATGCATACAATAGCTGGGATGCAGAGCTGCGGGGTGAGAGGATTCACCAGAGACAGAGCAGGGAGCAGAACTGGCAGATCCACTGAGATACACTGCTGAGGGGAGCAGCGGGCGAGGCAGGAGAGTTGCACTATGTGGGTCACCTCCCTGGCCAGGATCTAACTCCTGCTGCAGCGGCCGCTTATAGCTTGATAGTGCTGACTTTGACCCCTGCGCCACCAGGGAGTCCCCTTAAGACACATTTCTTAAAATAAATCTTCTGTAAGAAAATATGGGGAAATACTTTCATGATCCTAAACAGACACACACACACGCAGAGTCATAAAGGAAAATAGTAACCATTTATTTTAAAACACTGTAAGAAAGACAGAGAGGACAATTCACAAAGTGGGAAAAGTCTCTACAATACATATAAGGTAAGAGTATAGACTCCTACAGATCAAAGAGAAAAGGTAGACAGTCTAAAAGAAAAGGAAATATAAGAATAGGCGCTTCACAAAGGGAGCTAGCCAAATACAAAACAAGCGTAAAGGGCTCAATCTCATAAGTAATCAAGAAAATACAACTAAAACTATAATGAGGTATTATTACACACCCAACAAATAACAAAATTTTTAAAGTTTAACAGTGCTAAGCTGTGGCAAAGATATGGAGTAACTGGAATTTTCATACATTATTTGCTAATATAAGCTAACAGTACCAATTTGGAAAATTGTGCCAAGTCAGGGGCCTCCCCGGTGGCACGGTGGATTAAGCAACGCACTATGAAGCAAACTGCAGCCACTGCAGCAGGAGTTCGATCCCTGCAGCAGGAGTTCGATCCCTACAGCAGGAGTTCGATCCCTGCTGCCGGCCAGGGAGGGACCCACATGGTGCTGCAGACCTCTCCTGCTGTGCCCGCTGCTCCCTTCAGCAGTGTGTTTCAGTCGATCTGCCTGTTCTGCTCCCCACCCTGTCTCTGGTGAATCCTCACACCACCCCTGCATCTTTGGCCTGTACCCCAGCTCTTGTATGCATAAATAAATATCTTTTTTAAAAAAACTGTGTCAAGTCAGGTTGAAAATAAGCAATCCTATGGCTCAGAAATGTCCCTCCTAGGATACACCCTACATATTTGCATCTTTATGTGCAGATAAAAGAATGTTCAGAAAAGCATTGCTAAAATTGTCCCAAACTGGAAGCATCCCAAATGTTTATCAACAGTAGAACAGAGCAATACACTGTGGTATATTCACACAACATGCAACAATGAAAACGAACAAGTTACAGACACACATTGGCATGGGTGACCCTTACAAAAACAATGTTAAATGAAAAAAGCAAATCACAAAAAAATACAATATAATTTTTGTCACATAAATTCAAAACAGGCAAAAAAAATCCTTATTCTTTAGAATGTATATTCATTAAAAGAGAAATGTAACAAAACAATTACAATAAATGACAGGAAATTGGTTACCTCTGGGTAGACAGAAAATATAGTAATGGGCAAGGGATAGTCAAGGAATTCTGGAGTTCCAACAACAGGCTACTCTTTGACCTCAGGTGGTAGTGATTACATGGCATTAAGTTAAAGACCATTTAATTAAATGTACACATAAACTTTAGGAACTCTTATACATCTTATTTAACTTAAAAATTTTTTTAAGATTTATTTATTTATGCACACAAGCACTGGGGTACAGGCCAGAAGTGTGGGGGGGGGGTGAGAGGATTCACCACAGACAGAGTGGGGAGCAAAACAGGCAGATCAACGGAAGTACACTGCTGAGGGGAGCAGCGGGCACAGCAGGAGAGGTCTGCTGTGCCATGTGGGTCCCTCCCTGGCCGGCAGCAGGGATCGAACTCCTGCTGCAGTGGCTGCGGTCTGCTTCATAGTGCGTTGCTCAACCCACTGCGCCACCAGGGAGGCCCTTAACTTAAAATTTTAAGGACATTTTATAACTTAAAATTTTAAGGAGTTAAATTTTGAAATGAATTTATATTTAACAAGAGAAGTCACAGTGAAAAATAACCCAAAAGTTCTGGATTCTAAGGATGATTAACAGAGATAAAGAAAATATGCTATGGATTATTTATAACAACCAAGATCTGTAAATACCCTAAGCACCCATCAACAAATAACTGAACAAAGTAGTATACATACAACAGAATACTGCTGGACTATAAAAAAAAAAAAAGCTGAAATCTTGTCATCTGCAACAACACAGATGGACCTAGAGGCTATTATGCTTTGTGAAATAAGTCAGATGGAGAAAGACAAACACCATGTAATTTCATTCGCAGAGAAACCAAACTAACAAACTAAATAAAACAAAAATAAACTTTTAAACTATAAAACAAACTAGTGGTTACCGAAAGAGAAGGGGGATGACAGGTGGATAAATTGGATAAAAGAGGATAACTGTACAGTAAAGGATAGAATTAGACTTTTAGAGGTGGATATATGTACTATATACAGATGCTGATTTGTAATGATGCACACCTGAAATTTATATACCGTAATAATGCTGTTACTTTAAAAACTAAATTAAAATATATATTACTGAATTCAAAACAAACTTAGAAAACCACACACAAAGACAATTCTGTACACGAGGTAAATTACATTTAAATCTATTTCAAAGTCTGATAACTATACTGCTGAGATCTTCCTTGTGTCTGGCACAGAAACTTAGTGCCATCTCTTAGACTTCTCTCAGCACTAAAATATCCAGTGACTTCTAATCTCTCCTGGGATAAAAGATTTAGCTGTTCTATTGATTGGAATACAGTCTTGGGGTGTTGAAGGACTATCAGTTCCAAAATGTACAGATAAAAACACTTGCAGGAATTACAGGTGCCGTTCTAAATATATGATAAATTGTATGCTGGAAGCAAGTAAATACAGGGAGAAAATAGACATTACTGCTATTTTCTACAAATATTAATAAACATGAAGAGATCTTTATTTTTTACATTCGGGAGAAGGAAAACTGAAGAAGTGAGTTGAAGGAAAGCATGACAGTTTTTTTAAGGCTGAAGAAGAAAAGATGTTATTTTAAAAAGACTCCTGCTGTTTGCTTTCTAATAACAGAAACCTGTATCTATAAAGTAATGTAACCTCTATTACTCGTTAACTCGTTTTTTAATTTCTAGACTGAACGCTGAACAATAAAATGTGGCCCTAAAAGACAAGGATTTGCTATCATTGAGATTTACAAATTAAGTTACAACTCCAAAACTTAAAGGAGAAGTTCCTAGGTCTGCAGTTAGAAAAAAAGATTCTGAATGTTTTACAAATAAAGTAAGCCTCAAAACAGAGTCATTAATCTAATCACAAAAACATACCTGGTTTACACAACTTTCCCTGGACTAAAACTCCTCTAATATAGCAAAATAACGTTCAAAGAAGCAAAAAGGGTTCAATCAAGAACAGAAAACACCATTCACTCATAAATATGAACCAATCAGTATGGAATTTTGTAATTTATTAAATTAGAAAGTTAAAAACAATAAAGGAATTTTAAAAGGAGACAGAAATATCTAATGCCAGAGACGCATCTCCTCATTGAATGCAGTATATCTCTCTGACCAGTCATAAAAATGAAGTCATGTCCAGAAACATAAAGGTAATAATGACCCAGGAAATAATTTTCAATTACAAAATCTCAAATTTGGCAAGTTGAATTTAGATAATTCAACATTATTTAGATAATTAGCATGGTTTGTTGATGTCAACCTGGTAATATGATTCTCAAGTGATAAGGTGTGGTTTTTAATTAATACTTGTTAATATACTGAAAAATTTCAGTAGCTCTTATAGCCAAAAGAACATGGAATCTGAAAACTAAATAGCAAGCTCTGCCATCTCTCAACTATGTAACCTGGAGTAAATAACCAAAACACTCTGAGCCTTGCCCCAACCAACTTCATAAAACTAGAGAGCAAAGAAAATAGTATCGGTGAATCACACTGTATGTGCTCCAAAGCACAGCAAGCTAAATGCCCTCAACATACTGGAAAATTTAATTTCTTCAAACAATTATTTTATTATGGAAAATATTAAATATATGAAAGCATAGTATAATGAAGTTAGATGTATTCTCATTCAGCTTCACAATTATCAATTCATAGCCAATCTTGTTTCATCTATATTCTAACCATTCTCTCCCACTATGACTTTGAAACAAGTCTCAGATATCATATCACTATTTTCTAAGGGCTAAAATCTAATGACCTCTTTTCAATGGATGTACAGGTATATGAAGTCCAACAAAGGGTCTAAATTATAAATACATATCTGAGAGTCACCGGTAACAAAATCAAGATTTGAAGGCATAACTTTGGATGAGGTCAAATATCTGCACTTGGAGAACAAAAAGATAAATTCTTTTGGTGCTCTTTCATTAACAAAATAAATAGACATGAAGTACAATCCTTCTATCAAAAGAGAAACCCTATAGGTTTTCAAAGGTCCAAAGACCTTTTATATCCTCTGATTTTAATTGTTTTTCTGCTTTAAGAAAGTGTTCCTATATATTAATAGTCACTACTCTAAAGGAGTGAACAAAATCACAAAAACATAAACAGGTAAAATTTATCTAACATGAAATTTAAACAGATATTACACACAACTCCAACTCTACTTTTCTAATTATTTATTTAAAACTTGTTGCTCCATGTATAGTTTATCCTTAAGGTGTATTCATCTGTTTTGTATTTTCTTTAGTACTATATTTCACACTAAATTTCAACAAGGAATTTAAAAAGAAAATGATTCCTATGTTGAAATAGTTAAGACAAATGATGGTATGTCTTATAAACATCCAGAGCTTTAAACATACATAAGAATATATGTTATAAAAATGTTACATGCAGTCAATGTTACCACAATTTTTTTTAAAAAAAGTTATAACCTCTTAAGAGGCCATTTATTTGGCATGTTTATTTTAAACCACCACCCCCTGCCTGTCAAGATTTGTTATGATTTATTTATACTCCATTTCAGTCCTGAAAAATTGTAACTTAACATCTTAAATTCTAATTTTACAATCCAATTTAAAGGAATTTCTGAAATTTTCTAAAATAGTTTCCATAAGCTGTTCAATAAACATTAACCTTGAAAACACAGTATTTATGCTCACTGGAATGGAGAAGAACTTTTGAAAAATTATATTAACCACCAAGTAAATTATCCAAAAAGGGTGGGAGGGATCCAATTTTCAGAAAGACAGAATTCTAGTATTTAACTTTTGATGGATCATCATTGTTTAAATTGAGCCTAAGTCCCATTTGACTGGAAGAATTCCAAAACATCACTGAAGTAACTGTCCTAGAGACATGAATGTACAGTTTCATAACTAGAGGGTATGCATTTTAGTTGTGAGCACACCATACACTTCTATGTTGTTGTTTTTTCCTAAGAAAAGCTGGCTATATTTAATGCAATTTCAACGTTGGCAATTTTATGCAACTGCATTTTCCCTAAGTTACTAAAGGTTTGAAGGAAAATATTTCTCATTTTAAAAGACTTTTTAGAGGCTGAACTAACTTGCTTTAAGTAAAATCCAACTCAACCTTAAGGTAGCCTTAGGTCAAAAGAACATGTTCCCTACCCCTCTCCCCCCACAAAATCTAATTCTTTTTTTCAGATATCAGTAAAGACTAACAGGTTTGACAAAGTATAACTGCCTTTTCGAGACCGCACAGAGCCACACGCGGCCCCCAAAACCCTTCTTTTCAAAAGAGTATATTCTACAAACACAAACATTTAGTGAAACATATTCTTTCTTAAAGACAAAAGATGTTTGTTGTCAAGTGAGCAATGCATTATTATGTATTATTCATTTCTCAGCTGGTGGTGTCAACTTAAAGTATTGGGTTGTTAACTATAAAGGTCCCTTAAACTTAATGAACTCTCTTCATTTTCATTTTAGACATTAAAATGTATGGGGGAAGGGAGATGAAAATGTGGGAAATATAGAATAACTTCAGAATTTGTTCAGTTTTCAACTGAGGATTTTATAAAGATATCTTGTTGCTGTTCTTAAATTAATTCTGCATTAGAAGCCAAGTGATTTTTTTGTCTTGAATAGTAATGATGCAGACTTTCTTTACCAATAATGTACATATTAACTACATCTATACATCAGATACACTTAATTTCTGTATCTCCAAAACCTCAGTGCCTGTCAGTACTTAACATAAACATTAATTCCTCCTGCCAGAGTAAGCAGTGAATTTATCATTTTCACAACTGAAAAACATCACCCGCTGTGGAAAATTCTATTCTGAACAAAATACATGAAAAAAACTAGTAACTTTCTTTTGACACATGAAATGAAACCACTCAGTTTGTTGGTCTCTAACGTACCCTAACATGCATCTGGTGACCTTCAGGGTCTATTTACCTGTATTTCCGCTCACATTTAATACCCTAGAGCTTTAAGGATTTTTTTAAGCCACAACTTGGAGAAACGTTATCTCCATCTACCCTTAGTAACTACTACAGAGTACTGAAAAGCTGTGCAGCGAATGAAGTTCTTTTTACCGAATCTTTCCTGAGCTTCCGCAAATTAATGCGGTGCCTCTGACACGGATTTAAGAATTTTTCTTTTTTTTTTTAAAAAATCAGAACTGTGACCTGTGCTTCCCCTTAATGCACCACACGCGCCTTCATCGAAAGGTGCACATTTGTGCCCCCGGAGCATGGCCAGAGAACGCAAGTTTGGGGCAGAAAACGTGAAGATTTCGTTGGGCACCCCAGAAAGCAAAGCGTCGATGACTTCGCGCTGCTGCATTTCCTCCAGCGGCTACAGGTGAAGGGCTCCAGCTCTGGCGCATCGACGGTGCCACGGACCCCAAAGCCAGGCCGAAGCAGCTCTTCCCTGGGGAGCGGGCGCGCCAGGGCAGTTCCCCGAGGTGCTGCCAGTAACAGGTGGCGGGGCCGCCAGGCACCCCCTCGCCCCCGGCCGCCGCCACCCAGGGCCCCTGGCAGCGCGGGCGCCCTCCCGCTGCCCGCCCGGCGCCCCCCGCCCCCGCCGCCTCCGCAGCGGCCACGCACTCACCCCGCTCCCCCACTCTGCAGCGTCCCGGCGTCCAGGTGCCAGCGCCCTCTTTCCTCGCCGCTGCGGCGCTCGGCGCAGGCCGGGACCCCGCGAGGAGCACGTGCCTCTGCTCGAAGCCTCGTCCCCGGGCGGGCGGGCGGGAACGCCAGCCGGGCCGTCGGAGCCCGTCCGTCCGAGTACGCAGGCGCCGAAGCTTCTCGACGCCCACGGGAGTGGGCGCTGGCGGGGGCAGCGTCTGCGCCCACCTGCCGCCGGCCGGAGTGTGACGTTCTGGAACGGCCGAGGCCTGCGGGGTCAGGCCGCGGGGCGACGACTCGGCCCCGGCGCTCGGGTGCCGGCCCGGGCTGGCGTGCTGTCCGAAGGGACGGGAAGCCGGGCGTCCTGGGCCCGCCACGCCCGGCGGCCAGGGCACGGCGGGGCCCGCAGAACCCTCGGGAGCCGCGGGAGGGGCCGCCTGGCGCCTGGGCCTCGAGCTGCGGCGGCCGCGGGCCCCGAGACGGCCGGCGCGGGCGTCCCCGGGGTGGGCCGTGCACCGCTGCGCCCAGGCCCCCGCCGGCCGCCCTCGCACTGCGGGGCCCGCGCCGGGTGGCCCCTGCGCGCCCGCCGGGCCGGCCTGGGCCCGCACTCCGCTCGAGGTGCCGCCAGAGGAGCAGCGCGGTGCCTTGCCCCCGGGGCTCCCTCCCCAGCGCGGCCGCCGGGCCGGGAGCCGCGGCTGCGCCCTCCCGCGGCCTCGGTGGGGGCCGAGGCGCCTGCGGACGGGGAGCGCGGCCGAGCCGGGCCTACGCAGCCCGCACCGAGGAGCGAGCGAGGAGGCCTTTCTAGAGCCGGGGCTCGCAGCCGGAAACCCGGCCCGGCGCCGGACCCCGGGAGCCGGGCCGCGCTCCGAGCCCGGCCTCGCGTCGCCGTCTCCGGGCTCACGCGGGGCGCGGAGAACAGGGAGCGCCGGTCACGTCGCGGGAAACTTTTCGTTGTGCCCTTAATTCCGTCCCGCCCGTGGACGAGTGGAGCGGCTTCGTCCTGTTCTTACACCCAGGAGCTTTCAAACCAAACAGTCCGGACAACTCAGGACTCTGGGTTTTGAGGGGCTTCGTCCCACCCCATTCCCACCACAGCAGGGTCTTTCCTCAGGGAAGGTGGAGGGGCCTTTCCAACCCCTGCTGCAACCGTGTCTCTTCTTCCCCTGCCAAAGTGAAATGGGTTCTGGTAGATTTTTCTAGATTTTGTTTGCGTTTTAAAGAATCTTCACAGTAGGAACAAAGATAACTTGGCCACTCCTGGGCGTGAGGGCTGGGGGTTTAGAGGGAACATCGCAGCACGTGGAAGGAAAGCGCGGATCCCCCAGCTGCCGTGAAGCCACCCGGGACAGCTCAGCAGAAAGGGAGGTTGTTTGCTGCCAACATGCAAGACACGGATCGGGTTTTTGTCGTTTTGTTTTCTTTTCCTTTTTGGCTCAGCTCTGAGAGCTTTACAGAGCTATCCTTTCCCGCCTCCCGACCCTCTTCCCCTCCCCCTCTTCTTTCTGGTGCAGGCAATTAGGGTGAAGAAATCAGTGCCAGGCTCCTGCCTCTGAAGAGAAAGGAATTGCTTCGGGAATTGAGTCCTGACACCTGTCTCTGTCCTGGATGGCGAGAGGGGATGCGGGGTCAAAACGCCTGGGGGAAGAGACTGGACTGGCTGAGGGGGGAGGTCCCCGACAGAAAACTTTCTGGGGGCTCTCGTTGCCACATCCTCCCACCCTATCCGTTGGCCTCCAGCGCACACAGGTCATTAACACGCTGGTTATTAACACGGGGGTTTCCCTCCTTTTAGGCGCCCCCCGAGACCGGGACCTGGGGCTGGAATCAGATAGAGCAACACTGACAAGCCATTCATTAATTTGCATTTATTTTCGGGAAAAAATGTAGATAAGGGGGGGGGGGGAGGAGAGGGACTGCCTTACATTTCAACAAGTAATTTGTGATCTTCACATCGGACAAATCAAATTTACAAATTACTTTCCCACCTACTGGACAAAACGGCCAAAGCCAAAATTAATACACAGGTGCGGACTCTCCGCGGATTTCGAGAATGAAGGTGCACTAAAAACTCACTAGACGAAACAGGGTGTTTCAAGAGAGAAGCCGATGGAGGACTTGGACCTGGGGTTTGGGGCCTGGGTTTTGTTTTGTCATAAGCTTGTATTTTTTGACTTTTGTTTTTGGTCTCTAAACCGTAACTACGACCCTGCGCTCAGACCGGCCTGCGCTAGGGCTTCATCCCGCGCCCTCGCCGTGTCTCAGCACGCTCTCCTGCACCCTGACTTGGCTGTTTCCTCCACACTCCCGGGCCCTCCCATTCCTCTGCGCGGAGCCTCCTAGAACCATGCGGTTCTCTTTAATAAATACAGAGGAAGGTGTGAGAGGGCAGGGCAGCTTTGCAACCACTGAAAAAGTAAAAGCGCCATCGTTTGAGGAAGAGGGAAGAGGGAAAATATTTTTTGCTTTTGTTTTATATATATGTGTATATATTTTTATATATATGCTGTATATATCTTAAAGTTCTATTTCCTGGGCGCTAAAACAAGATATGCTCAATTCAACCAACAGCAACTAAAAAGTTTAAGTGGTCCCTGGAACGGACCTGACTATGTACAGCATTCCCGCCAATGCGGAAGCTCGAGCCAGTTCAACGCAGGGGTGGGGCTGTGCGGGCGAGAGGGGGTGGGGAAGCGCTCATCCCGCGGGCCTGGCCCAGCGCATCCCGCAGGGCTGGAGGCGACACCGGGAAGCTCTGGCCTGCAGGCCGAGAGCTGGGCCGAGGGCAGCCGAAGGGGTGGCAGTCTGAGCTACAGAAACAACACTTGGTGGTGGTTTGGGTTTGGAGCGGTGTGGGCGAGCTCCAAGGGGCAGACACGTGCCGGTGAGTGACTCCAGTGTCCAGAAAGAATAAATAAAGGTGTCGGGCTCAAACTGCGAGTCGGAGCTGAGAGCCTGTGAAGGCTGCAAGTGCATAACTGTCCAGAGGTTGGAAGAGGGTGACTTAGGAGTTCGTCAGGGGTTGGGTGGGGAGCACACAGCTCTCCCGTACAGAACTTGTGCGCCAAGCCAAAGCACCGTCCCTCATCCAGGGGTAGGGGCTTGCACCTCCCCCCTAGCAAGTGGCACAAAGATGAGGGCAGCAGTGCAGGCGGTGGCATCTTTTGGGGAGGGCATGAAATTCAGGTCTGGAGAAGCCGAGGCAAAGGAGGTGCAGCAGCAGCAGCAACAGGACGGGGACCACAGAGGGCGCAGGTAGTTGCGTTTCTTCTCCTCTTCCTCCCAGTCCTGGGCTCACAACACCTGGAACCGCCAAGAGGCTTGGTCTTTATAGTCCAGACAATCCGGCGAGTTGAAGTTGAGTTTCCAAGCCGATGATGCCGCGGCCGCCCCGGGCTCCTTGTAATCCAAGCAGTCGGCAGAGTTGAAGGCGAGCCCGGAGCCCCCGTAGCCCTGGTGGTGGTGGTGGTGGTGGTGGTGGTGGTGGCCCGCGGACTGGCTCAGCGGATGATGCGCGTGCGGGTGGTGGTGGTGGCCCGCCATAGAGGAGGGCGCCATAGGGCTGAGCTGATGCGGGTGGTGGTGCGAGTGCATGGGCGCCAGGTAGGAACTGCAGTCCACGCCACCAAAGTAGGAGGAGGAGGGCGCGGGGTAGCCTTGACCATAGCTGCCGCCCTGGCCGTAGGACATGGGGTAAGAGGCTGCGGCCGAGGCGGCGCCTGCAGCCACCGAGCGCTGCATACATGATGCGTTGCTAGGCGCGGCCAGTGGCTCGGGCACAGACACGGACGCCGGCGCTGAGCCTGGTGAGATGGAGGCTGGACTCCAGATGGATGAGGCAGCCGGTGTACTCAAGGACGACGGGACTGCCACTGCCGGGTTCCCGCCCAGGCCCGCTGCCGCTGCCGCCGCTGGATTGGCCGAGGCGCTGGACGCTGAGCTGGAAGATGAGGCGGAGCTGGACACAGCAGGTGGCGTGAACTGGCCGCTGCTTTCCGAGCCCGAGCTCTCCCGCACCGGGGACGACTTCTTCTTGGCGGGGCGGCTCTTGGTCCCGCTCCCGCTCTGCTGTTGCTGGCGGCACTTGGCACGGCGGTTCTTGAACCACACCTGCGTCAGGGCGGTGGGGGAGAGCGTGTCAGAGGGCAAGTAAAGCCTGCTGCTTCCCCACCCTTTGGATGCACCGCCCGGCCTAGGCCTGGCACCCCTCTCCTGCTCAGGCCTCTGCCCCTGCCCACCTCTGGCCAGGCCAACCCGGCCCCTACTCTTCCGGGTCCTCCACTCTCCCCCTTCCTTTTGCTCAAAGACCCTCCTCTGGCAGCTCCGAGTGGAGACTTGCACCTCCCCACCCCCAGCTCAACTCTGCCCAAGGGTGGAACATTTGCGTCAGTCCAGCCAGAAGTTCAGCCATCTCTAAACTGCTGCAGTTGGCTGCTTCCCAGCAACCTGGTATGTGTTTAGAGGCTCTGCCTTATAAGAATAGCGCTCAGGGAACAGCGGAGAGAGACAGTGGAGGCCGCAGAGTGCGGCCCAGTCACCAAATCTGGCTGGAGCCAGTGGAGACCCTGTCTTGGGCACGGTGAGAATTGGGGTGAAAACAGGAGCAAGGTCGGGAGGTGGAACACAAGCTGCTCTCAGCAGACTCAGCACTGAAGCACGGGCAGAATTTCGTTTGGTTTCTTGGCTCCATGTGGATAACCAAATGTTAGTCAGTCACAAAGTTCTCACTCCTCTTGAAAGGCCCGGGTACGTGGCATGGCACTCCTGGTTCTTTCTCCAGCCTCTTGGAGGGAAGGCGAGATAAAAAGCCCTTGAGGAGAGTTCTGAGTTATAATCCCGGCAGTATTTCAGGGCCCTTCCATGGGGGGGGGGGGGGGAACAAACAGCAAAGCCGGTTGCTGGGTTTTGTNGGGGGGGGGGGGGGGGGGGGAACAAACAGCAAAGCCGGTTGCTGGGTTTTGTGTTTGGCATCTTCTGCAGGCAAATGAAGCATCTAATCAGACAGGCTCTGCCCGTGGGGCACAATCTCAGACAGCGCACCAGGCTCCGGTCAAGCTCCACTCTTCTTTTTCCAGATTTCCCAGGAGGAAGGCAAGGGCGGAGGCAGAATTCAGAACCCGGAAGGAAACTGCCAAATCCTGAGGCCGAAGAAGCAGGGGCAAGTGCTGGGCCCTCAGGGCACTTTACCTTCGGGAGACTGGCTCGGCCTCCCACAGTCCTACAAAGGACTTTTGGATACCGAAGGCGGCCAGGGACCAAGGACCATTCCGGGACTCTAAACTTTGCCCCCTCTTCCGGGGCCAGGCACAGCGCTAAGGGGAGTCTGAGAGGGGCCGCCCAGTCTGTGAGCCTGCCCCCAACGTCGGGCTACACTTTCCAGACCCTCTCTTTTCAGCCCCAGCGCCCCTACACTGACCCTGGAGCCCCAGTCACGCGCACCTGGACTCTGGACTCAGGCAGATTGATCTTGAGCGCCACCTCCTCACGCATGAATATGTCGGGATAGCGAGTCTTGGCGAAGAGCGCCTCCAGCACGTCCAGCTGCGAGCGCGTGAAAGTGGTGCGCTCCCGCCGCTGCTTCCTTGGGGTGGCTGAGGGGACACGCGGGGAGCCTCAAGTCACCGGTGGCCACACCGACCGGCACGAGAGGACCGAGAGGACCGGGACAGGCCCTAGGCCCTGAGCCAGGCTCTTGCAACAACAAAAGAGCCCAGCTGGGAGCAAATGAAACTTCCAGTGGAGGCCAAGCCTGAGAGGCCACAGGTGGGAGAAGAGCATATGGAAGCCAGTGTCCAAGACTTCAGGGCAGCCTCCTTTTTTGTTTCTCAGAGATTAAGACGCAGACACAATTACACAATCTCTTTCCTCTCTACCCACCTCCCCTCAGCACTCCCTGGTTGCAGGACCCGGAAGGGGTGTGAAGAAACAGGGCCTGGAAAACACTTTCAGAAGAAATAAACGGGGGTGGGGGTGGAGTGGGAGCTAAAAAGCAAGCAAGGATATGGCTCAAGTCATCCACATCAGCAATGCAAAAGTTGATGAAGCAGTGCAAAAGAGGGTAATTTAATTAAGGGTGGAGAATCCCCCCCTTCCTCAGTTCAGACTAACGCTCCGCTTAAAAGGAAAGCTGGGATCTTCACTGGGGCCTACCAAGCACTCAGATTCCTCATTAGGAGTTGGGAGGGAAAGGAAAAGATCCACACATGCACCTCCCACCCCAAAAAAGTCACCATGGGGAGTGGTTCCCTGGGTTAATGTGCTCTGCGCTGGCGCTGGCGGTGGGATCACAATAGGAGACAGGGTGGGTTGTGTCCCAGCAGGAGGGCGCAAGCTACCCGTTTTTGCTGCCTTGACCCACCTCACTGACCTGCAACTCTGCTGAGTGCCCACAGTGTGCCCTGCATTGTAAACACACTAGGCAACCTAATCTCAGCGTGCCTGCTCAGGAGGAAATGTTTACTCAACCCGAAGGATTGGGGGGGGTCCCCAAGATATGTAGGGTAGGGGAGAGGGCCGGTGCTCACCCGGATAGCCCACGGAGGGGTGCAGTAGGTCCATGGCGGGCCCAGCCAGACCAAGCCCGTTCATGCCGTATGGGGGTTGTTTGAGGTAAGACATCATGCTAACAGCCGGGTGGAGGCGCCCCGACGGATCCAGGGGGCCCGGGCGCAGTGCGGGGTTCCCACCGCGCAGTACTTCAAGTTCTGTTGCTGTGGGGGCCGCCCTACGGAGACAGGAGACACAGGGAAACCGTCATTCTGAATTTCCGCGGTTGGGTAGCGAGTGCAGGCTATAGAACTGCACAGCAAAACTTGGCTTTGCAAGGCCCAGAGAGCACGCTTCGGAAAGTAAAGTTTTGAGGACTGTCATCGCCTCTTTTATGGCTTAAAAGAGCCGAGGATACGCGTAGGGCGTCACTAGGATCGAGAAAAGGTTAAAAGCCAGGTCAGGCTGGAGAGGTCAAAGCCCCAAGCTCCAAGTGTGACATATCCCAAAGTCTAGGCAAAATTCTGAGTCGGGTCGGAGCCGGCCTCACGCTACACCAGCAAAGGTTCACTCGGCGCGGCCTGCCGGGAAGTCTGGCAACCCGGAGCACCAGGGATTGTTTCGTTTTGGTTCGCGTGTTTTCGAAAGCAGAACGCGAGACAGAGACTCCAGAGGGCCCAGGTGAGGCACTGAGGAGGACTAGGCGCACCTCAGCCTCTCAGGGACGCGCTGCCCAGGTAGGACAATTCGCTACCTCAAATGTCTTCGTGGCTGGGTCCCAGCCCTACAGCCCACAGTCATCCCTACATTGACCTTTCGGTGCCCACTGGGCGCAAGATTGCGCACCCTGGTTCCCACCACATCGTAACCAAAGTTATGGGCCCAATCCCGAGAGGCGGCCAGAAGACACAGGAGGGCCACTGTAGAGAGGGCGGTTCCAAGACCCTGCCCGAGGTCAGGCGCACCTGGCCATCCCCGCAGGCCCTTCCTCACAGCGCAAGCCGGGCCTTCTTTCTGTCCCGTCCTGGCTGTGAACAACGGGGTCCCCCCAACCGCTGAAATTTGACCTGCCCAGCACCCCAAAGTCTTGCGGACTTGGGAGACCAGAGCGAAGCAGGTCCCAGATGCTCCCTGCCTGTCCTGCTAGCTGAACCGCGGCCCCAGGACCCGCTGGAGACTGGAGCGCTAGGCCGCGCCGGCGTAGCTCAAGCAGACCCGGGTGGGAAGGTCGAAGCCTCGCTTTCCAGCTGCCCCAAACCTGAGGTGCTACTCTCGGCGGCCAGGAAGCGAAGCTAGGGAAGGGGGGCTGGAGCCCCGGAGGGCCAGACGCTTCACCCGCTTCGCGGGAACGCAAAGCAGGCCTGGAGCGCGGGGCTGTGGAGTTCAGGGAGAGAAGTTCAAGAGCCTCCTGCTCCCAGTCGGAGACCCGCGGCCCGGGCTGGGAGAAGCAGGTTTGTCAGCCGGGGGCGGCAGGGAAGGAGCCGGGGTCTGGGTGGGAAGCGCCCGGGGCCCTCGGGCCAAGGAGAGTGGGCTTCCCGGCGTGCCGACTCGGGCTGCAGCGTGAGTTCTCAAAGACTTTCCTCAAACTTAGCACTTCAGTTTACTTGCTTCGGAGGAGGCGGGGGAGGGGACGGGGGCCGCGGCCGCGCTCAGGGGTCCTCCCCGAGCCCCGAGGGGCGCCCGGCGGCTTCCCAGCCCCGCCCACCTGACAGAGACGGGGAAGCCCGAGCCCCTCGGAGGAGGGGGGTGGCCGCGACCCGCGCGCCGGCAGAGTCCCGGGCGGCCCCGCGGCTTTCTCCTTACCTGCCCTCAGCCGCCGGGGCCGCTCACCATCTACCTCGGCGCTCGCACAGACCCGCCGGGCGGCCAACCTGCAAAACAGAGCCGCGCGGGTCACCGCCGGGCCGGGCGGCCGGGCGCGGACCCCGCATTCTTTCTTCCCCGACCCCCCTCCTCCCAGCCCTCTCTTTCCACTGGCTTTGTGCGCGTCCCTCCAGGTTTCACTTTATTGCACACTTGCTCTGCAGAGCCCACACGCTCCCGAGACGCTGCCTGGCCCGGGACCGCGCGAGGGGCGCGAGGGCAGAGTTGGGAGGTGGCTCGCGGTCGCCGTCGCACCCCCGGCACGACGCGGAGGCGCTGGGGCCTGCGGGGGTCCCGTGCCGGCACTTTGCGAACTGAATAAATCAAGCGGTTTACCTTGTCGCAGCGGCCTGTCTCGCGCGGTTGTTTAGGTGATTGGAAATGTAGCCTGATGAAGATTGATCACCTTTCGACTGCCCTCCCCGGGTATGTGAACGCGAGGCGAGTGCGTAACGGGGCGCGGCTGCCAATCCCGGGCCCCGCGCGGGCTGAGTGACAGGGAGCCGGGCAATGGCAGCCCGCGTCGGGGGTTACCTCCGCGCGCCCCCGCCCTCCCCGCCCCCTGCACCCCGCCCGCCCCGCCCGCCCGCCCCGCCCCGTCCCGGCCGCGCGCTAACTCCGGGCTTCGGCTGGCAAACGCCGCTCAGAGCCGGGCGAGCGAGGAGAACGCAGCGCCGCAGCCCGGGCCGCGGAGGGAGACGCCGGGCGCGCGGCTGCCGCGCCCCCGCCTGCCCTCGGCCTCTCGGCGCTCCCCGGGAGTGGCGGCGCGGAGGCGAGTGCGGGAGAACCGGCTCCCGAACTCTCCCGCGCGCCGCCGGCCCGGCCCGGCCCGGCCCGGCCCGGCCCGGCGGCCGCGGGTGAGCGCGAGGACCCCGAGCCGCGGAGTGGAGCAGAGCGGGCCCTCGACCCCCTCGCGGCGCCGCGGGCCCCCGCTTGCGCTCCCGGCGCGCCGCCACCTGCAGACGGACGGACGCCGCGGGCGGCTCGTGCTGGCACAGGCCACTGCCGTGCCGAGCGCCCGGGCGGCTCCGGGGCGCTGCGCCCGCCTCGGCGCCGCGGGATTCCCGCGCCGGGGAGAGCCCGCCGGGGAGGCGCCGCCGCTTACCTGCTCCCCCGGCCTCCCGAGGTTCCCGGCCCGCGGAGGGCGTCTGCGGCGCGCTGGGGCCGTGCTGGAGGGCTGGGGTCGAGCGTCTGCTCCCCTCACGCACGCGCTCGACTTCGGAATCGAAAGAATTCCGCAGGAAACTTTCTCTTTCACACGGTCTCCTCCCGACCTCCTCCTGCCGGCCGGCCTCGGCGGAAAACGGGGCCACAGACCCCTGCCCTCAATTTCTCTTCCACGTGCCGCAAAAAGGGCCTCCTCGAGGCGATTTTCCCGGATTGTTCGTACCGGAGAAGTCCGTTGCCCGGCCGGGCAAACTTCTCGAACGCAGCTGCCTAGCGCACTTCCCGAGGCTCGGGCAACGTGTGTCCGCGCCCACCCTGGGCACGGCAGTGCTTTTAAGTGGCACCCCCTCCTGCACGTTAGCACCACTTTGCTCCCTTTCGAGGAATTCCCGTCCCTTCTCCC
The DNA here is from genome assembly GCA_019455555.1 of Galemys pyrenaicus. Lineage (NCBI taxonomy): Eukaryota > Metazoa > Chordata > Mammalia > Eulipotyphla > Talpidae > Galemys > Galemys pyrenaicus. Next base: position 3,030,674 of record JAGFMF010011413.1, read on the forward strand.
TGGTCCCCCCTCCCCTCCACCCGGCAGGCGGAGTGAAAAGTTTGAACAGCAGCGTGAGGGCAAGTCGAGGAGGCGCCGGGCGCATCGCGGTGGGGAGCGCCGGCGCTGCCCCGGCCGCCGGGCCGGACGCCGAGAGCGGACCGGGTCCTGGAGGCGGAGGCGGAGGAGGAGGAGGAGGAGGAAGGGGGAACCCGCTGAGTGAAAAGGGGCCGCGGCCGCCACTCATCAAAGTGCCTCCTCCTCCCCCAAGAGACACTTTCCTTTGGAGTCCGAATAAAATACGGTAACAGAATATGATGGAGGGCACACTGTTTCCTTAACTGCTTCTCAAAGAACCCGGGGGATCTTCTTAGGACCTTTAATAAGGCTTTGGTCGCTTCTTTTGTTGATCTCTCAAAATCAACTCCTTCTAATTGAAGTTGGAGCTGAAAGCGAGCTAATGTTCAAAGAAAGTGGCCGCCAGACCAACGAAATTACATTTTTTTGGACGATGAGGGAACATCTAATCAAAGGGGCAAAGGAGGAGGGGTGCGAGTGGGGGAGTGCGGAGGAGAAAGGAGGTTTTACAAGATCCTTCTCTGGTTCACAAAAGTCAGCGACACGGGTGCTTCTCTTCACAACAAAGACACCGCAGCCCATTCACAAAAGGGGGAGAGAGAGAGAAGAGGGAAAAAAAAAAACCGAATAAAAGAAAGAGAGAAAAGGAAAAACACGAGAAAGAGAAAGGCTTAACAGGCAGAGACGCTGCGCAGCGCGGCGCGGGCCGGGCGCGGACACACGTTAGTGCAGCGCAAGGCCCGGCGGGGATTAGCCCGCGAGGCTCGCGGCCCGGAGCCCTCGAGGCGGTGCCGGCGTTTAAAGAAAGAACGAAATACACTTCCTCTTCCAGTTCCGAGGCGGGGCTCGAGTCGGAGCGCTCTCCTTTGGAGAGGGGCGAGTAGGGGCGCTCGAGGTTGGCGACCAGAGCGTCCGTAGCCCTCGCTCCGCGCCGCTCTGGCCGGGCCTGCGCCCTCAGTGCCGGGCTTGGCCTCGCGTGCCCGAGCGCTCGCCCTCGCCTCCGCCCCGCGGCCGTTCGCAGTCCTGCCTCCTCCCGGCCCTGTTTCCTACAGCTGCGCGCGGGGCCGAGGTCCGGCGCGGCGAGGAGGGGCGGCTGAGCGCGCTGGAATGCGCGAAGGTTGTCCCCAGGGCCCTCCACGCGGGAGTCCGACGCTCTCGGTTCCAGATGCTGTCACGGGCTCGGGGAAGTTGGGAGGTGTCAAGTAGCAAGATTTTTTCCCCCTAATGAGAGTATTTATCTAATCCCAAATTGCAGGCGAATTTTCTTAATGCTCGACCCATTAAACCCCGGGATTAAGAAAAGAAAAAGAGAGATGAGAGGGAGAGGGAGGAGAATAGAGACCGTGAGAGACAGAGAAGAAAGTTTCTTGCACGCAGCGCAGGAGGCTGAGGCGGCGGCCGGTAGGCAAATGTCCAGGTGGGAGAGCTGGGCCAGGAGGAGCGACCGTTTCAGGAGCGGCCGCAGCTAGGGGAGGGGAAAACGGGGCATCGCCCGCCTGGGGAGGGCAGGTCGACCCAGCTCCTGGTCTCCGGGCCTGAGACGGGGCGAGGGACCCGGGCCCAGGAACTGGTAGCCAGCATCCAGGTGACCTCGAGGCTGGGCCAGACTCTGGAGGACACTTGGGACAGGGGGAGGGGTTTGGCGCCGGGGTCATGGGATCCTGGCCAGGGGCGGAAGTTCTGCGCCGGCCGGCGGGCTGTGACCAGAAGCCAGACCGCTGCCAACGCTCCTCCTCCTCCTCCAGCACCTCCTCCTCCTCCTCCGCGACCCCCGAGTCCACAGCTTCTCTCCTCGCGGCGCGGGCCGCGGGTTCCCGGGATCCCTGCATCTGGGATCGCGCCTGCGCTCGCGAGGCGGGCTTTGGGTGCTACTGCACGAAACCCCGACGCAGCGCCCCAACCGCGGGCCTGACCCCGCGAGCCCCCGCTCCGCCGCCGCTGCGGGGCGTGCGGGCACCACAGAGCAGCCCAAGTGGAAACCCCGTGAGGCTCCGGGCTGTGGCAGGAGGGGCTGGGAGAGGGGCAGCAAATCTGGGGCTAGGGAAGATTTGTCGATTGGCACGTCGCTAGGGAAAGCCGCTTCATCGCGAGGTTCCTCCGGAGGGAAGGTTCCCCGAATGCAGCGTAGACGGTGTGGGTGACGCTCACCGCCCAAGCCTGAGCTGGGCTGCGACTCTCGTCAGTAGGCTTCCCCCGTTAGAGCCAGGTTCTGAGAGCTTCCCCCAGAGAGCGGCAGCTCGCTTTACTTTTCGGGTCAATAAAAGAGGGTAAAGACCTGATTTCACTTAGTTCCAATAACTTTTCAGTAACTTTTAAAATGCCTGGTCATGAACGAATTCGACAAATTCTCATTTGAAGGACACCAATGGAATTTGTGTGTGTATGCAGAAATATTTGTGTGTACATATACGTACACTGTATGAGTGTATACGTTCATGTGCGATTTAGGCTAAAGTGTAAGTACTAGTGGTCTGTTTTCTCTGTTTTCAGACTTGTTGAAGAGCTTTCTTTGTTAGCGACAGCTCTGTAGAGGAGTGATGGAAACTACCATAAAATGGCTCGTTTTTCAGTAGCTGGAACTTGTTAAAAGTTCCCCTCCTCCCCAGCCTATGTACACACACACACACACACACACACACCCCTTCATATGCTTACACCCCACTCCACCCCTACAAACAATAAACCCCTTCCTTTGGCTTCAGCACCTACAGACTTGCTGGTTATCAAAAGTCAGCCAGTTTTTCTTCACGGCCCTAAAATTCTAACAAGGGGAAAATAATAACATGGAAATTCCTAAAGATATTCTCATTTTTTAAGTGCTATGGAATCACAAATTTCCTTAAATCTTTAACAACAGAAAGAGCCCTTTACAAATGGTAATAGTTTACACTGCTTAAGAAAATATGACTGAGTGCTCTGCTCTTCAGTTTGAATTCATGCATCAGCAGGGCCCCTGTGGCATGGTGTAAACTTATTCAGCTCCAAATACAGTCCAGTATCCTGTCCTGCCTTAAGAGGACTATTTTTTCCAACATGAAAAGTCTTACTGATACACAAACTTTCACTCAAACCAGGGTCAAGTTTTTAGTACAAGGAAGTAGCAGCAGTGTTTAAGGTAAGAAAGTTTCTGCTTTTATTGAAAATTTATATGACTCAGTATTGTAATAAATAAACATAACCATTTCACAAAAAAAAAAAACAACCCGACAGTGATATGCTAGAGAAGAAAATATTAATTGGGGGATTTACTCATAATGGCAAGACAGGTTTTTATCAATACAGAATAAATATTAACAGCATTCTTTAGCCAATGTTGACACCCAACAGAATGTAGGAACCAAGCTAGATGTAATAAATAATTATCTAGAGAAAAAGATGGTGCATTCTCAGATGATAAGACCGTCTTTGTAAATTGATGCATGTCAATTAGTCCCATTCTCACAGCTCACCTTTAAATCACAGGACTTATCTCAGGCTATGTTAAAGGGCCATCCTCTGAGGAAAGCAGAGGAGAGGAACCCTATTACCCTTACAGTGAAACGCAAAACAACTGCAGAAAATCCCACTGGTAAATACAACACAGTTTAATAAGTAGATTGAATATGATTTAACTATAAAATTTAGGTAACAGAGTCAGTGTTACGTATGACAGGACTGGGAAAAAAATCATTCATGAAGATTTTATCTCCCTCTTACCCCCCTCCCACCATCATTATGCTATTAACAACAACAAAAAGGTCTTCAAATTTTCCTCCCAACCAAAAATGAGGGAAATGGAGGGAAGGGTTTTCTTTTCCTTCAGCTTTGAACAGATTTGTGAACACTCCCAATATCAATTACTCACAAAGTATGTGTGCAAATCTATTTCACACGATTTCAAGGAAATTATTAACTCACGCACACACACACAATCCTTAAACAAAGCTATTTTGAGGTTCTGTATATTATCTGGAAAGGAGGGAGGAAAGTGGGTGTTTGGTAGTGGTGGTAGAAGAGAATTCAGCCAAAAAAAAGTTTCAAATCAACAAAGAGTCTGACTTTTTTTCTTGGTCTTGGGACCAAAGACTCTAAAATGTTGGGACAGATTTTGGATCTGCTGCTATTGAAGAACACACTTCTCTTCTTTCTTGGCCATCTTGCCTTTGTTTTGCTCCAGAGTTCGCTCCAAATGCTCATCTTCTTCTTCGGCCCTGGAAGTCAGACAAATAAACAAATTATTTTTCTTCATGGAAGACAGAGCAGCACTGTCCTCTCACGCGGCATTGCACGTCCCAGCGGTGGTGGGGATCCCGGGGCCAGCGGAAGGCTGCCCCGTCCAGCGGAGACCTCTGGCCTGAACTTTTCGAGAACTTCTCAAGCCCCTCAGCAGGCGGCAGAGCCTCCACCCGAAGCCCATCGCCCCACTCACTGCTTTTCCTGCGCGTCCAGGTCCCTGACGAGCGCATCGCGCTTGTTCACCAGGGCCACCAGCTCATCCAGCAGGAGTTGCTCTCGACGCTTCTGGGCCTCCGTCTTCTGCCAGTCTGCAGCGGACGGAAGGCTCGTTACCCACCCGCAGGGCCTCCGCACACACTAAACCCCCTCCCTCCCCTTCCCGCCTTTTCCTGCTTCCTTGTATTTCTCCGCAAACCATATTTTAGAGACACTAGCTAACGTTTTATGGGCAATCTCGTCGTCGTGTTGAGGATTTCACCCCTAAGACCCTATTTCCCAAATATTTCCCGCAGACAGAGATGGCTGCGGCTGAGCTGGAACCTGCAAAAGACACCAGGTGTGAGCCCGTGGCCAGCTGGAGGTGCGCACCTGATTTCAACCGAAGTGGGGGAGGGAGAGCAGGAGGCCCCAGGAGAGGTCGGCCGAAGGGCTGGTGGAGGGGGGAGTGGGTAAATGAGGAGGCGGGAAGCAGAGATTGGCGATAAAATCATTCTGAAAGGGCTAGGGAATCTGCCTGAGAACCTATCCTCCTCCCCACCCCCACGCTCACCCCATACAGCCTATTCTTCGCTAATTTCCTCTTCGCTCTATTTTAGCAGTTGGATGTATCTCACACTGGGCGCCATATGCTTCACAATAACTTTAAAAGTAGTGAATCGGCTAATTAGCATTTTTCTTTGAAGTAAAAAATAAATTTGCTCTGCAATATTACACTGCAGCTCTCGATCGCACCACGGCCAGTTTTCTTTTGGAGAGGTTTGCTGGGTGGTTTCAAATCAAAGCGCTTTTGCAAAGGAGAAATTACATACTTCTTTTTGAAGTTCCACGTTAAAGGTTGGAAAATCCGATGGGCAGTGCTCTTTCCATGGGTAGGGGCAGTTTTTTAAAGAAAGGTTTTAGTCCCCAATAATATGTTTCCTAATCTTTGCTGGTCTGATAATTTCCTTAAGATGAGCATCAGTTTCGTTTAATAAAAACAGGACCAAATCGAACATTTAAAGCACTTTTGAAACCAAAGCCAACTGCTCTCTGGCCAGACTGTAAGGGCTTGTAGTTGTCAATCAACCGCCAGTCTACCCCGCCTCCCTCATTAGGAAGGTAAACAATGAAAAGAAGAAGTAGATGATGAGGCAGATAGCAGAACAAATGAGGACCTAGAGGGAAACAGGACACCAGCTTTAAGAAAAAAAAAAAAAAATCCTTGGCCACTGACTCATACAGCCCCCTCCCCCAGCAAAGGCACTTTCCAAAAAATAGAGAGGAGTGCAATCCTTTCGGGTTTCTCTCTTCTCTCTCCATTGCCCTGGGCAATCACGTTAAAACTCACATGGCTGGTGCTTATTCAGATAAACCTAACAATGCACACCGCTGGTTACCATGTGAATCTTCACAAACCACACAAGAATGTGCTGGTTCAAATCCCCCCGACCCCCTCCAAAGCAAAATTTATTCAAGACAGCAAACTGCTCAGCAGCTTTATGAAAGCAAATGGTGCTAGGGGGAATTCTATCTTGTATTTACAAATTAAAAATTAGATGCATCATCATGCAATAAAGGCTAGAATAGCAGCAAAAAAAGCTAGAATGGTTTCTTCAATTTTACCACTATTCCTTTCATTATACGCGTAAATACATGCACACATTCATATATATGAAACATGACATATTAAATATCCACATTTAACACAAAACATCACACAAGCGATACATTAAATAAATGGTCACATTACACCCTTATTTTCCAAAAACAGATATTCTAAAGCATGGAGAGGAGCAAAGAGACTTACTGCAGAAAGTTTTTTCTAAATGCAAGAATTTATGTAAAAATAATATGAAAACAGTAAAATTAAAGTTGTATCTATCACAATTTTATTCTTACGATTTAAATGCAACTGAGGTCACGAATGCTGGACATTTTCCTAATCTGGTGCTTGTTCTTAATCAGTCTCACTCTACCCAGCAAATAAATTAATAGACTCCAGGTTAGAAAGATCTTAAAGGTCATCTGGTCTAATTTCAGGTAACTAACTCCAGAAATATTAACCCACAGAAAAACCTCCTAAATTTGTAAAAGATTTTGTAACTAAATTTATAATTAAGGTTACATATGGTGAATATTAATTTTTCCATTTCCAAATTCAAGAAATAATTCTGTTTATAATCTTTGATTTATAATTCTTTATTTCCAAAACATTTTGATAAGAGCTTTCAACTGGAAAATAAATGTTCTTTACCATACACTTAAAAATGAAATTAAATTGAAAAGAACAATTATATTTTAAAAGAAAAAATAAATGTTAGCGAAAGGCACATAGTTTTCTTAATTAGATCATTCTTCCTCTGTATTTGACCAGTCACTTTTAAGGTTTTAATTAGTAGTTTAAAAATCAAGATTTTCAAATCTTATTTTCAAGAAATAAGGCTTTCTCAACGTGGATGAGAGCAACTCTTATTTTTTTAATCCCTTAAGTATTAAATAATTTAAAAAATCAACTTTTTATTAGTTCAATAGTGACATTTTCCATAATTGGAACAAAGACATTTTTAAGTTGTAAATATTTTAGTAATTTTCATCATTCCACAGTCAAATTCAACTGAGTTTAGAATTTAAAATGCTCCAGCACAAATTTATAGACTATTTCATAATACTTCTATCTTTATTACTTTATTACTAATAATTATTGGTCAGTTGCAGGAGAAATAGTTAAGTGCATTAGATTTATACTAGCAAAGCAACTTTTACTTTGCATTTGCTTTCTCATGAGACTAAGTTTATATATAAATATTTGAATTCTAATTTGGAAAATCAAACTATTTTAATGATTTTTAAAAATTACTATTTTAAAACTGATCAAGATTCACATTTCTATGTTCAAGCCAAAATTTTTACAAATCCTTTTTAAAATAGTTTCACCTAGATGTCCTGTTTTAAAAATCTGCATGTAGGTTTATATACCTGTTTGCACTTTCAGGAAGGATTACTTACCTATAACATCAGTCACAACTAACTAGATGCACTGCCTGGCTTGGACACTATGATGTGGGTTGTGATTAATTTAAAGATCTCAAGTGTACTCTTTCTACAAAAGCAGTATCCTCTTCGCAACAAATAGGGTTAAGTTTTGATGCTGCATTTGAGCCAAAGTGTTGAAATAAAGAGATTCTGTTTATGTCCATCCACTGAGCTGTTTTGTTAATTTTAAAAACTCTTTTTTGTATATAGGGCCAATTATTCATTCCTGATTCAGTTTATTTGCTGAAGTTGATAATTACCTTGGAAAAAAGGCAAATGAAATACCTATAAATGCTTTAATAGAAAGGACCTAAAGTTCTTATAGCAAACCTTCAACCTTGCCACTATAAATAAGCCTGGCACTTTGATGAAAATTAACACTAGTTTTGTAAAGAGCACATTGGGGGATTGCAGTCAAGTCTTATCTTTAGTTCCAGTCAACTAGCAATCCTGAAAGAGTTTGCATCATCATCAGAGCAGGCCATTTGATAGGATTCTACTGCTGTACCTAATCAATCTATGGAAGACTGTGGCTGTGCTGTGTAACAAAGCTAAAATAGATTTACAAATGGGGTTTTAGGGGATAAGCTCCTCCACAGGATTACATATTGATTTTAAATATAAAAAGCTTATCATATAAACCATAACTACAAAAATAGTGAACCTATGCATAAATCCCTTTAGAAGAGCACCCACTTCAAACTCTAAGCCAAGAACAAATCAAGATGTACAAAATCCTAGAGAAGATCCATTTCTTGTGCAGAAAATGAACACACCACTTTCTAAAAGCCCACCCCAATGTGTGCACAAATGAATTTATCTTTCCTGAGGGGGCATTAAATAATCCGGAATGAAAAACCTGAAGGAAAAGTATCTAAAAGATGTTTGTTAGCTTAAGGGATCCTACAACTTAGCTCAGTAGAATGAAACTCCTGCTACGAAAAATACCTCAGGGAAACAAAGGCAAAAAACAGGTCAAAGTGATTATGGATTTTTAGAAGAATGGATATACTGAATATTATTATTATATTTTTTTGCTCTCAAACTAAGCTATTAATATTTCTTTCAGTGTGCTATGGCTGTTAATATTCTGCGTTTTCCTCTTGGTGAATGATTTCAGCAGCTGATTTATTTGAAAATATTTTAGTTTATTTATTACTGAAACCCTCTTATGGCTACTAAGTAGAAAAGACAGGAAAAGAAATCAACTTTGAAACAATGGGAAGCAAAACAAAACCAACTCATATTATTTATTCATGCGTTATTCTGTGGTGATTCAACAGTTCAAGCCCTACTAAACCCACTGAACTGCACGAATATCCATCCCAGCGTTGGCTCAGAGGACACAGTTTCTGCAGAACTGACCAATAACATGATGATAGCCCTCTAGGACAGCCCTGCCTATGTTCTGCACAGACTAATGGGGCAAGTCTTTCCCTAAGAAACTCTTTTTATTTATAATTAACAGGCTACTTCTTTTCTCAGGCCTCTGTTTTCCCCCCTCAACCAGAATTAGAAAATGATCAAGCATTTGAAAATGTCACATGGGACAATGATTTCAATTAAAATATAAAAGAGAAGAAAATCTCAAAAACTAACAGTTTTATTAAGGCTGTTTTAAAAAGAAAAATATTTTCCCTCTCTTTTTCTAAAGCAACTTTCTATTGGTCTTTTACATATATAACAAAGGAGATGTTAGACTACTTACTTAATACTGTAAGTCTCCTATACAGGAATAATATTGTCAATGAAAGTAGCATCTTTTAATATGTATCATGGTCCTCTTTTCAAGTGCATATATGGTAATAATATTGGCTTTGGGACAGAAACAATATCAGCCTTAAAAGTCAACTATCTTAGATTATATTTTAGAGATTATTTAACTACACATGAAAGAGTGGGTAAAAAAAATATCAATACTCAATTTAAGTGTAGTGTATAATATATTTACCAAAAAACCTGAGTTTTATAGCATATATACATATACACATACACTATATATTACACATACATACATACCACATAAATATTTGCTATACTTACCTTCTAATTGGTAAGCTTTCCAATCTCTTTTAAAGACTATACTGTGAGTATAAAAATTACATGGAGGAAAAATAACACTTTGTACACATGTACATTTTATTCCAGATGGAAAGTTTCATGGAACTTCTTAAATAATTTGGCAAAATTGACTGTCATTATTAATGGTATAATTTGATATGTTTGGATAGCAATTTGAAGGAAATCAGCTATCTGAAGTCTTTTAAATAAATTTGATTTCTAAGTGGGGACATATAAGTGATATAAATGTCAGTCATTTTTATCAAATGAAGTTATAGATATAAAAGTAATTAAAAATAAAACTTCTGTTAATGTTTAAGGTACTACTTGATTAAGTAGCATATATTTAGTAACAGTATCAACTTAAATTATTTTCTAAATATATGGGGTTTCATTTAGCTTTTCCTTACAAACTTAAATTTTCAGTTTCTGAACTAATTAGAATTGACTCATTATGGATCAGGTACCTTATCAGGTGAAGAAAAAAAATTACCATGAACAGTCAATGGGTTAAGAGGTCAAAATAGAATAGGAAAATCAATTTGCATTGATTAGACAAAAGGTCCATTTTACAGAGCCCAGAGGATTAGCTTTCAAGCAGACATCTTTGAACTATAAGACATTTTCAGCTAGGAGGTATAAGGAGAATACCAACATAAAACACCTAAGAAATTTAAAAAATATAATTATATATGGTAAATGCGTAGTTAAGCAAGTTCACAAGTAGGTTCACTGATATTGTGAACCCTGCTTAGAATTACTATATTATTCATCTGGAACCTCTGTGAAAAGTGTGAAAGTGTTTCACTTATCTCTATGTCAATCTTTGCCTGAGCATTCACTTAAAGGAATTGGAGTTTGGCTGTGAAAAATCAAAATAAATCTTTTCCAAGCCTTTCCCAGTAGAAACACCTTTAATTGTACATTAAGTAAAATGTAATTTAGTTAATTCCTTATAGATTCCATTTTATGGACATTTAAACTTACTGACAAAAGTTAAGACAATTCTGTGTTTAACAGCAGACATAATGATTATCTATCTGAATTAGGGTCCTTAGGTTTTATATGACTATTGTTTTAACCTGCAATTTCTGTAGACCCCTAGAGTCAGACCACACCCAGTGAGACCAGAAATTCATTACACTCTTTAAATCTCTTTAACAGGGCCACTGACACTTCACATACCTCACTTTATCATAGCATTTCTTACCTTCGATGGCTAGCATTGCCCGCAATTCCCGATTCAGAAGCTCATACCGTCGTTCTAAATCATGTTCTTTTTCCCTAGGCAAGTTGCAAAAGTTCATCAATATGCTAATTACTAAATCATTAAACACTTAAAGAACCTTTAGGTTACATTGATTTTAGGCTCATAACTGACTTTTCTCTTTAACTTTAAGCTACTCCAAACAAATGATACACAAAACTAAAACCTTCCTCAGACCGAATATTTACCAAGTGCTATTATTTTTCTCCTTCAACTCTGAGTTGCACAGAGATATATTTGTATCTGTGCATAAATAGTCTCATTCAATGCTTCTTGTAGTAAGTACCAGGTATAGGCTGTTTTGTAAAATATTTTTTGTAGTTCACATTACTCTTTTTTCTAGAATTCCACATGAAAAGAATGCAAGAAACACAAAAGTCTAACCAGTACAAATTTAATATTGAGACAAATATCCAGAATTAGTTAAGTTTGTGCTCTTTATACTTTTTGATCATGTTCGGTCACAGCAGCAATGACAAAAATAGTTTTTCACTAAAATAAAACATGTAAGCCTGTTCCTTCCCACACTAGGTGGCATAATATAAGAACACTGCTAGTGAGCAAAAAGGAACAAGCATTAAATCCTATAGTGAACTAAATGGTAAAGATTAAATGCTACATTTGGGCTAATCTCCATTTTCCTTAATTTCTGCAATCACAAAAAAAGGTTACTTCTGTGTAAGTCACTAATCTTTTACCCCAAAATTTAGGGTAATAACATTTGTAGAACATAACTGTTCTTATTTTGTTCTTATTAACAGTTATTTCTATTTTAAAATGCAAAATTTGATGTTAAATATAATTTAGTTTTAGTTCTCTTCCTTCCCATACCTAATATAAAGCAAGCTTATTTTCTTTTGCGCAAGTGTTATACTTTTAAACACAACTTATCTTTCTGTATAATAAACTTTTTTTTTCAGATTCTATTACTCTTTTTAAAGATTCTTACTGTTCAATGAAAATCAGTTACAAATGATGACTTTTTATTTTTACATAAAATATACTGTAATCTCCATGGAAAAATATTAAGCACTATAAATATGAAACTGTAACGAAGTCAATGACAGTGTAAAGTCCATTAATGTTTAAGGAAAAACAAGCATAATCATGAGTACTTACAGGAGAGAGAGCTGGTTCATCCTCCTTATTAAGGCATTTTTCTTATTAACTAACATAAACCATTCCTGCATCATAGCTTCTTCTTCTTCTGTGTTCCTTCCTATAATTCAGAGTTATTTCTCATTATATGATGTTTCACAATCTAAATAATATTTTAGCACAGTGTTTTTTTAAATATGAAGTATATTTTAGCTATTGCAACAGTACATACTAAACTGCATAATAACGTAAGATTAAAGTCTAAGCTCTGAAAAGAGAAGTCAGTATTAAAAAATTCATAAGCCAATCTTCTAAAGCCGATGTTATTCAGCATGTGTATTTCAGGTCTCCTGAACATATCTACAGATCATACTAACACGAAGTACAGTAAAAAAAAAAAAAAAAAGTGTTCCAACTTTTAAATCCTCCCCAGAGGCTGACTTGTGTATTATGTTTCAATGAGGAATTCATGGTGCTGACAGACATATGGTCATGATAAAAAAAAATAAAATACAAAAACATTTAAAAATCATTATGAGAATTATAAGACTAGCAGGAAGATCAGAGAAATCCAGAGATTTTGTAAAAGCTTCCACTTGTAATGACTTGCTTTTACTTATTTTTCTAAAGAAAGGTAAAATAAAAATATAAGTGCATATACCATTTTGGAACTCATCATCCCTAATAGAGTAAACATTTGCACATTGTTATAAACACATTGTAAATGACCAGGCTACAAAAAAACACCTAGAGGTATCTGTGAAAAAAACAAAACAAAACAAAACAAAAAAACAAAAAACCACCAAAAAGAAAACCAAACCCAAAACCACACACTATAATGACCTTAACAATGTACAACAAATCAGAATACATTTAAGCAGAGAGATGATCTAAAATTTTAGATTATAAATTTATTGACTGCACATTTAAAATTATATTCCTAGTATCTAGTCATCATCTATCCCCTTCAAATGCCAGTATCTAAAACATTATAATATATAGAATATATTTAATATTGCTCATATAGAAGTAGGCTACAATCATGTTCAAGAAAAGTATTAATTCTCTGCCTTCTCCCTTCAAGTTGTACCTAGTCAAATATATAATTATTTGACCTCCTCCTGTCCCCCCAACTAATTTCACTCATGATTGGTTTATTCTTTGCTAGGCCATTATTTGAGACTTCAGTCCAACTTCTGTATAGATGCATAGGCTAACTTATATATCTAATACAAAATGAAGTATCTCAGTTAAAACTAAATATACCAGTAATTCCCTATGTTTCATTTTCTTTTTAAGCAGGTTCATTTAAAAAATTTAAGCAATAGAGAGGTGTGAGTAAAATGTCAAGTCCTCTTTCACCAACCCTACCTTCCTCAATTCCACAATTTAATCTCTTCCTTTTCCAGAAGTTATTAATGAATACTGTCACAGTTTAGCATATTCTCCTTCCTGACCACATAGCTATGTCTGTCACACACATATACACCTTATCTACAGAGTCATGCAGGTTTCTTTTCTTTAACATAAGTGAGAATGTATTATATATATAGTCCTATGATTTGCTCTTCTTATGCTTCTTAATACTTGCCAAAATTATGGATGTGCCACAGTTTATTTAACTATTTACAGGTTAATAGAAGTTTGGAGAAAGTTTTAGAATGAAAATAGTAAAGAGCTAATCTGTATGCAAAAGATTAAATGTGTACCTCAGAGCATCCCTGTAAAGCAGATATCTGTTGTTTATCATTAGGGAACATAGTGAGGATATATGCCATCATTAAAAGCTGTTAAAACTTTATGGTATGAAGCAGATTTAGGACAGACTCTCTTAGAGTATGAACAAAAGTCTTTATTGTTTTACAGTATTTTTCATCTGTCTTTTAGGGTAGCTAGTTTTGTATTCACTTTAGACCATGTGATGTCTTGACACTGGTCATGTGATATAGGCTGCGATAGGCACAAATCCCTGGGTAGTGACAAAAGAAGAAAGAGTAAAAAGAAAAAGCTGAGAAAAAGCTTGCAATTTGGAAAAAGGCCAATTGTACCCTGGTGAAGGCCTTTTTGATCAGTGAAATGACACATGTGTGCAATATTAATAGGTGTAGTTTTTATGATATTTTATTTTCTGATTAGACTTAATTCTTATGTTCATAAACTGAGTGCCTTCTAAAAATATAGACATATTAAAACTTTGTTTTGGGTTTAATTTAACCTATAATTGAGGCTTTCAGGCAACACCAGAAGCACCAGCCTAGCCTTAAATTAGCATCATTTTCTTCAATGGAAGACTGCTTTCTTGAGAATAACAATATTGATGTGGTATTGTGTTATTTTCAGTTTAATTCATGCCTATGATTTCTAGGTAGGAATTAAAGAACACTCCCCTCCCTCAATTATTAGGAAATGCCTAATAATTCAAGAGTCTCATGTTTCAAAGGGAAATAAGCCAAATAAGAATACTTAAAGACACATTACACATTACTACATAGATTATATAAATTAACTGGAAAATATATTTGAGGTTAAATCAATTCTCTATAGCTAACTCCTTATCTAAGATAGTACACAATGATGGAAATCTATACTTACCCTAGTAATTAAAATTTTAAAATTTCTTCTAAGACATCATTACACTATTGTTTTTTAGGGATTTAAAATTTTTTTTTTTAATTTAAAAAGCTTTTAAAAGCCAGTAAGTTGAACCATTACAAATTAATCCTGACTTTAATAACTGGTTAAAGACCCCTTTAGCTTTATAAGTAACAAAAAATATTAAAGCCTGTGATCACAGTGAGCTTTTCTCATTTCTCCTCTAACCATTTGTTATTTAATCCAATACTAGTAATCCAATTTGTCCATCAGACTTTTAAAGGGCAGAATGCAACTTCCTCAGCTTAGACACTTTTCAAAGTACAATATATTTTTCAAATGAATGCTGGATGTTTCATTTTTCCCAACTGTTCCTAGCTCTAATGCACGAGGAAAAAAAAGAACAAGATGAACATTGTTCATACTGATTAAGTAAGAGCTCATTAAAGAGCTGTCAGTGCGGTACTTTGAATATGCATGAAGCATATAATCAGATCTAGTACCGTCACTAGAGGAGAATACGGTAAGTACAAAGGATTGATTTAATTACTTAGAGTGGGCTGCGGTGGTAAAGCAGTCTTGTTAGAGCAAAAAGAAAAAGAGGTTGTATTCTGGCACTGTTAGAAAAAAGGCAGTTTTAGCTTCTGCCACAATACATAATCTCAGAATAAAGCACTTCACATTGTAGCTTAAGATGAAGACTGTCGTTCTTCTACAAGATGGCTATAAATCATTTTATCTTGTTTAACCTTACCTGGTTAACTACCCCTCTTACAAAATTATCTTTAATTTGTAATTACGATATGTTCGTCATCTTGGAGTCATTATTGATACTTTTTAAAATCTTCAAAATTTTTTTCCCAGTTTTATTAACTGAAAGATTCAAGACATACACTACTGAAGATCATTTTGAAATAAAAAGTGACAAAATACTATAGTTTGCAATTATGAAAATGTGAAAGCTTAGTTGTTATACTATATTTTAAAACACAGTGCCTCAGGTTTATTATAAATATATTATCAATAAAAGCATCAACTTAACCTTTTAAAGTATTAATTAATGCAATCTCTAATTTTTTTTACTTTGTTCCCTTAAAGACTTTTATTTTTTATTTTGCCTCCCAGTGTAATCTATTTCCTGAAATCACTACTCAGCTTTTTCTTTTAATCATTATTGTAGCAAAATTATCACTTGTAAAAATTATTAAGTATCAAGAATAATGACAATGGGAGGCAAAGTACTATGTAAATATGACTTCACTCTTCCTAGCACATAATTAACAAAAACACTTAGTGGAAGACAGCATAATGCACAGCACTACATGTAGTAAAAGATTTAATAAACTTAGTTGACTATGGTAATTACTTTTATATTCTACCTTCTCCAAATAATACTATTGAAAGATTTAATTTTATTCAGGAATTAATTCATTCATCCAAGAATTTGTATGTAGTTTTATTTTTCTCAGAAGGGAGAATTTTTAATGTAAATTTTTATAAAAATAAGAGTGATTAAAATCTAAAATTATGAATAATTTTAAAAACTGAATTCTAATTAAGCTTTCCTAGTTATTCTTCACCACATCTATCTAAGAAGACATATATTTTAGATAGTGAATTCTAACATACATGCAAAGTAAGGAATGATACAATTTTAGCCAAACAAAGATGAATTCAATGGGAAAGAATAGAAACACTAAGATGTAGGTTATTGTTGTACACATCAACAAATACAAGAATGCTAAAATCTTGCCATTGTCCTATAACAGAAGTGGCTGATCAGTGACAACATATAGCCCTTAAAAGACATAACATAGCAAAACCAAGCAAATACATAAACAAAAACGGTTCCATTACAAATTGTCCTGATGAAATTATTACATGAATATGATAATCTTTGAAAGACATATTACAACTGGGAGGCACATGAAATTGTCAGTAACTAACTGGAACTGCAGAAACATTTTAATAACAAAGGAAGTGAAATCTGCTAGATTTATTTAATCGATCAGAAAGATGAATTAGGTACTAGGTAGGGTCATAAATTCCAAAGTCAACAATATTGTAGGTCTGCAGTCCTCAATTTTAGTAAATATTTTTAAACTTAGGAAATAGAGCTTTATTATGAAAACAAATTTCATATAGAAGAAAATAGCTGATAAATGTTTCTACTCCAAGATTATCCTTAAACAGCAATCAACATAAATGAAGTATCACATAATCTCTATTGATGTTTTTAGTAGCAATTGTCTTAAAACTATTTACTCAGCATGATATATTTGTTAAGAGTATTAAGAACATAAACATTGAGGAAAATCTTGTCTCCTTTTGTTGAAGTAAAATAAAAACTAACATTCTCTCAAAATAAATAAACTTTTTATTTATCCATTTGGTGAAATACTATGCAGGGGAGCGATTCAGGCAATATTTCTCTACAGACAATTTTTGAAAGAGTTGTCCATGCATATAATTCTTATGGGAGGAGGTAAAGACAACTTCAAAGATATTTTTTAATAAAATCACACATAAGAAGCTATTCTAAAGTTTGGAAATTGACAACAGTTTTTTTATAATAACTTCTTAAGAGATTCTGAACAGCATTTTTAAATATCAAATATTAGTGCTAGATTTCTCAAAATGTCAACTAAGTACAAACTTAAGATGGTTAAAAAAAGAAAATAAAAACAAATGTAAAGCATGGACATAGTCATCATGGGAAAATTATAACTCATAAAATTCTTCATATTTACTTATAGGTTAACATTTTTAAAAGTTATATCTGATGGGGTTGCATTCATAACTTTGAATGCTAAGGGTCTTTAATGGTATTCATATTTTTAGGTAATGTATTACTATCTTACTATCTACAAATAGGAACTAGACTAAAGTTAAAATATTCAGAGTAGAACTGAAGTTACTTTTTAAGGTACATTTAACATATTTTGTCAAGTGGGATAACATATAGCTAGTCACTTATAAAGAGACTATTCAACAAAAATAGACTACCGTCTACTTGGAGAACCAATTAGGCATCTTCCAATAAGGGGGAAAGCTGAACTGTGAGCCACACCTACAGAGGGACAGCTTCCCTTGCAAGTTCTCCCGGCTCTTGGAAGTCCCTTTATCAGCATTGCACCTGGCAGACTCTTTTCTATCCCCTGTGTCCTACAATCATCTCACAGAAATAACTTTAAAAGTGGCAGAAGTGATAGAGACATGAGTGATAAAGATGAACATGTAGAGCTGGACAAAATTATTTCTTGAAAAACGGGAATGGCGACAAGCATGTATTTCTAAATTAATGTATTTTAAGATATGTGATTTTAATTATCTATATATAAATACACATAGCTAAACTCAATATTTATTTGAATTTACTTGAGTTCAAATAAGTAAAAATTTCTAAGAGTGTCTTCTCACTGGAAGATAGGGGTTCTTTTAACTTTTTTAAGGTCATTGTGTACACAGACTTTTACGGAATAGTCTGTTGAGTCCAATCAATAATTAAAATATTTTATGTAAAAGCACCTGACTTATAAAATGCACTTTGGAATAAAGACATTTATTTGTTTAAGTTATTTATTGTTATAAATTAAGGACGACCTGTATTAATGTTTACTTATATTAATTTGAGAAAGTCCTATGGATAAAATATAAATTCAGATAATACTATGTATATTTTCTGTGGTTGGTCAAAACTGTCATTTTCAATATATACAAGGGAATGTGTATCCCACGTGCCTCTTTTCCAGTTTGGTTGAAACAAATTGACCAAACCTCCCGATCTTAATTAAACTAATTAACCTCTTTAAACTTCAGTTTCTCCATGTAACAACCTTCTAGATTGTTAAAGAACAAATGTAAAGTCCTTAGCACAGCATCCATGACTAAAAATGCTAATTATGATGGTGATTATGGAAGAATGATGATGTGTGCAGCACTGAGCTAGGAACTAGACACAAAGGTGACCAAGATGCAGTCCTTGCCTTCAGAAAATGAGTTCGTATTCTTATGTGGAAACAGACAAATAATCAGGGGGAGTTGGTGTGCTAACTAAACTAAATGGACATGGATAATTTATATTTTAAATCTTTGTTAGTTCTAACAAAGTCTATGGTTAGTATAATTAGTATGTCATTGGTCATACCTGGGATAGGTGAAAAATGTGAATGAATCAGAATTAATTCAACTCTGCAACTGGAAAAACAAAGTGAATGTCCTCCTAGGTCACCAATGTCATTGCTACACGTAGTGACTGTCTAGTAACCTGCCATGGATTTTAGAGATTAAAGAACAAAGCAGACCATGAAGTAATGCTCAAATAATGCTAAAGGTAATTTATTTTTGTTAGGAAGATGGTAATATCTATTTATTTATTTGAGGTAACATTGATTTAGAACACCATATATGATTTAGGGGTATATATAATTTAGGGGTGTGAACCTCTTCAGATATAGGTTACCATATTATACGCCACCATTAAAGCACCTATAATCCTTTACCCAAAATGATACATTTTAAGAATTATAATTATGGACTAACAGAATGCATCTATAAAAATTGTAAAAATAATTATAAAAATAAAGCAAAAAATAAATTGAAAATGACAAATTTGAATACAAATTGATGCATAATTTTAGGAAAAGCCCTCAACAAAAGCATCAAATATTTAAAAAGCAAAAACTTCACTGAGAAAGTTATCATTTTACAAAAAGAGATTTTGATGATAAAAGTGGAACAGCTTTAAAATCAGCTTATAAAATTGGCAAAGTAGATGAAATAACTGATTTACTAAATGCTACACAAGAATGGGATTAGACTCTGTTAAGAGTGTCGAAAATTAAATATATATGTATAATTTTTAATAGTTTCTTCAAAGATTATATTATGCAGTCAGTAAGCTACTCATTTAAGTAACCTCCTCTTCTGTTAAAGTCTTTAAATGTCCTCAAAATATACCCGAGGGGCCTCCTGGTGGTGCAGAGGTTAAAGTCTCAGCACTATCACCAGTCACTGTGGCTTGAATTAACCCACATGGTGCAGCAGACCTTTCCTGTCTCAACACTGCTCCCCTCAGCAGTATATTTCAGTAGATCTGCCTGTTCTGCTCCCCACTCTGTCTCTACTGAATCTTCTCACCACCTTCCCCACTCTGACCTACACCTCAGTTCTTATATGCATAAATGAATTTGAAAAATCATTAAAAAATATACTCAAGATGTTCTCAGAGTAACTACTTTCCAATAGCGGATGAGTTTACTGTCAATGTGCTGCCCGCACAGTAGCTTCCTCTTCCATTCTAAACTTTCCTTGATCATGCTTGGGTTCAGGCAACCAGATAACATTAAAAAGTCATAGAGTACCTTTTAAAAGATCTTTATTTATCCCTTGTCAGCCTGTGGCCATACTTATTCTCGAGACACAGAAGCCTAATGAAAGCAGGACAAAACAGAACCATCTCTGGCAGTCTTCTAATCTGTACAAGTTTAAAGTTACAAGTCTTCAACAATTACAAAATACCTTGAATCAAAAGCAATGAATGCTGTTTTTCAAGATCTGGTCAGGCAACCAGAGTGAGTGTTAGCATTGTACTACATCATATCCAATGCATCTCAATCTTCTCAGTGGAGTTATTCTTTTCCCACAGTATACAACAGACAATCATGATGGACTTGTATTTCTCACAGGGAAAAAAGAGTATCTCAAAGAGGCTACTCTCAACCATATAGTTCTCTCATCGGATCACTGACAATTAATAAATTACTCATAAGCTGGCATGATAATGATGATGATAATAGTTTCAAATATTTAATGAGGTCATATAATTTATCTCAAGTCATAGAGCTGGTTAGTGGTGAAACTAGACCTCAAATCCATGTCTTGTTTTGTGAACTACTAATCTCTTGGCCACCCTATTTGACAATCATAAGTAACCAGTTTTACCAGAATAGACCCTTTGTTTAGAATTTATGGAAATAGACCAAATATTGATGAAATTCATATGGAGACACAAAAAACCCTGATTAGCCAAAGCTCTACTTAAGAAAAAGGAGAATGGGGGAATCACACTCCCAGACTTCAAACTCTACTACAAAGCAATAGTAATTAAAACAGCTTGGT
>JAGFMF010011413.1:3052006-3064506 GCA_019455555.1 Galemys pyrenaicus
GTCCAACCACTTTGGAAGACTGTATGGAGGTTCCTCGGCCTACTAGAGTTGGAACTACCATATGATCCAGCAATCCCACTCCTAGGGATCTACCCAAAGTACACAAAAACACTGATCCAAAAGAGTACCTGTACCCCCATATTTATTGCAGCACTATTTGTAATTGGTAAGACCTGGAAACAACCCAAATGCCCAAAAGGAGAGGACTGGATCAAGAAGATGTGGTACATAACACAATGAAATACTATTCAGCAATCAAAAATAAAAAACTAGGGCCTCCCTGGTGGTGCAGTGGGTTAGCAACACACTATGAAGCAAACTGCAGCCACTGCAGCACGAGTTTGATCCCTGCCGCTGGCTGGGGAAGGGACCTACATGGCACAGGCAGACCTCTCCTGACTCGCCTGCTGCTCCCCTCAGCAGTGTGTTTCAGTCAGTCTGCCTGTTCTGCTCCTCACTCTGTCTCTGGTGAGTCCTCTCACCGCCCTGGACTCTGGCCTGTACCCCAGCTCTTGTATGCATAAATAAATAAATCTTTAAAAAAAATAAAATAAAAAAATAAAATAGAAAACTAGGGACATTTATAGAAACATGGATGGAGCTAAAAGGAATTATACTCAGTGAAACAAGCCAGAAGGCAAAAGAAAAATATCAGATGGCCTCACTTTTAGGAGGAATGTGAAAGAACAACAATCACAACAAAAAATAAAAAAGAAAACAAAACAAATAAACAAACAAAAAAAAAACAAGAGAAAGCTCAAGGAAATGGGCAATTACAACCAAAAGCAATCAAAAAAACTCAACAAGACCAAAAGTTCAAAGATAAACCAAAGGGACTATGGTGGGGGAGGGGGGAGGAAGGGAGGGCAAAGATGGGGATGAGGGCAGAAAGAACACAAGGGACTGAGGTGATGGTGCAGGGGTGAAATGGTGGTGGGAACCCCCTGGGGACTACAGATGAAGTCGGATACAATTAAATCTAATTTAAAAAAAAATGCCTTCAGAGTCACTCTAACAAGTAAAGCCCCCAAAAAGCCAAGCCTTTCCTCCTATATAGATATGTTCATATGATCCTTTAGTTATAGATAAGAGTATGATGTCTTAAAGAAACAGAGGATTCCAGGGCTAAACCTGTCCATATCTTAGGCAACTAACTACAAACTACTCTGACTTGAGTATTTGAGACAGCTTTCAAAGAAAGTGGTCAAACAAGAATACTCTGCCTGCATTATTAGGGTGCATTCAAGTTCCAGCTCTGTTCTTTAAGAGTAAAAAACTTACTCTCCCATGTCTGTTTCTACATTGGTAAAATGGAGGTAATTGATAAAATTCATTGGGTTTTATTAATATCAAGTGAAGTAATATATAAAAATGAGTTAATACAATTGTGCCTGACCTATTGTAAATTCTATATAAAGCAATTGTGATATAATTTCCATCCATCCATCCATCCATCCATCCATCCATCCATCCATCCATCCATCCATCCATCCATCCATCCAACCACCCACCCACCCACCTACCCACCCACTACCATCTACCTACATACAGGGTAGGGAACCCCATTCTTTATTCAGATTCACTCCCTGACTATAACTCCTAGGATTACTGATTTAACAAGACACAGCAATTCTTCTCAGTTTTTCTGACTACTCATACAAGGTCCAGAAAGGTCTACCTATAGAAGCAAACACATTGGGCAATCTGGTATGAGACTTACTATGTTCTGTTGAGCGTGGCAATTCTAATGTTGTCACATACCTATTTTACTGGACTAATGAACCAAAATACATACAACTATTATTTAAACTTTTTCATTCCTCTCAAATATGAAAGCTCATCAACTACTATTACTCATTTGTCTTTTTAAAGCAGCTACTCAAATGCTAACACTCCATGAGACATTCTCCTTCCTACAGTAAAGTCTACTCCAAATGTTCTCTTGCAAATAATTTTCTTCATTAAGTTAGAAATCCAGAGAAAATTAAAATCCAATATGTGACTCCTCGGATCTCTAGAGTTTCTGGATATGTTCCTATTTCTCTTAAAATCAGATTCTAGAATATATTGATTCCCCCTTTTGTCATAATATAAACTTTTAGCTACCCCTAAGACTGAAGAACATCACATTATCCAAAAACCCCTCTAGATTCTGGGCTTATTTCCAGCAATTAGCTGCATATACTTTTGTTTTGTTGTTTGTCTTTCCCTATTCTTTCAAAAGTTACAGCTCACTCAAAAGGGGTCGGAGCAATCACATTTAAAACAGACTACATTCCCTCCCAAAGTCATTCAAGTCTACTTGGTTCTCACAATGGTGAGAACTTTTAGCACTTAATTTCCTATACGCATTATAATCAAATAAAATTATACAGCCCAGGATTCAGCAAAATAGCAACCCAGATTGCACTGACAATTTTGCAGTATTTTGTATAATTTAACAGTTCACTTACATTAAAAAAGTAAATAGTTGAGTCAAAAGAAAGGGTATTAAGTTTTAAATTTTGATTCCCTCAATTTTATTTTTATGAGAAATAAAAATATGACAACTTTAATAATTCATTTTTTGGGGGCCTCCCTGGTGGCGCAGTGGGTTAAGCAACGCACTATGAAGCAAAACGCAGCCACTGCAGCACGAGTTCGATCCCTGCTGCCGGCCAGGGAAGGGACCCACATGGCGTAGCAGACCTCTCCTGCCTCACCCGCTGCTCCCCTCAGCAGTGTACTTCTGTTGATCTGCCTGTTCTGCTCCCCACTCTGTCTGCAGTGAATCCTCTCACCCCCCACACCTCTGGCCTGTACCCCAGTGCTTGTGTGCATAAATAAATAAATCTTTAAAAAAATTCATTTTTTGGGTGGAAAATTATACTTGAAATACCAAAAAAATCTATTTTTAAAGCACTGAAATTCATAATGAGCTTATTTTCTAAATTAAAAAAAAATCATTGAGCCTATGTATCTTCTTTGAATTACATTTTCAACTTTCCTTATAGAGCCAGATCCTTTGAAAACACAACCAATACAACTATGACCTAGTTGATTAATTTCCAACTCAGAAGTGGCTAGTGGGGAAGAACTAGCTGGAAGGGAAATTTTGGTGCTTTACACAATTCCTAGCTTTGGCCACCAAGTGGTGCTATTAATTCAGAGTGAACTGGCACTGGGGGAGTAGGTTGGGTGACCTTGGGGTGGGTAAAATATAGAATCAGTCAGTAAATGCACATAACACAAGTCAGATGCTCATAAACTCTGTGTAACTGAATACACATATTATCTTCTACTCGATGTTACCAGTAACAAAACAGAAAACAAATTCATGAACTCACATTTTGATGGTAAAGTTCAATATACTTCTGGGGAGGGGGGTATATACATATATCTATGTAAACACACATAGTTGCACCAAACTCATCCTCTCAAGCTATGCAGCTATATAAATAATCACACAATTTTGATTAATGGTCCTCTTTCGATAACACTTCTACAAATGCTACATTGTAACAAAAAAACTTTATTGAGAAGACTATTGGCCAATAAACATTAAAAATAATAATAATATTAAGCATTTAAAAATACCTAATTTAAAAAATAGAACAATCTCAGTGGCTTTTCCTTAACATGTATACTTATCTTAAGGAAATAGCTGCACTGAAGAAATCCTTTCACATCCCACACCTTACATGTGATATGTGGGGATGGAGAACAGATGCAATGATCATATATGTTTAGTTTCCTTATGCAAATCACCCAAAGGCCTATGAAAAATGTTAAAAACATCAGTAATAACTAAAAGAAAGATAATAATTTATAATCAGCTAGAAGAGCTGGCAGTATCTTTACGATGGAATGAAGGATTGAAGCAGAACTTTGCAAGCCTATACAACAGTAAAAGGAAAATTCAGTGCTATTCAATTGTACAGCTGACTATCTCAAAGGTGGAGGGCCCTGGATAGCATGTGTTCAGATGTCTCTGTCCATTAACATCTGTATTTTTTAAAAAAATTCGTTTCCATTTGGAAACCTGACAGTAAGATGTTGAAACAGAGCGTACATCTTTCTACAAACTACCTGGGTTTTGACTCCTAGTCTGAAGAGGCAATTCATACATGCTTTACCTATTTCTGATGTGATTCTTTGTCAAATCAAATTACGAAAACTTGGCTAATTCTTAAAAGTGTCAGCATAAAACAGAAGAGAAAATGAACTCGTAAAATGGATTCTTACATGAATGTACTAAAATAAATTTCTTAAATACAATGCTTGTTTGTTTCTGTATGTGCTTCATAGAAGATGTGACAGACATTGGTAGGATTTTAGTGAGCTAGTTCAACTGTAGACTGGCAGAATGCAAGTAAGGAGGAATGCTTTATGTAACAAAGATGCAGCAGAAACTGGGTGCTGGAAATAAAGGTACAGATTCTAGTTAAGCTACATTTCCATCCCAGCATCATCAAGGAATGAGTGTGCAAAGCTCCGACAGGTGCCATTGTCCTAAGCAACCCATGAAATGGCGGCTTGGGGCTAGGAAGCTTGATGGTGGCTAACAGCACAGTCCTCAACTGATGTGTTTGAATCCAGACACTGGTTGACTCTGAGAAAGTTACCAGTTACTTTTTGAGAAAGTTACTGGGAGACTTTACACTTTTTTTCTGTATTATAGGAAGAAAAAAAAATCAACTTAACTCATGGAATTCTTCTGCAGATTTTAAAGATAACTATATGAGTACCTCATTATATTCAACGTTTTCAATAAATGTTTGTCATTATCATTAAACAAACAAAACAAAACACAATTCAATGAAACTTATGTAGATTGAGAGTACCTAAATTCCTAAGACACTCTCGTCCTTAGTTGCAAAAAATGTTCACACATTTACCATTTACTGTTATACATAACCCAAGGGTTAAAAACAACAACTTTCCAGTCTTATGACAAATTGCCAAACCAGTTCTTCAAGCATTTCTTGGGAGAGCACATACATGTGGGATGTGTGTGTGTGAGCTCGTGCGCGTGTGTGTAGGGAAAAGAATTATTATATAATGGGGTGTGGTGATGGGGTTGTGCATATTACATAGAAGCTAAGGAAAATTTAAAGATAAAAACAGTAATAAATAATTTGATTACTACTATATTTCTATGACTAATGACAGCAGTTAATTTTATATCAGTTGATAACCCTCTGTCAGCCTCTGTGTTTAAATATGCTTAAATGTTTATGTATGTTTCTCAATAATCTTCTGAAATAGATATTGTCAGCCTCCCCCCCCTTTTTTAAGTAATTGAAGAAATAGAGGCTCAGAGAGGTTAAAATTTGTCCAAGACCACCCAGATTCCGGCTGGGATCTTACTGATTTTAGTCTGTGCTCTTAAATCTCTATGCTATGCTACTTCCCTTAGCACTTGTAACACTATGAGTTTAGCATATCTTAGTCTTTCAAAATTTAGTTTCTTAAAATGTGGTCTGTGGATTATCTGTATTAGAATTGCTTAAAATATGGGACCCACCCCAAATCCACTAAATTAAATTTCAGTAGGGCCTGGCAATTTGTATTTTTAACAGACTCCTCAGGTGTTCTTCAATGCATAGAAAAGTCTGATAGCCACTGTCCTAGCCCTTTCACAAATAAGAGACTGATTTTTTTTTTAAAGAAAGGGTGATATTCCATGTATAAGATGTTATTTTTTGCATTGGCATGACATTACACAAATTTAATTTCACATTCAGAAGAAAAACACGTTGCTGCCAAATAAGCTCAAATGCCTAAAATTTTGTTTCATAGATAGTTGCTGAGAAAAACACATTTTCCTGGAATTTCTACTTTTTTAAGTGTTAAAAAATTTTATTGCAGTCTAGAATAAGGATGTACCTCATTTTAGGCAACAGACATGTTCCAAATTAAAAATTATGGTGATATGATAATTTTTTAGGTTCAAAAATTGTATCTTATATTCCCAATCCCAAATTTCTAGTAGTAGAAATTACTTTCTAAATATCATTGGTAGTTATATATACATTTGTTGTTCTGGGTAAATGAACAAACATGAGTCAGCAAAGAAAAAGTCACCTTGACTGTATATAATAAAAAACTGAGACCTACTGGGAGTGCCAAGGAGAGAGGAAACAAATGTTAGAAATGAGAACCGTAGAAAGTTCTCTACTTTCTGAATCAGATATACCATTCTAAAAAGCCTATGATCCAATAATATCTATTTTAAGAACTAGAATGATTTGGTAACATTTGAGCACTACTAATTTTAGATATGATTTATATACTTTCCTTGTTTAAATTATCCAAATAATAAAATGTAGATAGAAATAAACATCAAAGATGTTTGAGTTAGTTGAACAAATTGTGAGAACACAGAGAATCTGAAGGTACAACAATGAGTTTAATTTTCCTTATAAATACAGAAGAAAAAAAATGTATGGAAAGAAAAGAATGAAGGAATATTATCACTTTTGAAAACTGAAGATATTAAAAAGAGTAAAACACTATAAATACTTCAAAATAAATAGTCCTATTAAAACGAACTTTATTTTCTCTTTATGTTGCATTTATGCTCATTATTGAGTATCTTCAATAATCAAAGGGCTGTTCTAGTATGTATGTGTAATATGTAATAATAAAATGCATAAATGTTTAGAAAACAATAGTAATTTGTTGCATTTTATTTCATATTTGATGGTGATAAGAAACATCCTAGTGTATTAGCTTTTTATCTTTTCGTAGTTTTCTCTTTCAAGGCAATCTTTTTTTTTTTTTTAAAGATTTATTTATTTTATGCATACAAGAACTGGGGTATAGGCCAGAGGTGTGGGGGGGTGAGCGGAACCGCCAGAGACAGAGTGGGGAAAAGAATAGGCAGATCAACGGAAGCACACTGCTGAGGGGAGCAGTGGGTGAGGCAGGAGAGGTCTGCTGTACCATGTGGGTCCCCTCCCCGGCCGGAGGCAGGGATCGAACGCGTGCTGCAGTGGCTGTTTGCTTCATAGTGTGTTGCTTAACCCACTGCACCACCAGGGAGGCCCTCAAGGCAATCTTTACAAATTTAAGTATTAAAGTGATCATATAAATAAAATAGCTGACATTTAGTAAAGTCTGTTTACCAGGAATTGTGCAAATCCTTGATATAAGGTATCTAATTTAATTCTTACAACTGTCTTAATTGCCACACATATCAATTTTGATTCAGTGTAACCAAATTTAAACTATATTCACCAACCATATTCTAAATACCATGTGTGGTACCTCAGGCACAACAAGGCTCAAAAAAAAAAAAAAAAAAAAGGAGCTGAATTAATAAAAATCACAAGACATAAAAGAATTAATAAAGTTTATCCTTTGTGGAAATAAGAGTTCTTTTCCTCCGATTTTATTTATTTAAAGTCACAGTAGTCTCATAATATTATAGAGGAAACTGAAGCCCATGGGATGAAGCTGAGTTAGTAAGCAGGAATGAACATAGCAAACACTAGAACAGACGTCTGGCTACCATTCTCCCAGTCAGAGTCTCAACACAACTGAAGGTATAGTAAGGATTAAGTATTAAAGAAAAGCCTCTTCTGGAATTTTTCTAATAACAATGTAAGACAGATGAGCTTTGGGACCTAATGGACAGGAGCACTGGATAGAAGGTTCACAGGGAGACCTTGGAGAGTTGGGTCTTGGCTTACTGTTCTTCCACCTGGCTATGATTCTGCTAATCAAGGATGTGACAGAATCAATTGTTTGACATGTTCTTTTAAGTTTTTTGTTTTTCTGAATATTGGATTAGCATGAATCTGCAGGAAGTTCTTCCTCTTCTTGCAATTAGAAAATGGGTTCTCTACCATTTTACATTCTTGGAGTTAGATGCCATAAAGTAACTAAATTCTTGACACAGCAAAAAACATATGGACGCATAAAACAGACCTATAATACATTTACCAAAAGCATGTTAAATACTTTACTTACAAAGAGGAACGGATTTTATCGACTCAGTGGCTCACTGATTCTGGAAATTGTGTTAAACACTCATTTTGTAGAAAATTTTCAGATGTAAAAAGTTATGATTTTTTTTTTACTGGTTTATTTATTATAACAGATTCAATACCCTGTGAATTATCAGTAGGATTAATTTAATGGGGAATAACAGGTTAAATCTATACTATTTCAAAACCTTAGAGATAATTTTATTTACTTTCAGCAACAAATTCTCTTCCTTGCTTTTGTTTCTCTTTATGAAAAGGTCCTTCACAGAGAAAAAAATAATCTTGTCAGTGAACTTCATATTTTATGTTGATAGAGATAAAAATGAAAACATTCTACTTTAAAAAGCTAAAAACTTCATTTTTATTTTATCATGGTATATCAGAGGTTAAGAAAATTTTTCATTATTGAGAAATCCACAGTTCTTAATTTTTGTTTTCTAATTAGAATAACAAGAGATATCACATAATTTATTGCATATTTTTTGAATATGCATTCAAATATCTGTAATTTGTATGAAAACGGACGTATGTTTACGAAAAAAGCAGCTCCACAGAAAGAGATGTTTTATTACATAAATATTAATTCCCATCCACACATGTAATAAGCATAGAAACATTATGGCTAATAATATTTAAGTTGTAGCATGTAACCTATAGAATGTAGAATAACCACTTAAGAAATAAAACCCCAAAACTTGTTAGTTTTTAATCTTCACTGACATTAACTATGGTTGTTCAAGTTATTCCTTTTGCTAAAAGATCCCCTCTCCCTTCATTTGGTTAAAAGTGTGAAAAAATTAAAATATCTTAAGAGGCGATATTTTAAGTCATGTGAACAAAGTACAATGTACAAAAATATAATTTTCTAGGATAAGAAAAATTTAAAGAATACATAGAAATATCTTTTAAATGTGAGAAGCATTACAGAAAATGTTCTCCACAAAACCCTGAAAAATGTTACTTTTTCAAACTTTTCCTTCCTTCCTTATTCCTTGTTTATCAGTTGTACAGAATCAGTTTAAGTTCAGGTATCTTTATTATAAAAATGTACCCAGTTTTGGTTCTAGATATGGGTATGGTGAGAGATGGAGTTGATTACTCCTAATCTACTAGTGAAGTACAGTGATTACTAGAGAGAAGAGACAGAGCTAATGAAAAATATATTCCTTACACATATATAATTTAAATCTCATAAAAATGTTATTTATAAAAATTAATGTTTACTCAGTCAATCTGAATTTTATGCTGTTATCTATATCTTAAACCATAAAAACCACAGAATCTCCTATTTTCTAAATCATATAGTCAAACGGTCTACGCCCACCCTGCTTTAATGTTAATGAATTTATAGACACAAATAGCTAGCATCGAGACTACAGTGAAGATCAGAATACTTCAAGCATTTAATACAGCTAAAGGGGCAGATTAGAGATCAATAACAAAATCACCTGGTAAAAAAAGAAAAAGGTGTTGCATTAAAAGGCTTTTTTGCTTTACATGTGAAACAATACTGAGAAACCTGTATTTTAGCACTTGTACTCAACAGGCACTCCAAACTATGCAACGATGAGAACAGAAACCCATCCTTTCTAATAATCTTATGACAAAAGCTAAAAGACATCATCCTATTAACTAGTGATCTCAACTGCTAATACGGAGTACTTCCTGGTGCCTTTTATGTAGAATGCTGCTATTAAAAAACCACTAAACATTCACTGTGAACAACACAGAATCATTCATCTTTTATCAGCATCTCTTGTTAGAAGGGTATGAGTGGGGCTGAAGGTGTCATTGATATTATGGAGTGGAAATTAATCAGAAATTTTTCTCATATTTTCCTCATCTCACTAATTTACTTTTGTACAAATTTCCTCCTGTTAAAAAGTTCATACCCAACCCCCTGTTGTACTCTTTTAAGTTGAGAATATTCAACGAGTGCGTCCACTGAAAAGCACCAGGTCCTAACACAAAAAGCATTCGAAATTCTCATTT
The DNA here is from genome assembly GCA_019455555.1 of Galemys pyrenaicus. Classification (NCBI taxonomy): domain Eukaryota; kingdom Metazoa; phylum Chordata; class Mammalia; order Eulipotyphla; family Talpidae; genus Galemys; species Galemys pyrenaicus. The sequence continues at coordinate 3,061,972 of JAGFMF010011413.1, forward strand.
AGTTGTCTTTATTTTGCTAGCGCCATGTGGTCCTTGAAGATGTAGAAAACACGGGAAGCCGAGTAAAGATCAGAGCAAGCTCATTAGCATTCTGACAAAATTGGAGTGGTGGAGATGTATAGTGTGCCTAGTTTGTCGTTTTGAAAGCTACCGGTGGTAAGCTTTCTATTTCATTGTGCTTTTGTCTTTTGGGGGGGTTTCAAAGCAGCAGGGTATTTGTTAGCCCTAGGTTTGCACAATGCATTGTGGGAACCTTTCCTGCACATTCAGCCCTATATAGTATCATTCCAGTTTGAGTCAAAAAGTTTTATTCAACATTTGTAAGAAAGGACATGTGTATGAATCTTAGTGCATACTCTCAATGCACTGATCACAGCTTCGCTTTTCTCTTTTGCCTGAATCATAACGTACAAAGAATCAGAAACAGAACATAAATGACATAATTTTCAATCTTTTAAAATGTTGCTATTCATTTCAGAACACATTAAGACATGCATTTATCTTTGTTCTTTGTCATAACAACTAACAAGTAACATGCAGCTAGTTAAAATTCAAAGCTTATTGCTCACTATAATAGAACTCAATTTTTATTTTTGAAAATTGTATAGAGGATGAGAAGTGGTTTGTGCTTTAGAGTTATGTAAATAAAGAATATGTCTTAGAAGACTTAAATAAGTTATTACCCTAATCATTTGATTTTCTTCATCGTCATCTTTTCCTTTCTTTCTTTTTTTTTAAACATAAGGTTCACTTTGAAGAGCTAAATGGGCTACATTAATGCTACTATTCAACATGAATGTTTCCAAGTTGCAATGGAATGGATAAAGGTCTTTGGGGATGAATTTATCTGTTAAATCCTTGTGGTTGCCCTCCTATCTTGGATGATGACCCAAAAGAATGTCAACAGCTCATTTTCCCAGAGAGCTGGAAGAAGTTCCTATGCAAGTCATAATCTGCACATTCTCAAAGAAGCATTTCAAACATTATTTCAAACATATTTCACAAGCAGTTTTAAGTGATTTTCTTCTCGTCTCTAGAACCCTAACAGTACTTTGGACATCAGTGCCTCTGAAAAGAGGGATAAACAAAGTTTGCCATATGCATTCTACAAACAGCATATACATTTTTACATTCCTTTTCAGTAAATATTTTATAAACATGATCATCTAGCTACAAAAATATACTTATGACATTAAGTAAAGTAATTGTCTAAATCAAATGTCAATACTTTTTTCCTTATTGAAAATGTTTTATGACTCATTTTCTTAGAAATAAGCCTTATTTATAAGAAAGTATTTATAGTTTTTCTTGATTTATAATTTATTAAAATCCAAGAGAAAGCACAAGCATAATGGTGAGTGAAATATAGTCTAAATGAATAATTTGGTAGAAGTAGTTCAATAGTAAGAAAATGGATCATCTCTATATGAACCTCTTGACATATCACATGTGGTTATATTTCCTTTGTACAGTAAGAAAACACCAGTTTTTCTTACTATAAGTAGTACATCATCATGGGTTAGTTTATATATGCTAACTGTTTATATCATATTAGAGCACGTCATTAAAATGATACAACTCTATTTCTAACTAAACTCTAATTTTCACACCTTAAAGCTCTTATTAGGTCTTTAAAAAAGGTTTATTCTTTTTAGAAATAACAATGTCTAATTGTTTTATTTGAATTAAATAGTTGTGACTCTATTTGGAAGAATAAATGCCTGAGTTCATTTTTAAAAACAAAATAAAAAACAGAAAAACACCTGCTATGTATAATTTTGTGGTTATGGAGTGAGTCTGTTTATATAACACCAGGACATGAAACCTGACTAACTTAAAACTTAATATTTAAATGTATCCCAACACTAAGCAGCTCTACCGCTAGCTTTAAAAGCATATTTAAAAGATGGATGTTACCAGTCATAATGACTGAATTAGTTCTATACTTTGCAGTATGAGTATAGCTGCAAAATTATTTATCTACTTCAACGCATTCTCCTACCAAAGTTTCTTGAATAAAATCATTTGGACTAGCTATATCAAATTAGAGAGCAGTCAGGAGTGTCTAAGTCCAGCTTTAAAACAAATATCTTAACAACTACTTAGCCATATGGAAAATAGGGTATGTCTCTCCTGAAACCATTCTAAAAATATATTTTCTATCTTGAATTTAGACTTCATTAGAAACCATTTCTGATTTGTAATGCCAAGACGGCTGAAATATCACTGTTAAACAACCATGAAAAGACATGTAAAGAGGTAGGACTTTTTAAAGCTGCCAATTAACAATTTTCTAATTTCTAAAGTACATTACATTTACATCTGTGACATATCCCAAATTCAGAAATCAAAGTGGAGTTTAAGCATTATGAACATAAATGCAGTTGAATATATAGATAGAGCTACATGGCCGCTAACATAGCTTCTTTTACATTTTACCAAATTTGAAGCTTCTTCACAAGTGTTCACATTGTATTTGTGTTTGGGTTCCTATGACTTAAAGGCCAGATGCTTTTCACAAATGACCAACAATTG
>JAGFMF010011413.1:3074506-3104506 GCA_019455555.1 Galemys pyrenaicus
TTTTTTAGTGTTCCAAAAGAAATAATCATTATAAATTTTAGGTAAAAGAAATTTAAAAATTCCTCCCTGCAGCAATTACCAAATAAAATGGAAACAAAAAGCCATTATGAATTAATGACAAAAAATTCTCTAGTATTTTCATAAAGACTTCACAGATCCTAAGGTAGAGTGGCAGAAAACACACACACACACACACACACACACACACACACTTACACTCAACCACAGTATTGTTATTTAGTATTTAGACTATCATTGATTTAGGATTATTCAATTTCAGAAGGTTTCACTCAGATACAAGTTCCCACAGATGCTCCGTCTTTTTCACTGATTCCTTTCCCCAACTAGATGTGGGCATCTCTTGAGTCCTTCCCGTGTCACTGCAATTCTCATTCCTGGCACACCCCCAGCTTGTTACAGAACCCACTAGGATCTCTTACAGTCCTTTCCTACTTTTTTGCTATAGCCTTTTCCCAACAAGCCTAAAAAAATGCATAACAGACCAGGCTACCACCAGGGCGCCAATTCTTCTTAGATAGGATACAAGAGCTGCAGTGTCCAAGGGGTTAGTGTTTAAAACTCACAACTGGTCAACTTCTGGGAACCTAGGACTCAGGTCTAGGTCAACTATTAGTATTATTTTAGTTAATGCTGAATAGGTTTTCGTGGAGTTCTCTGACATGTGAACACTTATAACAATGTTATAAGTATACCTAAAAACAGTGGTTTTTCTTGAAAAATGTAATCTGAATCCCACAAGATCAACTTCTAAATGAACTTCAGAACCAATTTAAAATTGAGTACAGCTCTTCAAAGAATTGAACAGCGAATTACTACATGATCCAGCAATTCCAATCCCAGGCATAAACCCTAAAGAACTGAAAAAAGAGATTCAAAGAAATGCTTGCACACAAATGTTCACAGTAGCCAGAAGGTAGAAACAACCCAAGTATCTATCAGTGGATATTTGTTCTATATATATTCATGGATGAATGTGTAAACAAAATATGACCTATACATATAAAAGAATGATTCATTCATTAAAAGGAATGACGTATTGGTATATGTTACTACATGTATGAACTCTGAAAATATGCGAAGCTGATGAAGTCAGATATAAAAGGACAAATATTGTCTGAATCTATTTATTTGAACTATTTAGAATAAAGCAAGTTCACATAGACAGAAAGTAGATTACAGATTCCCAGGGGGCTGAGGAAAGAGGAAGTGGGAAATGATTGCTTAATGAATACATAGTTTTTGTTCAGGGTGATGAAAAACTCCGGAAATAGTAATGGTGATTACACACTATTGTGAATTTACTAATATTAAACTGTACACTTTATATTTTATAAATATATATATTTATATTTGGAATGGAGCTATTACAAAGCTTTCTTGTTAATATGTAGGATTGGGAAGGAGAACTTGAGTCTATTTTAGTTAAAATCCTTAATAAATAAGCCTCCAAGTATGAAAGAAGTAAGGAAACAGAATTTCTAGAGGCACAAGGCTTCTTGTATAGGAACATATAATTTATGCAGCACTATCAAGAAAGCTAGTTCTCTTCAAAGAATTTGTAAAAACAAAAACAACAACAAAAAGGATGTTTCCTTAAAGTATTTAAAGGGAGTAATTTTAACATGTATTACAGAGATTATATTATCTTATACAGTGGTCCCCTGTATTTTGAGTTTTAGTTACCAATAGTCAACCACCGTCTGAAAATACTAGGTACAGTAAGATATTCTGAGAGAGAGAGATCACATTCACCTAACTATAATATAGTATATTGTTATATTTTTATCATTGCTGTTAATCTCTTACTGTGCTTAATTTATAAATTAAATCATCATAGGTATGTGAGTATAGGGAAAAACATAGTATATACATACACACACACACACACACACACATATATAGGGTTCAATAATACTATCTGTGGTTTCACATAGCCATTTGGGATCTTTAGATCATATCCCTGTAAGTGGGATTACTGTATTTCCTTTTCTTACATGACTGACATAACTAATATTAGACTAACTAAACCCCTTAGAAAACAAAGCAACAGACAAATGAGAGATAGTATACTGGATTATCTGTTGACTACATACAATTGTATATGTATAGACAGAACATACGTATAACTTATTAGGACAATGATATACTACATGTTGTAGGTAATTCGGTTAGGAGGAAGGATCCTGTATGAGGGGGTTCTAGTAACTTGAATTCTTGTACAAGGGTGACCATTTATTGATGTGTGTAATCTTTTGCCCTTCCTTGTGTCTTTGTCTCCTCTATACAATGAGAGGGTTAGGTAACAGTTTGCAAGAAAAGAAATTTGTTTGATTTCAAATTTTAAGGAGTAAAACCTTTTCTTTAAATGAACTCTTGTAAGAAGCCTGCTATTTCAAATAAATAAACTCAGCCACTATTTTTAAGTAAAGTAAGAAATCTAGATGACTGCTTTTTGCTCCATTATTGTCCTGACAGCCCCTAAAGCCTGAGGCGCTTCTGAAGAAGCTGTAGGGCTCCTTAGGAACACAGTTTGAAACACATCCATCAGGTCAGATAAAGCCCAAGGTCTCTTCCTGCTCCAATTATTTATATCTGTGTATATTTCACTAGTATAGGCATTTTCAAATGTCCCATATATATGCTTATTTCTGGAGGAATTCAAGAAAAGTTCAGGAAAGTTTTCCAATTCTAATATACCAGTACTAGTTTGCTAGTTAATCTACTCTATTATTCTACTTTAACACTCATAAGGCGATGAATTAAAGAAACAGATTTCTACTCTTTCATGTTTGGTATTTTCAAAACTATAACTTACTTTTAATTTGGTATAAATGAACTGAATTTTTTTTTCATTTAATCCCTTTTATAGGAGCATTTAAAATAAATGTGTTGCATACAAACACAGTTTTTTCCAATAGCGTCTTGTAAACTTAGATCTATTCAATCACTAGAGGCAATCTGCAATAAATGCCAATCTACCCTCTGGTTAGAGCTAACTTGCTGCGCTCTAACCCATTTTTACAAACCGTCCTATATACCTTAATCCTTTCAAATGCAACTGTGACACGAAGTATTACAGACTTTTAAAAACCTGTTCTCTTGAAAAAAAAAAAAAAAATTGAGGAGCATCAGTAACTAGATAGTATTCTCAAATTTCAGTGATCTAGTCCATGGAGCCATCCCCTATGCATAGTGCTCTATTTCATGCAGTACATGGCTTTAGCTGGCCAAATCTTTTTTTTTCCCAATGAATCAGTAGAACAGTGAAGATCTTACTTTTTTTTTTAAGCAGTGGCATATCAATGAGGCACAGATGTGTATTCCAACTCTGCATGGATGAGCACACTGTTCAATAGTGCTGGCTCACATGGTATCAGGGCGAGTTATCACTTCCCATGAAGGCACTCTTATCACCAGGGCCCAGAGAGGTGGCTGCAAATCGCAGCCTTTTTATTTTCAAGGCAGTTTTGCTGAACATTCAGGCTTCAAAGATTCACACTTCCAAAACTCTATAAGAGTTTGTGAACGCTCAATTTGCCAAAACTGTTTACAGTGTAATTGGGCACCGTACCTGTGTCCATGAGATAGCGAAGGCGCTTCTCCACCAGCGCGGCACGGGTGTCAATTTGCTTTTGCTCATTCTCTAGTGCTGCCAATTCTCCTACAACATACTGACTGGTGTCTTTGAACCCTTTCTGTTAACGAGAACAAACAGGAAAGAAAAAAAAAATCACTTGTAAGTTGCATTTTTCTTTTCTACAAACACTTAGTAAAGCACTTACCTAGAGAACGAAATACACACTTAGTATCACCCTTAGTACCAAAAGCCAATTTCCTGTGATTCAAACATTTTTTGTATGTATTATCTGGAGCAAAACTTTTGTAAACAGTAAAATTTCAGCAGTTTAGTATTATATTTATAATTTAACCCCAGATTTGCCCGATTAAAAAAGTTAATGAGTGAAGCACATGCACATACGGATGAGTAAAAGTGCAAACCCAAAGTTGTGGAGATATGCGGACAACTAATTAAAAAAATAAAATACAATTAAAAAAAAGTGAAAACTAAATCAGAACAAAAATTATCCTAAGAGTTAAGTCAGAGTTATTAAAGCATGGTCAGGAGAGGAGACAATTTTCCCCTGTGATTGTCAACATAAACACCAATCATACTTTTAGTTTAAAAGTGTCATACACAAAAATGAAGTTTTACTAATGAATTGATTCTTAAAGTATCTATTCTGAAAAAAAATCAGAATTTCTCTTACAAAAATATAAAATTAATAAGACATTTCTTGTTTTCATAGGGGTTGTATGATTTAAAATGCTGTTGAAAAATGATAGAAATTTCTAATATCTCTAATTTTGTTCCAGCTGGCTCCAATACTTAAATACTTCATTCTGTTGCTGTATTACTAATTATTACAGCAGCAAATTCTAACTTGACAGGTGGTTTCAAATCTTGTTATACTAATGCAATTAGTACACCGATTAGTCTTCTATTTAACCAATTTTGGATTTCAATTTGAAATTTTATTTTTTATAACTATCCATATTTAAAAAAATTATTCTTAGAAGCTTTATTTGAAGTAGCAGTTTTACTGTAAAGTGCCATTATGGCCTTAATTTTTATTTTCACATTACAAATTTAAATCATTAGGGGCAAGGTTATTATTTTATTTTATAGTCACAAACATAATTATAGATCCCTTTGATTACCTGTTATCTTTCTAGGGCTAAGTTTCCTAAGCAGCTGAGAAATATTGACGAATTGCTTAAGTGATTATTCTCACCACCACCATTACTTCCGCTGGCACTTACAACATTATTTATGCAGATAAATAAATGGGAACAATCCTCTATTGTTAAATCCCTTCCCCACCTAGAAGTATACTAATCTCTAAAGAAGTCATGAGAAATTGTTTTTTTTTGGTACTCTTTAAACAAGAAGCAAAATGAAAAATTGTTATTTATGATCATATTTTGAAATTCTCATGATCAATAAAACACATTCAACCATACATGTAACTTCTGTACCTTTGAAACTAGTTAATAATTTACACTCACATGCAAACTCAGTTATGTCAACTTATTGTTAAATTCATTTATGGTAGTTGACAAACTAAAGGTTGAAATATTTCAAGAAATCATAAAACTTGGTAATTTCTCAGGTTAGTTTGATCTAGTAAGACAATACATTTTAAAAAGATTCCTACAAAATGGGCATTTTTCCCTTATTAAGAAAACAAATGCTAATGGTTCTTTAAAATCTAGAATTATCTGGGGAATGCTTTTTTGGTACTTATCTTCCAGACAGCAGAGCATTTTCAAAAAGGGCTTTTCTCATTTCAGTTCAGAGGTACAAAACAAAGTAGTTTGCAAAGATACTATGAGTAATAGTGACATAAAAAAGCAGAAATGATAAGCAGCACAAACTTCACTGCTTTTACTGACTGGGTCAGTTAAAAATAGTAACAAAGTTTATAATTAGATCTTTAGTGTAAGTATATAGTATACTCAAGTATTCTGTAACTTATTATGCATACCAAATATTTCATGGGATACATAAGTGAGTGGTTCTATGCTCTAACACCTAGAAGGTCTCAGTGACACTTAAAAATGAGACGTTTACAGGATCCTCACATGTAGTTGGTAACTCGGAATGTACTTACAAGGGTTTTAAAATGCAACAAAGGGTGCTTTAACAGTAAAAACAATGAAAATACTTAGATAAGCTATAGTAGCATAAAGTAGCACCATTAAGTAGAGCTATGTTTCCAGACAAAAATTCAAGTTAAAACTTGTTCTTCCTGCTTCTGTCCCACAGCTGTCCATCAAAAGCTGCTTTTTCCCTGCGGTCTATCAAATATTTCCCTCACAAATCAATTTTACACATGATCAGCCCATACCCCTACTGAGCTGAACCTCCCCGTTAATTAAGTGAAGAAATTACCATATATATTATATTAATGCAAACATCATTCAGCTAGTAATTCACGGCTGATCTGGATAATGGAAAGGTTGAACACCCATTAACCCAAGCCAACAAAATGGGTTGGCTGAGAAATTCTAGCAGGTCTCATGTGACTTTTCCCTCTAACTGCAGCTCTGCGGTATCTGCTATTGTAATAATTAAAATCCTCCCGGTAGATCAATACTGGAATCTCTTTATGGGAAGTGCCCTGATGGAAATGTCTCAAGGAAGCTGGGGCTATGGAACTCTGAAAAATTCATTTTTTTTATCTGACAATTATCACCACACTGCAGACTAATTCAACAGTGCACCCCTCTCACTCTGCTTTGAATGCACTGGAGATTGACATCTTAAAAAACCTAACATCTCATTTTAACAAATAAAGGCACTATTTCCACATACAGTTTGGAATTATCAGCAATCATGAAACCACACAAAAAATTAATATACATTAAGCACTTCATCTTCTGATGGCTTCCTCTGAGTTTCAGTTATCGCTGCCTTCTCCTCATTTCCTTTCTTTGTATCTTCCTGCATTGATCTCTGCCTTTTCATCTCTTAAAAAAAAGGGGAAATACATGTAAAATTATTATAAAGCTTGATATTTGTGTATTGAAACGTGGGTGTACATTATCAGCTTTTTAATATATATAGTTAAATACTGTTAAATCATACGATGGGAGAACATTTAAAAAAGTGTTCCTACCTGGTCTGTTCTCAACATATTGACTAAAAGACTGAAGTTGAGTTTTTCTGACTGTAGAATCCTTGCTGAACACAATAGGATTTCTAAATCGTTCTGTTGCCTTTTTTAATTGCTCAGTCCGGAGACCTTCTGTGCCATTCTAAAATTAAAACAAACATGTTAAGACAGTCTTGATATTTTTTCATGAAGTTACACTGACTTAAGATAATGCCAACTTTACAACTTTTTGAAAGAAAAAGGATTTTAAAGAGCTCTGAATAGCTCAACTTTAAGTTCTGCTGCTTGTAACCAAAAACTTTGGGAGACACGGTTTAAATGGAGGCTCACTCTTGATAACTTCGATTCATTAGACAACGTGAACCCCTGTCTTCTCCCAATGATATGTATCATTTAAAAGCCACACTGCTTCTATCTAGTCCGGCCCCCAGCCCCCACCACTCGACCCATCAGTTTGTCGTCCTACAGACTTGTATGACAAGAAGAACTAGTTTCTAATTTTATGCCCATTGAGATAAACCACTAATGCTGGATGAAGGCTGAAAGGTAGGATTATAATACTACCCCACTGAACTGCATTTCATCAGCTATAACTTTCCAAAGCCAGATTTGTAAGTAAGCCCTTTACAGCTAAGGAAACTACAATTATCTTTTCCAGAGCTTCCTATGTTAATACTGGTAACAAATTCAAATGGTTCTATCAACAAGAAATATCCCAGAAGACTGAACCACTGCCGTGTGTGGAAGCTGCAGATACCGAGGTGCTGTGTACCAAACAAATATTTCATTTTATACCTAATCTTTTATTATTTTTATTAAGTGTTTTGAAAGTAAATAGGGAAAGGCTAAGATGCATGACTAATAGCTAAGCCTGCTGAATGCTGAAACTGGTTATCAAAAGCTACCAAGACTTTGCCCTTCCTCTGCATTGAGACAATCGGTAATGAGGGAGTCCTCCAATGGCCTATTCTCTAGCCTCAAGGAGGCCTGGGATACAGAATCCTCAAGGGAAGGTAACAGTTTATCCTTTTCCACAAACACAGAATGCCTCATTTATAAATGTGTAAACTGCATTTTATCAAAAAAATAAAACCCCAAATCAATGCTGAAAGCTTCAAGAGAACAGATGGACTCTATATGTTCTTTATAAGCATCATTAAAACAAATCTTAACTAAAAAGAGTCATACAAAGACAAGCTGTTTAATGCATGCCTTTTGTTGGAATAACCTTAAAAATTACTACATAAGCTTTTGGGAAAGCAAAACCAATTTCATTCAGAAAATCACACTGTTAGAGTGAAATAACTATTTTAAGTCATCTAATGTAATTATTAGTAAGCATTATGCATATAATACGCTAGCTATACAGACAAGATAGAAATAATTTGACTTGCTTGTTTTTTTTAGAAAAGTGTATTATACTGTTATCATAATAACTTCCCAATAGTCTAAAACTCGAGTCTTTACCAAAATAAACAAACATGGCTAAATTTTTTGAGTCCTGGCAACATGCTAAAATATCAGTGCGATTAACCAGCAAATCCCATCTTAAGAAACCTTTTTATGACTAGGGACTTCTGCCACTTTACAAATGTATTCCTCTAAACCCACTAATTCAGTTAGCCTTTTCAATCCATTGTATTATTCTTAGGCCAGCTTCATTCTGCATTAAATCCACTGCAGAAAGCTAAATTGAACGCAAAAAATCAGACCTGATCCAGGCTTCCTTTTGTTCAAAGATAGAGACCAAAAGTCCTCTGGTGCTGCCACACACTTTCATCACCAATTTATAGAAACCGACAATGTAAGGGAAAAGCAATGAAAGTCATTGTTTTGGGACTTCAAAGCATCTCTGTGTCAGAGGAAGGAAATCCTTTCAGTCAGCAAGGCAGTCCCCATAGTCCGCAGGTGGGTGAAAAGTTATACAGGACCAGAAGTGCCCTAAAGCTAGAGAAATATTAATGATATACTGCGAGGAAAGAGTGGGAAGGCTTGAATGGGGATAATATAAATTAGTCTAAATCATCATCATCATTATCTTATAATGTTGGATTTGGGCTAAAATCTTACATAAGTTTAGATTCACAGTGGCACAAAACACATGCAAGAATCTTAAAATTTTATATTCAATTAGAAACCATCCTCAGGTATTAATTATCATTAATTCTAGTTCATCTATACAGGTTGAAGGTTGAGGATTACAAAAAATATGCTAGAATTCTAATATTCTTAGCAAAATATAGATACAAATAAAAGTCAAGAATATCTTCTACTTTAACATATCATTTTAGAGTAGTAGTTTCTCTGAAAAATAGTACATACTGATTACCATATATTTATCAGCTATTTGATAAACATTTTATAACAATCTTAACATAAAGAACATGGTAAGAAATAACTTTCTGGGATTATAAAGTGCCAGTAGAAACAAGAATAGACAGATACGAGTCAAATATTTTAAACAATTAAGATTTACCTTAAAGTCTTCTTCTGAGCTCTCAGTTACAGCTTTTTGAGCAGCACAGGAAAGTGTATTTGCCACCTGTGGCTGAGCTTCTAGGAGTTTCTTCAGCTTCAAGTCCACCACCTTGGTGTTTTGTTCTGTTAGATGTATAAATAGTATCAATAACTAAGTAAGATGCACTTTGATTTCTACGTGAACTATTTAGGGGCTATCATAAAAATACTACTAGATTTTTTAAAGAAAACGAAAAGGACATTAGGGTTGTGAAATAATAATAGACATAACTCTCTCTCTATATATATAAACTACACTATGTACTGTATAACTATAGTATAACTGAGTATTCTTTAGGTATATTGACTATATTCTTCTAAAAAAATTTTTGTTGAGGTATAATTGATACATCACATGCTATAAGTTTATATGTTGATTTGATACATATATATTATATCAGACCACCATGTAGCTTTAGCTAACACTTCTATCATATAATATAATTACCATTTCTTTTTTTGTGATGGGAAAAATTAAGATTTAGTCTCTTAGCATATATATATATACACACACACACATACCTATATTTATTTTTTCCCCAAATCAGTCCCTTTATAGAACATAGTCAACATACTCAAAGACTGTTTGACTATACTATAATTCATAGTTGCTATGCTTACCTGAAAATCTAAATCTGTCTTTGATGCATATATGTATACCACAAAAAAACAGACTATCTCAGACAAGATATCTAAGAGATGATACATTTGATTCTGAATTACATTAGTTTAGTTTTAGTTCTTTCAGTATATTAAATTTATCCATATGATGCCACATGTTTTTAACATGATCTTGACAGTAACATATATACTGTAGAATCAAATGCTTATGTATGTACATATATAATTAGTGTTGAAACAGAGCATATGTTTATAAATACCTTCTATTTAGATGGCAGAAATACAATAAAGATGATCTCATTTTTGGAATGCATTAAATATGGATAGAAATTTTTAAATAAATAAAATATATCTATAATTTTTAAATGAAACAATTCTAAATCATTCTTAGGAAGTACATTAATCCTTAATAACAAAATAGTTCAGAAACAAATAGAAACAAGTGAAGCCACTAAAACAAATTCTCTCAAAACTCATTAATAAAATGGTTCTAAAAGACACACCACCCATTTGGTGAATGATATTTTTCATTAAGATTAAGTTTTCTAATTATAAGATTCTTAATAAATGCTATTATCATTACTTTCATGCAAATTGGTCAGTTTATATTGCCAGGCTTCTTTTTTAAACAATATCTGATGAACTATGGTCAAATCAAGATAAAGATTAAACAAATTATTATTAAAACAATATGACTTTTCTATACATATGAGAAAAAGAATTTTGGGGAAAATAAAGCAAGGCTAAAAATCATAATAAATGCTATGTGCTTCCAGATACCAGTTTGCAGTCATTTCTATTTCTTATTGCCATGAAATAAATCAAGGTCTGAATTGGAAAGTCTGTCCTATGGACATGCCAACACTCATTGGCATAGTTGAGAGCTGTAAACAATATTATTAGTTGACTCCAAAAACAGGACGACTGAGATGTATTTTCTGTTTGGCATACATAAAGTAGCAGAAAATTTTTTAAAAAGGTAAGAATCAGGGATCTAGGGTTGAATATTAATCAACTTTTAACACATCATACAAAGTTGCTGTGAAACTAGAAATATTTTCTTCACCTTACCTAAGAATGGCTAAATTTTCCTATCTTCATAATCTACTGTAAAATCAAGAAGTATGTATCACTGATTGTGACTGACTTTATACTTCTATAAATTGAATGTTAAGGAAGTCCTTAGCATAAAGGCATATTATTGGTTTCTGATGAAGCCTTTGATAATTGTGGTAGGAGGGTGGGCAAACAATAATAAATATATTTTCAAAAAGAAAGATTAAACTTAACCAAGCTGTACAGTATTTTAAACAGAAACAAGTTAAAGGTAGGTAGGTCTAGTATGGTGTTAAATATTTGACATTTTCCATAAATATCAGTATTCTTTTGAACTTGCACAATTATATATTCTATCTAGTAAAAGTACAATTTAGTACTAGACCATGATCTAATAAAAATATAATTTAATACTAGACCATGAAGGAGCTACTGAGAAAAGGTCATGGATTTTCTTGGCTACTCCCTGTAGTTAGGAAGACCCTGTTGATTGTTTCTTGGGGAAATAACAGCTTGATTTCAAACATGGGAAGAAACAAAGCAGGCTAGCATTGCAGGGGCATGCCAGGGCTGGGGAGAAGAATGCCTGCTCTCATTCCTTTTAGCTTTTTACAGGAAAAGACAAATATTAGGGACTTCACCTTCTTAAGTCCAGAGAAATCCCTGAAGACATTTTATTGCTGTAAGAATTCAATTCAATCAGAATTTATGAAACCCTCAGGTATACAAAGCTTTGGCTTGCTACCTGCTGCTTCCTTATAAAGGCAATGCATAAGGAACACTCAACTATTAAAAACCACCAGCAAGTATCTTTATTTTTAAACAATAGCTTGAGGGCCAAATGATAATGTTATTATTGGTATGGTTATTGATATATAAGATTAATTTAATAGCAGTCCAAATAAGTGACGTTCAAAGCATCTTACTGTAATCAGTTATTAAGAACATGCAAAATGACTTATTAGAAGCAATATTTGATAAATATTGGTAATATTTATTATTGGTAAATATTGGTAAATAATATTACAACTATAACTATCAATTCTAAAGTAAGTCAGAAAATCTGATCCACAGTTTAGATTTACGTTTGAAGTATTCCAAGGGTACTATATCTATACCTTACTATAGCACATTAAAATATTTAGGCTGAGAAGAAAACCAACTACAAATTGTCTCATATAACAAAAAATAGAAGGATATTAGTAATAAGTGAACACAACTATAATACGTTACTCCAATTTTAATGCTAGCTTTAACATTAAATTTACAACAAAATAACATAAAATTGATGAAAGTGAATTAGCTAAATGATCTGTGAGGGTGTAAGATGATAAAACTGCATAAAAGTTAAAACTAACTTATTATTATTGGTGAGATAATAATAAAAGTAAAACTGTAAAATTGCCATGCAGCAGGACACAAAATATTTATAATTTAAAATTACCGGGAATATCAAGGTCATTTTCTAAGTTAGTAAGTTCATCTCCACCTCCTACAACAAAGCCTTCAGGAATCTCCTCGTTAGTATCTATCTCAATATTATCATTTTCATCTGTAAGAACATGTAGCAATAATGTTAGTATATTATTTCTATTTTATATTATTTATCTATAACATTAAAGTAGAAAAACTAGTATCAATTATATATTAAAATTCAGGTCAGACACAGGTAAGTTATGAAATCCATTTTAAGTTACTTTTTCCATAAATTAACATTTATGTTTACACTCATATAGCAAAACTAAATTGTCACATGAAAGCAGATTTAAAGGTTTTGACAATTTGCCACATGCTCTCTGAATCACTGAGTTCACTGAGTCCCTATATTTTAAAATATAATCATTAGTAGTCTACAGTAACAACACTTGGTTTGATAACAAGTCATCCAATATTTATAAATTTCACATGTTTTCATTTATTTGATATAAATGTATAAAGAAGTCATTCTTTATAAATTTGTAGCTTATTTAAATCATTTCTATGAAGACTTTAAAGCTTTTGTGTTATTATTGAAATAACATAAATGTGTTACAGAAAAATAAAGAGATTAGACTGAGACAGAATAGATGATCCCACTCTGCAAAAGGAAGTTCAAAAATAATTAAGACAAACACTTCAGAAGACTAAAAAGCTGGATAAAGAAATACTATTCAAAATTAAATTGAAAGAGGAAGTATTACACTATTTTTTATACACACAGTAAAATATTTTAGGTCACAACGCAGTCATTTTTTCATGAGATTTATATTACACAGTTTTCCTTTTTAAACAGTGATAAAACTGGATATTAAATTTTATATATTTGAGAAGGCATAGCAATAATTTGATTTGTATATTAGAGGTTCAGCTTTAATTTTTTTACCTTTTGGAGAAGTATCTCTCTAGTCCTGAGAATTGAAGAATATCCCTACTACTTTACAATTTATTTCTTATTGGAATAATAAGGTATTCCCAAGGTTTTCCAATTAAGATTTTATAAGAATTCTGAAATTCTATAATTCGGGCTTAGTCTTCCAATATTTGTCATTTTCCCAGTATATATTTGTTTGTGGGCTTCCCAAGTAAATTCTTATGATGTACTTTTTTAAAAGATTTATTTATTTATGCATACCAGCACTGGGGTACAGGTCAAAGGTGTGGGGGTGAGAGAATCCACCAGACAGAGTGGGGAACAGAACTGGCAGATCCACCAAAACACATTGCTGAGGGGAGCAGTGGGCAAGGAAGAAGAGGTCTGCCTACGCCATGTGGGTCACTTCCCCAGCCAGCAGCAGGGATCGAACTCGTTCTGCAGTGGCTGTGGTTTGTGTGTTGCTTAACCCACTGCACCACCAGGGAGGGCCCCTTATGATGTATATTAATACTAATAATAACTACACATATTTATTAGGGAATTTCTATATACTCTGTAAACCATCTAGAAGAATACAACAAAGAAACAGATTGAGAAATGCCCATGGGGGGAAATGTTGCTAAATGCTTTTAAATGCTAAAGCATTGTATTTGGCTACATTACTGAAGTACAATTTAGAGATTTTTTTCTAGTCAACTGTTCTTAGCACAACTATTTGACTAACTTCATAAAAATCAGCATCTTCCACTTCACTATCCTCATAAATTCTCCTTTAAATAATTGTGCATTGTATATAAATAAATTAACAAATATTTCCTGAGTGTTAAATATTCAGAATATTTTCATGTTACTGTGTCAGAAAAGGTTTAACATCAATAGTTTTTAGAATTGTAGATCAGTACTTTTTTGCTTCCAACCAGCTGTCATTGATTACTAATGACCATAATTAATCTTGAGTGAAAGCAAAAAATTCAAAGTTTGTTCATTTATTTAAAAACCTTCTGGAGCCTCCCTGGTGGTGCAAGAGGTTAAGGCACAGCACTATGGAGCTATTTGCAGCCACTGCAGCACAAGTTTGATCCCCGGCCAGGGAGCTGACCCACATGGCACAGCAGACCTTTCCTGTCTCGCCCGCCTGCCCCCTCAGCAGTGTGTTTCAGTACATCTGCCTGTTCTGTTCCCCACTGTCTCTGGTGAATCCTATCACTCCCCATATCTGGCCTGTACCCCAGTTCTTGTATGCATAAATAAATCTTTAGAAGTAAAAATAAAAAATTTCTACTACCATATACTGTATATGCAATTTGCAAAACACTGCTAGATGTTAAGGAGATACCAAGTTGTGTAAGATAATATATATTCAAATAACATATATTCAAAATAACTAGGTACTACTTATGACAGGAAAATGTTTTGGGGTAGAAATAAGGTACAGAGCAAATTCAAAAGAGAAAAGATTACTCTTTGGCAATAGCACCAGGAATTGTTTACTGGAAGCAATAACTTTTAAATTGGGTCTGAAGGAATGTCTAAGATTTCAATAGGTCTAATTTGAGGGAGGCATTACAGGTATGAAAGCAGGAAAGAATAGGTTATGTTCAGATAATGGCATAAAGTCCTATTTTGATCAGAAACACTTAAAGGGAAATAATGGCAGTAAGACTAGAAGGACAAAACTGTAGAGCTCCCTGAAGGGCAGAACAAGAAGTTCAAATTTTATGTGGTAGGAACAGAAGACATTTGTGTTCTAACATGATCATCACTGTACTCTTTGCTTTTCAGTGAAGCTCTCTACCTTTCCTTCTGTCTTGAATTATAATCTCGCAGGGTAAAGTACAAGCAACTGATAATCTTTGTCTTTGAATACTTTATCTTCTGCCATTCCCTTCTTGTCTTTAAGGTTTCTACTGGAAAGTCCACAGATGTTTTAATCAGTGTTTCCTTTTAGGTTGTTCTTTCCCTTGATGCTTTTAATACTATTTTTTTTAAAGATTTATTTATTTATGCATACAAGCACTGGGGTACAGGCCAGAGGTGTGGGGGGTGAGAGGATTCACCACAGAGAGCGGGAGCAGAACAGGCAGATCAACGGAAATACACTGCTGAGGGGAGCAGCGGGCACAGCAGGAGAGGTCTGCTGCACCATGTGGGTCCCCTCCCTGGCTGGCAGCAGGGATCGAACTCCTGCTGCAGTGGCTGCGGTCTGCTTCATAGTGCGTTGCTTAACCCACTGCGCCACCGGGGAGGCCCGCTTTTAATACTATTTTTGTCACTGGCTTTCAATAGTTTAATTCTCAATAATATTTCTTTAAGATTTTTTTTTTCTACACCTCTCTTTTTCTTTTCTCCTTTTGGTAGCTCTATGATATTGACATTATTTTTCTTTAGGTTATCTCAAAGAGCTCTTACACTGCTTTCATTTTTCTATTTTGTTGTTTGTATGCTCTCCACTACTGTGCTTTCAAGTTCACTAATTCTCTCCATTACTTGCATTTGTCTGTGAGGCCCTCTATTGTGTTTTTCATTTTCGTTATAGAATTTCTTAGCTACATTTGTTGTAAAAAGTCTTATAATTTCTCAGTCTTTGTTGAAAACCTGTTTTACGTCATCAATTGTTTACCTTAATTCAGGAAGCATGGAACAGGAACAGGGTAAAGCTGTTACCTTTAACACTTATTCAGGCATATTCCATAGATCCACTGGGGACTGAGACTTCTCTTGGATTTTTTTGCTTGAGCATTTGTAATATGCTTTTCTGTTTCTTCATTTTTAGTTTTCACAGGTTGGAATAGGGAGCTCCCTTTTCTTAAGTTAATAAATTGCCTTTATACCCTTCCCATTAGAAGCTGAGTATAATCCTAGGTTTTTCACCCAGGATCTTTCGGTTTCTATTATTTTGCAACTACCACCTCTGGACCTGTTCACATACTTAGTGCACTGATGCTAGTAGGGGTAATAGGTAGGAGGGAACCAAGGTAGAAGGGTACCAGATGTCCTGTCCAGTGAGCAGCAAGGGCTCAAGATTCCTACTATATTGCAGATACCTCAACTGTGTGATAGGGATCCACAGCAATCCCCTCCCCTTGGTCAGCTCCTGGGCCAACTATCATCTCGTGCCAGCCTTACCCTCTAGGTTGTGGTTCAGCACTAGATGTACCCTGGGTGAGAACTACAGTTGAGACAGAGCCACAGTCGGGAAGTTTCTGACCCTGACCCTGGGGTGCTTGATCATTTTATTAAGATCTGGGTTCTTAAACTCTGGCTAGCAAGAAAATTCAGTTGTAGTCTCAGCTTTGGCCTTGGGTGAGGGTAGGCAGGTGTTCTGAATACCCCAGACTCAGGTTGGGAAGAGCAGTTTCTTTTAAGGAGACATAGGTAGTACGATCTGGCTCTCTTAGTGCAGATTGGGCCACAGTTGCTCTAGATTGGGAACCTAAAGCTCAGACATCAAATAATAATTATTAATCATTTCAGTAGTAAATAATAGTGATAAGCACTCAAGCTTATGTCTTGTAAGACTAGTTGAACATGAGTCCTGTAATATTGCTCTTCCTTACATTCTGATATGCCTTCTTATTGAAAGAATTAATAGACTAGGGGTGTGGGAATATATTATACATATAATATCACCCTTTATATAGAAGTCGCTCACCTAGATGTTGAACTAGAGACAGAAAGTATGGATGCAGGAAACCCATGTTGGAAACAATCATAACTCCCAGGCAAGCAGAATGGAGAAACCAACCTAATATCAAAGAATTGGGAATGGGTATGGCATGACTTGAAAACTGACAGTACATGGGGTGGTTGGGAGGATAACAGGAAGAGGAATGGTGAGACAGATGTCAAAATTGTTGCGCTGAGTGAGCAGAAGGACGATATTGCCATGAAGAGAAATAGCAAGTTCAGGTATGTGGTCAATTACAGGTACTTTCAGGTTTCAGGATATACAGAAAATTGCACCTCCTTTCATTGCCTACTTACACAGCGCTGAGTTCCTCTGTGATGTTAAACAGGTGCCATGCAGTTTATTTCCTGGCTAAATAAAATCTCTATCTCCTACCACTCACTAGTATGCTGAGTGGTTAACTCAATGTTTATATATGAATTGCTAACAGATAAAAGGATTACATTTGGGAAGGCAAAAGTAAAAATTGATCTATACAGCTGGAGTCTCCCTTAGAATGGATTTTCACTGTTTCCATTTACTGTCTTAAGTTTTACCATGACCCCTTGAATTCTTTTCAACCGCTAATGTTACATATTTCTTAACATCCATGGAAACACTCTGATGCATTTAGCAGAACTAAAGTGCAAATATGACTCTATATTTAAGATCCTAATTACATATGCATCATTCCCCCAAACATACACCCTTTATGGCTAGCCACTAAACATGGCTGAACATGGCAGAGAGTAAACTAAAGAGCTATCATATGACAGAAATTACTTTGCAACAATGGCATGTATAATACATGCAGGAAAAGGTAGAAGAAGCTTGGGGAAGAGAAAATGCATTCCAAATGACACTGTACAGCATTATTAGCAAAATGGGGATCCCAAAAGCATGACTAACTGCACAGCAATAAGGCTAATCTTATAACACTTTTTAAAAATAAACTGCATGAAAATCCAGTGTATCTGGTAGAAGTATAAAAAAAGTATCTGCATTAGATTTTAAAAAATAGAGGTTATCACTAAAATAACATTCAAAAAACTACTTGGAAAAATTCCTTACAACATTATGTAAAAAAAAAATTCATTGGTGGTCCCTATAAAACGTCTAACTTTTAAAGTTATTCTATAGAAATAAAACAAAAGGTAGAAAACACAATACAAATACAGTATTAAGAAAAAAATAGAAGTAAAAGTTACTTAATGTATATAAGATTTTATTTTTGCTCAACAAATTTAGATAAATCTATTTGCTATAACAAAAATAATAAAGATAACACAGGGACACAAGCATTCTCATGGAAAAATTTAAAGAAAATTTTCACTTATTCATTTACACTAGAAAATATACTACATCTAAATCAAAGTGAAGGGCCTCCCTGGTGGCGCAGTGGGTTAAGCAACGCACTATGAAGCAAACCACAGCCACTGCAGCACAAGTTCAATCCCTGCTGCCGGCCAGGGCGGGGACCCACATGGTGCAGTGGACCTCTCCTGCTGTGCCCGCTGCTCCCCTCAGCAGTGTACTTCCGTTGATCTGCCTGTTCTGCTCCCGCTCTCTGTGGTGAATCCTCTCACCCCCCACACCTCTGGTCTGTACCCCAGTGCTTGTATGCATAAATAAATAAATCTTTAAAATAAATAAATAAATAAATAAATAAATAAATAAATAAATAAATAAATCAAAGTGAAGCAAATGTCAATTTAAAAATTAAATTACTCTAAGCTAACTCAAACTATAATAAACTACAGAATACACATTTGCACATTTATGCACAAATATGCACATTTATAAAACATATATCATACATAATATGCCATAAAATACATAATAAATATTTGATATCGCATCTTAAAGTAAGAGAGATGCCTTCCTTGCATGTGCCATGTGTCAACAGACCATTGACAAGAATTTTACATTTGGCCAAAGCAAAAACTTACTATTTTCCCTGAAGCAGAAATTCAAGTTTTATTATCAGACTACTAAAAATGGAAAACACTAAACTTTGTCCCCAAACACTTGTACCTTGACAAGTAAGATCAATTTAATAGACTAAACCCCTGAGATTTTTAGAATGAGCATTTTAAAACGAGACACATAGAAGGTCCATAACTACAAAATGATGCAGAAAATGAAAAAACACACCTTATTCTCTCATAAGCACTAAAATTATGTCAAAAGGAAGATAGGTAAAAGTTAGGCTATAGCTCCATGGCCAGGTATGATGCTGTATTTCATCAGAATTAGGCTATTTCTGGTTAAAATAGGATATAAGTGAATAACTTGAATACATGGCCACACATGACCTAAAATACCTTGCCTATATTTTCTTTGGATACCATGAAGCTGAAGACGCCCCGCCCCGCCCCGCCCCGCCCCGCCCCGCCTCGCCTCACATTTACTAAGTTTACTTTCTCATTGAGGCTAGTTGCTGCCTGAGGATAACAAAAAAACAATATTTCAAGTAGGTTCGGGCAATGAGTCTGAACACCAATCATTTTCAACACTTTCTTAGGCTGAGCTTCCACATTGTATCAGCTCTTGACCACTCAAGAGCTGATACAAGGAGAGTATCAGCTCTCCTCTGTCACTCAGGAGCACTAGCTTCCCCAAATCTTCCTATGTTAATCCTCAATCTACACCATTTTTTTCTCTTCCTTGCACAGTATTCCTTACTCAGACTAAATGACTCCTGCTAGACATTGTTAAGAACAAACACTCATTTGTCAATTATATTTCCTGACTTATCAGTCCCACAGGGAAACAATCTCATGAATTCAACTGAATTTTCAGTTTTCCATGCAACAGTCCACAGGGGGCACAACGCAGCCCACCACTTTCAGGAGTGAATAACATTCATTTGCATCCTTCAACTACTTTTAGGCTATATATATATACATATATATATATTTTAAAGATTTACTTATTTATACATACAAGCACTGGGGTATAGGCCAGAGTTGTGGGAGGTGAGAGAATCCACCAGAGTTGGGGAACAGAACAGGCAGATCCAGATCAAATGAAATACACTGCTGAAGGGAGCAGTGGGCGAGGCAGGAGAGGTCTGCTGTACCATGGGGTTACCACCCCAGCCGGCGGCAGGGATCCGACTCATGCTGCAGTGGCTGTGGTTTGCTTCATAATGCGTTGCTTAACCCACTGTGTCACCAGGGAGGGCCTACTTTTAGGCTATGAAGGGCAGAACTGAGCGAGCAGTCAAGACAGACATCATATGACTTACAATTCCTGAATTATTTACTTTGGTCCTTTTCTAGTAGTTTGTTGAATCCTGGTCTAGCACAGAGAGTACACTGTTCAGTAGGTAAATATCTATAAAGGAATGGTCCAATTTCAGGCTCGTATTTTACCCTGGCCATTGTTTTAAAAGGTCTCTTGCACCCAGTCCCAACTTCGTTAGTTTCAGCTTAGACTTTAAAGTTAGAGCAGACCTAGTCTGATTAATATACATATACCTTTATGAAAACAGGCCAATATCCACCAATGAGGACAGAAAATAGGCTTGCTCCACCAGATATAGGTCAACCTTAGCTCTGAATAAGCATCTATCAGCATCCAAGATACAATGGATCTTATGGGAGAAATAGATCCTAGTCATTTTAGTCCTCATAGGGAGCACAAATCTAGATTTTACATCTGTTCTCATAAGTAATTTCATTTCACTTGGCTTTCCCTGTCCTACTCTGTATATCTTTGCTAGTTCCACAGAGCCAATCCTTACTTGTTCTTTATTTGGTTATCTGTTGACTATTTAATGATGCTAAAATCAAGTCATCACTTTTTCTAATAGGGAAGATATCCATTCTCTGGGTTATAATTTTGAAATACTCTTTCTACTTTGTCTAGTCATAGTTTAATCTCAACTAGAGTTGGATTATAGAGATAAAATCAAATACACAGCGATCCTATCCTATACCATTAATTAAAAATTTTAAATTCTTAGACTTCCCAGTATTTACAACTTATTCAGTATTGGTATCAGCGCACCATTAGAAAAGAAAATTGAGAGACACCAGTTGCTCTCTATCCTATTGTTACTGTTCTTTAACAAGGGTTTCTGATGCCATCAGAAGGTAGTATTAGTAGCTTTAGAACAAATCTATCTAGAGGGTCAAGAATATTAGGTTTTCCTATCATTCAAAAATAGAAGGAGGTAAAAACTTTAAGATTTACTTAGAAAATCTGGAGTTTTTATGATATCAAAGAAATACCTTCTTATAAACAAATGAAAACAAATTATCATTAGCACTACAAAAATACAATTGAGTTTTATAATTACTTTTAAATATTAGTATTAATATTTTCTGT
Source organism: Galemys pyrenaicus (assembly GCA_019455555.1). Classification (NCBI taxonomy): domain Eukaryota; kingdom Metazoa; phylum Chordata; class Mammalia; order Eulipotyphla; family Talpidae; genus Galemys; species Galemys pyrenaicus. Next base: position 3,095,754 of record JAGFMF010011413.1, read on the forward strand.
ACTACTAACGGTATTACAAAACTGTAGCAGAATTCAGAAATTTCAAATAAAATTCCTGATGATAAGAGTTGAAAACATAAAATAAAGGATTTAACTAAGATACAAACATTTTGATATAACCAGAGGGAAGATGCCCAGTAGTCTGGGAAAGCAGCTTTCAGTTTGTCAGGATGGACAGTTACATGCTACGTTAGTTAAATTTTCTGCAACAGTAAGCTTTTAATATAAGCATCAATCAGGAATATCAGCAAGTTTCCGTTTACTCTAGACCTAGAAACACCGATAGCTTACCATTGTTTCAGCTCTCTAAAGTCTTATTTCAGTCCTCACTTGCCTATTCTTCAGATCAATCAGTGTTCTAATACTAACTTACTAAAGTACCTGGCATGTTTTGATAAATAGGCTATGTACCCAAGAGGTGTCTTGATATACTACTTTTAAATAAAAATTAAAAAATTTCAAGTTAAAAATATCTAAACTGAGCATAGAGAGACAGCATTAAAATTCTCTTTTATAATATTTGGTCTTGTCCCAACATCAAACTTAGAATAATCTCTGCAGATATTGAGAAGATCCTCTTTGAATAAGTAGACTAAGAAGAGATGGATGTAGAACTTAATCAAAATTCATACACATCAGGTTATAACGCCAGAAGACTGTCATAGCTATTTTCTAAAATCTTGTTTAAAGTGAAAATCTTTCATGTCAAAGCTCACCACTAGCAGATCTTGTATTCTAGATATTGTGAACTTGATTCCATTTGATTTGCTACTAATACAATTAGTAAGGGGGACCACAAACCAAAGTCAGTATGAGTTTTGTTCTAAAGTATTATAGAGAGTATTTCTAGAGTTGTTAAAAATTAAGCCAAAAAGTTGATTTGGAAAATAGCAACTGTTATCTTCTGATTTACTATACTTCATTTAGTTGGGGTTTTTTTTTTTTTTTTTGCAACATATCAATAGGTTAGAAACTTCATGTATTTGATGCAACATTTTGAAGAAAGAATAAAAAGTCCCAAAAGGTCCATTGCAGATTTCTGGGTTGTCTGTAGAATGTGATACAAGATTCTTTAACTCACCTCCAGATGCCTTTGACCTTTCTTTCAACTTTTCTGCAGCCATTTCACCATAGCTGGGAAGTTCTGACATCTTCACTCCAGATCGAGCTTCTGCTATTAGCTGACGAGCTCGCTCTCTCAGCTGCCGACGTCGCTCTTCATCTTGCTGCTAAGATATATTGAACAGTTGCCAACTCAGTAATTGACAGAAATGCAATTTCATTTTCAATCTGATCATCATGATAGTAACTGGTTTACAGCATGGTGCTTGGCCCACATTATAAATAGGATGCTCTATATCAGTTGGATGTCATAGCATTTTTAAAAGACATCCTAGAATCATATTTTTTTTAATTCATAAATTATTATATTCAAATGTCTGAAAATTTTAAATGAGCCTTTAAAGAGTACTTTTTTAATATAAATTACATACATATAGCAGAAAATATGTACTGTCTATATGTGTGTATAGATAATTTGTGCACAAATATGCACACACAGAGAAAAATAGCAGGAACTATTAATAATCAGATTTAAGAAAAGTCATAATACTAAAATCAGAATTTCAACTAACACCTTATTAAGAAGAGAACTTAACTTGCTATATTCTCATAAAGGCAGAGAGCATTAGTTAAAATACATCTTTAACAGCATAGAAAATGCTACTATGCCATGTTGATCAAATAGTATTTTTAGAAAATTGGAGTAGTAACGGGGGCAGGGGGTTGTATATTGCAGTTACAGTTATTGCTGTTAAAAAAGAAATGTGAAACTGATATACTAGCCACATTCCCACTATTTCCACCCCTCATATATACATTGAGAAGGAAAAGTAAAATCTAACTGGCTTTTGATAATTAAAATAACTAAACCACAGAGAATTATACAACAAATGGTTTTGTTCTACTAAAAAAATATTACTATGAACTGCAAATAATCAATGTAAAACTGCTTTATAAACTGGAAAGCATAAAAAATAAAGCATTACTGTGGCAAAACAAAGCCTGAAATAATCTGGCCCCAATATATCTTTACAGAGTTAGTTACCTTTCTTTTTTTCTTCTGTTGTTTAATTTATTTTTTATTTTTTTCCTTTATTCATATATATTTGACATGAATTGTGATCTCCATGGATTTCCACCATCATTTCACCCATGCACCATCACCTCGGTCCCTTGTGACAGAGTTATCATTCTGTAACCTCTCCCAACCTCCAGAAAATCTGACGTCTATCCACACAGAATTACATGTATAATGTAGATTCATGCACCTGTGGGTTTGAATATGTCATTTCCTCTTCCTGGAATGTTTTCTCATCTCACCTAACTTAATTCCTACACTTTCTTTAAGATTCAGTTGACAACCATTAAACTTCCTCAGGGCAGAGTACAACCTTCCTCTATGTCACTATCATACCACATGGGCAAGACTGTAGGTGTATTACTCTTTAAAAAAACACTTGTCAAGTTACATTATAAAGATCTAAAAATACCAACTTCTCATTAGAATTGAGCTATTTGAAGGCAGTAGCTGTATCTGATTTATCTTGTTTTTCTGGTCTGTAGTACATACCTTGGAACTCAGTACTTGTTACAGAAATTTCAAACTTGAAAACTAATAGTTTATACTCTTAAAAGCTTACAATATAGAGGGAAAGATAAAATTGCCACAATAAGAAGGTGTGATAAAAATATAGCAAGAATTCAGAAGAAAGGTTATTTTTGGCTCTAGGACAAACAGAAGTCATGATGGCACAATGGGTTTAGAGCAGGCCTGAAGATCGAGCAGGATGTGACATGGGTAGAGATGGAGTGGGTAGTTAGATGAGTGAGTGAATGTGAGACCAGGGAGTTGAACTGTACAAAGACAAAAAGGCACATCAGTACACTGAGAGTAAGGCACCTTATCAAGTTTTCCTGAGCACAGGACAAAAATCATGATAGAAAGACAAGGCATAAAAATAAAGTTTTGTAGACAGATTATAAAGGTCCTGTTCAACAAAGTACTTTATTTTAAAGAAATACAGGAAGAGTCAACCAAAGATTTATATGTCTATTTTGTTTTGTTTTTTTCCTTTTGGACTAGGAGAATGACCAACCAGAGGTATATTTGAGAAAGATTAACCTGACAACAGTGTTTAAAATAGGCTGGCACAGAGACACTGGAAAGTTAGAAGGTTCTTATAATAGTACAGGAAAACTGTGATAAAATCCAGAACCAGGATGGGGACAATAGAAATGGAAAGATTCAAGGTGAAGAAATATATTAGAGAAAGAATTTGTACCTTCACTGATTATATGTGGAAGGAAGAAAAAAGCTGACTCAGAAGTTTTAAATGTGGGCAACGGGTAGAAATGTGATACTAAAAATAGAAATAGAAAAACCAAGAGGAACAGTGTAAGAAGGGACGGAAAGGAAGTTTGTGGTAAGAAAGACAGGGTTTGAGGGACTGGTAAGACTGAGTAATTATGTTAGCAGTTAGTTGGTGGGATATGAAGAATGTGAAGTCATAATATGACTACAGGGCTAACACCTAAAGTTCTAGGAATACATGAAATTACCTGAAGAAAGGACTATAGAAAAAGAGATACTCACTAACACACCTACATTCAGATGAGAGAGGAAACTGGATCAATTGAGAGTAAAACACTAGAACTTTGATGTATCCTGAGAGTCAGAGTAGACATGGCTTTCATAAAAAAGGAAGTAGACAACTGCAGTAAACATTAAGGGTTAATGAATCTGAACTTTAGAAAAGGGTAATCAGAGGTGGTTGGCAATATCATATGGAACAGGTATAGATACTAGACTGGTAGAATTCAAGCCTTCTTTCATAAATCCTGAGGTGGCTAGAAATGAGAGCAGCCAAAATTAACAGCAGTACATTAATAGATACAGTGACAAGCTTGAAATATCTGGCCCCAAGTTCGAAGCTCCTAAGAGACAAACTAGAACAATTTCAGTATCAAAAAGAAGACTTCAATCATTGAATCAATGAAATCACACATTTGCGATGAAAATTCATCAATTCATTATGTTATTCATAAAAGTCCTTAGATGAAAATATGAACTCATCTGAGGTAGCTTTTAAAATAACTCATGAAAATCTGCAATTAGTGGGGGAAAATAAAGCAATTATCTTCTTTCCAAAAGGAAATGAATTTTATGATAACTAAGTTGTTCCAGTCAATGAAAGAAAGCTCTACCTAACTGTACCAGCTATGACAATAATTTCTTGACCTAATTTTCACAGCCCAATTTTTACTAATGAGAATATTTAAAGTTTCAAGGTCAACTAGAAGTGACTTTAGACCCCAAGTCTGTTTGACTCCAGAGCCCTTGCTCTTAACCAGCAAAAGACTTGATCCCAAAAGTGTCAAATTACAAGACCAACTGAGGAAAATTGAGCTTTTACTAAACTTTCATCTTTCAAACTTAAGAAAATTTAAGAGCATAATAAAAACCATCATTTGATATGCCTCAGGCAAATAGGTTTAAGTGAATTTCACTGCATGAATAATTTCTTGCAGGGCTGGAATTTGGTGATTCGGACTAAGATGAAGTGATCTTGGGTCATCTTAACTGAGTTAAAATGAAATAAATGATTCTACCTTTCTGAATATGAAATGAGAAACTAATTTTTTTCTACCACATCCCCTTGGCCCCCCTTACTTCCCCCAATAATACACCCATCTGTAAATGTTTCTGAGAGCTTACCAGAAGTGTAATTTAAAGCAGGCAATCATTAATAAAACCAACTCTAAATACTAATTAGGGACACTTTATCAATTTCCATGTAAATTGTTTGTTTGTACCTATTTACCCATCATTGTTCTCCATACAATAGAAAAAAATGCAAATGAACAAATCAGAATGCTGCCCTAATGGGACTTTCTGTTTATAACCATTAGCCCAGAGGTGTGCTGTAATTCAATTCTCAAGTAGCAAGATTTAGCCTCATTAACAGACTGCAAGGGCAGGTTACAACTCATAAAACCCTACAGTAAACAAAGTTTATGGACACAGCACAAAATCTTGAGCCTGATTGACAGAATTCTAGTTCCCTATCAGATTGCCTTGATTTACTTTTCTACTAATGTCCAAACACCACAGAGACAATTTTGCTTGGGCCTAGAGCTCTCCAGTGGGATGGCATATCTGCATTATTTGTTTTCTCACCCATTAACTTCCCTTAAGACAAAGAATTAACTGAGAAAATAGAAATCAATTGTTAAGGTCAGAAGAAAAAGCTTGTAATTACAGCAATTCATTATTAAACCAGTTTGAATTTAACTGATAGTATTAATTTACAGAGTCATCATTAGTACAAAAGTTCATTTTAATTTTTATATATAAATACCATTAATGTTAGTTTTTGCAATAATATTTTTAAAAGATAACAAAATCTATACATCTGTTACTCAAGAAATATTACTTATGTCAAAGACATAAAATGACTTGAGTAAGAATGATTATTTCATTACTTTTTACAGCAGCCAGCACAAAACTACTCAATTATGTAAATAATGACTATTTCTGACAATGATGATTTGCCTAATCTACCCAAGTACAGAATGAGTTACTGCTATCTATTTTGACCATTCTGCATTCAAAAGAAGACAGACACACAGCTTTAAAACATAATCTGTTTACTAAGTCTGTTGAGAAAAATAAGAATATTTCCACTGGCCTGCAGAAGTAAGGTAATGTGGAAGACTACTGTCATTAAAAGGAAAACCACACCGGAAAAATTCAATACATGGGAAACACATGTATCTTTCATTTATTTGTACAGTTTAAATATACTTAAATTGAAATTTTAGGCTTCAAAGATGGGTCATACCTTTGCTATACAATAATACTTTAGAGTGAGTTACATAGGATAACAGATCACATTATATTGGATAATCTAACTTTTATAAAATAGATGTACTCTTTAAAGGGTTTGATAGAAACTGTCTTTTTGGGAGGCCTCCCTCCCCACAACCATCTTTTTGCAAGTTATAACATTTTAAAGTAAATACAAGTCCTGTGTCTGTGCACAGTTTCACTTGAGTGTTATCTGTTCCATTTACTACTCACAAGTCTGTAAAGTAATTACTATTACTCTGATGTGATATAAAAAAAATCCTACTTAAATATACTGCCGAAGGTCATACATAGTTTAAATGGTATAGTAAAAATTAAAATTAGTGTCTGTCTGATTTCAAAGTATTGTTACAGTCACATTAAAACAGTATTTTTAGAAAAAAAATTTTCCCGAGGACTTACTAATTGTTATTTTTTTTAAACCCAGTTTTTACTTATACTTGCACTATAAAAATCAAATTAAATTCTCCTTTATGCTACTAAATACAAACAGGTGAAGAGAAACTAACTTGTTTACATTCATTTAAAATTTAGGATCCTGAACTTAAGTTATAAGCCTTCAGAAGCGATGATGCAGCACATTTAAGCTTTACATTTCTCTTTGCTAACATCTTCAAGATAAGGTAAAGTCATGCTATGGTACAAAGAGGTTGTATTCCAATATAACAAATTTAAAATATTCAAATAAGGAAGATGGGTCAGAACTAACTACTTCGGACATAAACTGAAAAAAATATTTAGTCCTTTCACAGCGTATCTTTAAGTTACTATTTCCTTATCGTTCTGAAATGGTCTACAATCTGCTATAGATAGATGCACTAATAAAACTTGACAATTTAAGGACAAACTCTTCAAGAATAAGTAATGTAATTCCTTGTTTCCTTTCCATAAAAATGTATTGGTATGCAATTTTTATATTTCACAGTTCACCGACATCTAGGCAAGCTTTCTTCCACTGCTTCAATGGTGCTACTTTTAATTTTATCCTCCTTAGTCGTAGTAATTAAAGTGATCAGCAGTGGCATCCCAGCAGCTCTGACACAGCTACAACCCCCTAGCAGACTTTTGCTTTTAAGTGGAAGGGGAAGGAAAAGACTAGAGTTTCATTTCACAGAAAAGAAGAAAATCAAGCTTCTCCAATTCTCAACTTTATTCGATTGTTCTTTCAGCAGCCTTTGGATCTTAAGAATCAAATAAAAATGGCTGCCATGGAGGGGGGTCCTTTTTATACTTGCTGCTAATGTCACTGACTGACATTACTTCAGCCAAAATATGATGCCATGGATTTGTGAAGGTGAATTAGAACATGAGAAATGCCATTGAGGCTGCTGAGATCATTACCTTCCCAAGGGTGTCTTTCATAATATTAAATACATTTATTCACTCAGCTGAAAAACACAGATTGAGAAGTCTTCCTACTTAAGAAACAAGCCTATACACTTTTTCATGAAATAAACTTTAACAAAATTAAAAAGTATATATTATATCAAATAGTGAAGGTTGCATCCTTACTCTTTGTAAATTTGTTTGTAACAAAACAAAGTACTCTGTTTCTATCAACAGTAATTCCATATCCTTTACTTTCCCTAATAACACAAATATCCTATGCTTACTTGGAGCAATTGCCAGTGTTTGAACTCTTATTAAATGGACTTTCATTAATGGTGTGAAATATATTTTAACTTATCTAAACTTTCTTTTAAAAGGGGCTTTACTTAGCACTGCTAGTATTTCACAGGATTCTTTTCTTAAAATGATCCATGAAATTCCTCAATTTTGTAGTAAACTAAGAAAAAGAAATAGATTGCCATCCTTTCATCCTTACACACACGGGAAGCAATGCTCTGTTATTAGTCATTCAGAAAGGACAAAAAAAAAAAAAAGAATTCTGTGCTTGACCAGAGGCAAGGATTATCAAAGTACACCTATTCACTTGTCACTGAAGACAGAATAAGAATAAAAAAATGAAATTACAAGATCTTTAAAGGTTTGGGTAGACTAAATATTTTACTGCCAACCTGGTCATCTCTTGACTAAATAGGATTTAGGGAGAAACATTAAAACTGCTTAGCAGATCTTTTCAACCCATTTCAAACTTTTCTTATGCTGGTTTGTAATATAAGCAGACATGCTTATAAATGGCCACACCTGCTCATTTCTCTGGGGATGGCCTGATCTCTGTTTCTCTAACAAAGAAAGAAAGAAAAAAAAAATCAGCCTTTCTTGTTGCAAAACAGAGTGGAAAGTCAAAAAGTTTGCCCCATCTGGTCAGATTAAATCTTTGATCAACCCTGGGGATTACATTTATTTTGTAGTAACTACTAAATTTTGGATTGTTTAAAATACATAGGCAAAAATATTAAATAGCATGTGAAGTTTGTGACCTAGTTTTTAATATTTGAGATGAAACTACACAAGGACTAATTCAGAAAGAATAAACATGTATTTTAAGAATTGAGATTTCATTAGAATTCAATTCATGAAACTAAATATACCACAGTCAAGGCTTTTACATATCTGTTTCAAGATACAGCAACTACTTATTTTAACTGTAGCATTTGCTTTATCCTAGCACCATGTACACAATGCCATACAAATAAAGACTTCTAAATGTAAGAGTATGATCACATGAATGTTAAAATGAACCCTTCCTTAAAATATCTGGACACAATCTGGAATAAGGTTTTATATCCTAAATCAGTGATCATTTTCTTTCATTCATTACAATACATGAATTTCTAGCAAACACTGTATTTCTCAAAAAATAATTATTTTAGGGTTATAAAAGCAATTATTTTGTGTTTTTGAAAACTTCAAATTGCTT